>JANUYF010000003.1:57653050-58223050 GCA_026167975.1 Phrynosoma blainvillii | reverse complement strand
CCGCAAATGGTTTTCACACGTAATTACCTTAATTGCGCTATTAAAGTAAGCTCCCGCTGAAACTGCATTTAATGTTCACACACAAGTGAGAAAATCCTGTACATGTACTAGAAATGATCTTCTAGCACATGCGCACTATGCTCGCCACGGCTGTCACTTGCCGCGGCTGTCACTCGCCTCGCCGCGGCTGTCACCCCTTCCCCAGGTCATCCTCGGAGCAGCTGGCCCTCCGCATGGCCAGCGCTCCAAGGAGGACCTCCTGTTGCAGCATTTGCACACTTGTGAAAGCACCAATTCAGCGCTCCTTTCAGGGGCGCTTGTGAAAGCGCCAATTGTGAAAGTGCCAATTCAGCGCTCCTTTCAGGGGCGGCGAAGCTGTGTCGCGGGGCCGAGGTGTGGGGATACCTCGGCCCTGCAGCGCAGCTTCCCCGGGTGGCCCATGGCCGCCCGTCCTTCTAGTCGCCGAAGCGCATGCAAATGCTGTGGCAGGAGGTCCTCGGAGCGCCGCCCATGCGGAGGGTCGGCACTCCGAGGACGACCTGGGGAAGGGGTTGGGCTGCCAATCGTGAAGCTGCCCCTCCCCTTCCCTGCCCCTAAGATGGCTCAATTAGCCGTCTGCTTACTTACACTGCCTCCAGGAACCCGTGGAACCATGGGAAAATGCGGGGAAATGCTTCCAAATGCGCATGTGCTTTTCACATTACGGCGAATTTACCTTAATTGCGAATTTATCTTAATTGCACATTTGCATTTTGTCCAAACAACCGAATTTCAAAAGATCTCGGTTAACACCAGTTTCTGTCCACTTTCTGTCCAGTTTCTGTGCGACGTCATGTGAAAACACGGGGCACTAATCCAGTTTCTGTTTGGGTTTTGTGTGGATTAACCAGCAGATTTGCCCCGTGTGATAACGTCCTATCTAAGACATATTTATGGTTTCTTCTTGATATGTATTGGTAAGATGTATTGGTTCTGGCTTCTGTTTTACACCTAAGAACATGTTGGGGAAAGGAGGCTGCCTTCTCCTGAGTCCAGTTATTTGGTACCTTTGTTCCTGTACCTGATCTGATCTAGCATTGGCTCTTTAGGATTTCAAGATCAGAGCCCAGGCTGAGGATCTGTCTGTGGAGAGAAGGCAGAATAGAACATGCCTCAGCAACAAATAGAATGAGAGCTGGCAACAGCCAAGCAAATGGTAGGCTGGAGGTGTTAAATAAGACACGTAACAGTCCAGAAGAAAGGAACTATGAGGGCTAAAGTTCAGAAGGGTGAGACTTAGCTCTAGGACAGAACTGGAAGTGAGGGAGGTTCTGGGATTTAGGGTGGTTGCAGACTGCCAGAAATAGTGCAAATTGAGTCCACTTTTAGGGTTAGGGTTAGGGAATCATGGGAACTGTATTTTATTGTGGCACCAGAGCTCTCTGACAGAGAAGGCTCAATGTCTCAAGAAAAAAATTTTTTCCATGATTCCCTAGCACTAATCCTAACCCTAAAAGTGGACTCAATTTGCACTATTTCTGGCAGTCTGCAACCCCCCTCAGTTATCCTGAGGGCTAGTGTAGAAATAAAGTTGGAAGGACCACAGTAAATAAGAATGGTGTGAGAATCCTAAAGACTAGTAATTGTTGTTTTTTAGAGTTAAATAGTATGTAACAAAGTATAACAAGAACAAGAAAATGCAACATTGTAACAAATGAAATATTGGGCCTTTACAGACTGCCAGAAATAATCCAGCTTGAGGCCACTTTAACTGCCCAGGCTCAGTTCAAGGGAATCATGGGAACTGTAGTTTATCGTGGCACCAGAACTCTCTGATAGAGAAGGCTCAATGTCTCAGAAAAAACTACAATTCCCATGATTCCCTAGCACTGAGCCAGGACAGTTAAAGTAACCTCAATCTGTATTATTTCTGGCAGTCTGTAAAGGCCCATTGTTAAGCATCATCCAAATAAAGTTTTATTGTTGTTCACTTACAAGCTTGTTAGAACCTGGAATTATTATCCAAACTACAAAGAAATAAAAAAAAAATAAGATTGGGGCAGTGGTGGGATCACATTACCCATAGCGCTGCCATCTGAAGAAAAAAAAAGTTATTGTGAAGGAGGGGCTTCTTCACACTGTCCATTTTGCCTTCTGTGTGCAAAGCATGCCTTCTTCCACTGAGCTTCCTCTTCTGCCCTCCTACCATTCCAGAACAAACAGGTCCAGTTCTTTCTGGAGTGACAAAAGGGTAAGACTTTGGGGTGCAATTTGAGTTTCCCAGGATGTTAACCCTTTTAAAGGGAAACAAAAATATGAAAATGTGAAACTCCATTAAACTTGTTAGAGCCCAGTTTTCATTAGCAGTACAACAGAAGTGTGGGTGAGATTATTATTTTAAATATGTTTTCCTAAATAATAAAGACTAACTCAAAAAACAACAACAAACATGTAGTTTGTGATTTAAAAACAAATAATAATGGCTTTAATAAATATATGCATAACAAAACTAAAACCTCATCTAATTGGAGATGATTTGGGTAAAGAGAGATATATCTCACTATCTTTACATAGCAGGAATGTGGAGAAAGATATTGTTTTACTAACAGACTAGAGACTAAAAGTAAGACTAACTGTTTAGAATCTTGAGAGAGAGACAGTATCAAAGAGAGAGAGACCTAAGCAGGAATCCCTTATTGTATAGATGGGATTCCAACAATCCCCTTCTCATTCTCTTGGACCAATGTCAAGGATCTTCATTCCTTCACAGTCTCTGGAACCAATCTTTTGGTAGAGGCTTAGTAAAAATATCTGCAATCATTACTTCGCTGTTGCAATACTCCAACTGGACAAGTCCATTCTTGCACATCTCTTGCACTTTTTGGAAAGTGATGCCAATGTTTTTCTTGTGGCTTTTCACTCTGAGAGATCTTGATGCAGCTCTGATTATCTTGCATCAAAATGGTTGGTTTGGTTTCTGTAATCCCGGAGTCCAGGAGTAAGTTGTGCAGCCATTTGATTTCGTCACATGCTGCTTTCACTGAAACACATTCAGGACCTTTAGAAGAATTTGTGATTGTAGATTGCTTCTTACTTGTTCAACTTACAGCTCCGCCACCATAGAAGATCAGGTTTGACTTTCTGTCTGCCAGATCTACAGCCCAGTCTGCATTTACATAAGCGATCAGCTGTGGTTGGTGACAGGCTGGCAGTATTTAAGTATCTGGCAACTCTTTTCACTGCAATGAAGTCTTTTTCTGTAGGAGAGTTGACCATTTTGCATAGGATATCAACAGCATTTGCTATGTCAGGTCTAGTGAAGCTGGCAATGTATAGGAGTTTTCCAACTGCAGTTCTATACTTGTCTCCATTTTGCAAAGATTTCTTAATATGTTTTAAGAATCCTACTTCCATTGGAGTTGACATAGCAATTGTATCTTTCACCATTCTTGCACACCATTCAGACTAAGACAGTCCAGAAGATTCATTATCTTCTGCTTCTGATTCAGAAAGAAACTTCCATCACTACTTCTTAGTATTTGCACTCCAAAGTAATGTGAGATGTCTCCCAAATTCTTGTTATCAATCTCTTTCTTGAGATGCTGGATTATCTCTTCATTATCTGATTTGTCCTCAGTGCACAGGATCAGATCATCCACATAACTTGTGATGCAAGTCCATTTATTATTTCTGAATCTCTTGTATACAGATTTGTCAACAGTGCCTGGAGTGAACTCCTCTTTGATAAGAAGTTGGTTCAGTTTCTCACTCCATGCTCTGGTGGCCTGTTTTAAACTATAAATGCTCTTTTGTAACTTGCATACAAGATGTTCCTTACCAGATATTTGGAATCCTGGAGGTTGTTCCACATAAAGTTGTTCCATGAAATTGCCATACAGAAAAGCTGTGTGAAAATCCAGATGTTGAACATTCATTTTCTTGTAAGCTGTGACAGCTAGGAGAGTTCTGATGGTTGTATGAGTGACTATTCCAGCAAACATTTTGTTGTAGTCCTCACCATACTTTTGAGTATAGCCTTTAGTAACAAGTCTTACTTTGTATCTTTGAATCTCCCCTTCTGCATCTAGCTTTGTTGTAAAGACCCATCTACAGCCAATTGCCCCTTTTCTTTCTGGCAATTCTGACAAAGTCCATGTCCTGCTCTTATATGAAGATTGCATTTCCTCACTAGCAGCTCGCATCCACTTCTCAGAATCTGTCTTTGGAATTCCCTTGATCTTTTTCCAATCAGAGGGTTTTGGAATTAATTCCTTTGTGACTTGATAAGAGAATCTGTCAGGTGGCATACCTTTATTGGAGTGTTCTGACCTTCTCACCTGGATTTGGATACCTGGCTCTGCTTCTTGCACACCATCCAGTTCCTCACCTTTTGGCTGGTCCACTGCTGGTGTAGCATCTTCTGGATGCAAGACCTCTGGAGGATGAAAGAAATTCACATGTTTTAGTTGCTTGTATGAGTCGTCTTCTATTGAAAATAAATCTGCATAAACATATTGGTTTTGATTAGATTTGGGCTGTGGTCCTTCGTCAATATAAACAGCACTTGTTAATTTTATTGTGTATCCATCTGAATTTAGAATTCTGTAACGATTTCTAGTATACCAACAAAAAATCCATCTTCACTTCTGCAGTCAAGTTAGCCTCTTTTCTTCTTGGGAATACAAGTAAATGCTTTGCTTCCAAAAACTTTCAGATTATTTAATTTTGGCTTAACTTCATGCCATAACTGGAATGGGGTTACATCTTTAGATCTGGTTGGCAATTGGTTACACAGGTTATCTTGCAGTCATATGGCTTCAGACCAATAGCGTTTAGGCATATTAGCTTCCAAAAGTATAGTGACTGCCATCTCCCTGAGAGTTCTGTTAATCCTCTCTGCCATTTGTTTTGGAGAATAAGCCTGTGTGGTCTGATGCTCAATGCCATGTTCTTTTAAAAAATTCATCAAATTCAGCATTGACAAATTCAGTGTCATTGACTGTGTGCAGGCTCTTTGGTTTGTAGCCAAATTTGTTAGAGACTCTATTAAAGTACTCTGAATTTTTGAAAAGCTTGACTCTTCTCTCTGAGAAGATAAGTGTATGTGTATCTGCTGAAATAATCAATAATAGTCATAAAGTAAGAGTTATCTCCTGCTGACTTTTGATTCATTGGTCCAGAAAGATCAGCATGCAAAAGATCGAATGGCTGTTGGATTGTCTCTCGGTAACTGGAGGATGTGAAGCTCTTGTGGCTTTTGCTTTCAAGCATTCTACACATTTTTCATTGTTAGAGGATGCTTTAAATTTAAAGTCTCTTGATCTGTCAGTCTCTTAATATTTTCAACACTTCAATCAGCAAATCTGCAATGCCATAAAGTTGAACAGTCTTTGTGATTACATCTGGTCATACTGTTCACAGATAAGTGCACAATCTGTATCTGATAACATCCATGAGATCATAAGACTGCTCTAAAAATTTTCATCATGAAATCCAAAGCAGGTTTGCTTTCTGAAACTGACACAGTTGCCTCTTGTGGTTGTGGTTTGCACACCATAAAAGGAGGCTTGCAATCCAGTAGATAATAAGCATCTGGGATTTGTAAAGTTCCTATTCTGTCAGGACCAAGTTTTCTTTTCAAAATAACAGTCCCTTTTCCTTGTGCAAAAACTTCTTGATCATTAGCAAGATAGACAGGAAAAGTTACATTTGCATCAAAATCAACAAACCATTCTTTGCTGTCGAAGTAATGTGCACTTGCTCCACTATCAATAAAAACTTGATTTTTATATTTATCTCCAGCAATTTGAAATAATTGTTGTTGAATCAAACTGATATCAACATAACTGGAAGATTACTGTTTAGGATTAAAAGTTCTTTCTTAAAATTGCTTTTTCTTTTAGTATTCAGTCCCTGACTTTGCAACTTTTGCAGCTCATCTCTTGGCATTGACTTACTAACATTACTTCTATTGCACTTGGGAGAAAATGAAGTTTTTTCAAATCCTCTGCAGCAATTCTTTGTCTGTTATTTTTATATTAAAGTTGTCTTCCATTAAGTTTTGCCTATTTTGAAATTCAACAATTTGAGTAATAGCATCTTCTAAAAAAAGTCTTTAACTTGTAAAGCATTGGTTATTGAAGAGTAATATTTTGGAAGACTTGCCAAAAACAGTCCAAGTTTAGCATGTTGTGGAAAAGATTCTCCAGCTGCTATAATTCCAGACAAAGTTGTCATAAAGTCATTAATATGCTGGTTTAAAAATTGAGGATGATACAACTTGGTGCTAACAAGTTTGATCATGAGAGTTGTTTGATTAGAAGTACTTGTAGAATTAAATACTTTCTGTAGTTTGTCCCATATTTGTTTTGCATCAGTTAAACCTTGAATATAGTAAGCAATGCTAGGATTTACACATAAGCAAATATAAGCTGCTGCCTTCACTGCATTTTCATCAAATTGCTGTTGATTTATTCCTGCTTCTGTGGATCTCTGCCCATTTATTGCTTTAAATAGTCCTATTGTAGTCAGGTACATTTGCATTTTCCATGACCACATTTTATAATTTGTTCCAGTTAAAATTTCAGTAATCATTGTTGGATTAGGATTAGTGGAAGCCATTTTCTATTGTTTGAGTAGGAAAAATATTTCTTTCTTGAAGTCAGTATCTTCAGGAGAAGCAGTTTAAAAATAATCTGGAACCTCTTCTGAGACCTCACTGGGTCTAGACTAGGGCCCTTTCTGGGCCCATTACCCATAAAATGTGGGGTGCAATCTGAGTTTCCCAGGGTGTTAATCCTTTTAAAGGAACAAAAAATAGGCAAATATGAAAGTTAAACTGAATGAATTATCCTACGGAAAGGGCATTACTGATTCCTGATTCTTTGACTGAAAGCACTCCACACTGCAAAAAGTCATTGCAAGGCCCATTTAGCCAAAATTAAAATGTGCAATTTCCCCTCTCCCACCCAATTTACCTTTGGTTACTCTAAGACATATTTGTGGTTTCTTCTTAATATTCTAAACTATATTGGTTGTGGCTTCTGTTTTACACCTAAGAATAAAATGTTGGGGAAATGAGGCTGCCTTCTCCTGAGTCAAATTATTTGGTACCTTTGTTCCTGTACTTAATCTGATCTAGCATCGGCTCTTTAGGATTTCAAGATCAGAGTCCAGGCTGAGGATCTGTCCATTTTGCCTTCTGTGTGCAAAGCATGCCTTCTTCCACTGAGCTTCTCCTTCTGCTCTCCTACCATTCCAGCACAAACAGGTCCACTTCTTTCTGGAGAGACAAAAGGGTAAGACTTTTTCTCCTTTTCTTCTAGGTCCACAACTCAGGGTGCCCTAGTGAAATGTATTTCCAAAGGAACCAGGACAGAGAGAACAAAGAGTCTTTCCTCATAATAAATATTCAAAGATTTTATTTCTGTGAGATACATAACCTCCAACTGTCGCACTTTGGCAGGGACACTCCCAACTAATTCTCTATCATTCCACTTTTTCAGCTGATTTTTAAAAATGTCCCCCTTTCTCTCTCCCCACTTTCTTCCTTTGGCCCCAGACTACTGAGGTTGCTGCAAACTGAATCCAGAGTGCAAAAGTAGTTTGTACTCAATTAACTCAGCAAGGGAGAGAATAGAAGGGGGATGATTCTTGTCCTTTCTAGTAAGATCAGGCAAATGCAAACTGCTGCAGCCTCTAGAACCATAGGTTGGAAGAGACCACAAGGACCATCCAGTCCAACCCTGTACCATGCAGGAATACATAATCAAAGCACTCCCCAAAAATGGCCCTCCAGCTTCTGTTTAAAGCCCTCCAAAGGAGGAGACCCCACCACTCTCTGAGGGAATGTGTTCAACTGTCAGACAGCTCCTAGCTTGTCTATTCTTATTCATTAATAACTTTTTGCCCTCTTGACCATGCTTCGATGTTGCTTGGCCACACATGTCATCTTCCACATGGTATGAAGATGTGATACTGGCTCCTTGCCTTGTTGCTGTGTGCCTTCAAGTCATTTCCAGCTTATGGCAACCCTAAGGTGAACCTATCAAAAGGTTTCTGGGGCTGAGAGTGTGTGACTTGCCCAAAGTCACCCAGAGGGTTTCTATGGCACAGTGTGGATTTGAATCCTGGTCTCCAAAGTCATAGTCCAATGCTCAAACCACTGCACCATTGCATCACATTTCAAAAGGGAAATTAAACATTAGGGAGTTATAAGAGAGGCATCAACAGCTATTTAGCTAACACATCTGTGTAGAATCTCCAAGTTTGGCTACAGTTTATCTTTGATCCACATTCTCTCAGCCTCACAGTAAGGCAATAACAAACCTCCTCTGAATACATATTGCCAAGAAAACTATTGGATGGGGTCTCCAGAAGTTGGAGTTGAAGACACATAACCACAGAGTGAGTGGGGATGGCTTGTTATCAGCTTCCTGATGCAGATATGGCCCAATATGAGCATACCTAAGATTCAAAGTTATATTACTATGAGAAATACTATCATAAATGTCATCCTTACCAAGCAATAAATGTAGACTCTTTTGCCTACTTTCTTTCCCTTTAGCAACACATGGTGTAGGCATATAGGGATTTTTGCCACATATACTATTTGGGCAGCGACTCAGTCTTTAGGAAAATAGATCTCACACACTTGCTGTTCAGAAACATAGAATCATAGAGTTGGAAGAGGCCTTGTGGACCATGGAGTCCAACTCTCTGCTCAGTGCAGGATCTCTGGCTAGGTCAACCCCAACAGGTAATTCTCAAGACTCTTTTTGAAGAAGTCCAGAGAAGGAGACCCCCACCACCACTGGAGGCATTGGGTTCCATTGCCAAACCACTCTTGCTGTCAAGAAGTTCCTTCTAATGTTCATTCAAAATCTGCTGTCCTGTAACTTTAAACATTAGACCTAATCCTTCCCTCTGGGACAACAGGAAACAAGCATGTCCCTTCAACTCTGGGACAGCTTGTGAGGTATTTAAAGAGACCAATCATGCCACCCCCTCAGTCTTCTCTTCACTAAGCTGAACATCATTTAGATGCAATTCAAATCATTCAAATGTATAAGTTTTAATTCAAGAGTCTGAACTGTACTGCCTGAGGGCTACATTCAAAACACCAAGGTTTCCAGTGTAACTGCCCAAATTTCCCAGATCTTCTGAGCCAGTCAGAACATTGGTTTCTTTTTGGCCATCTTCAAAATGAAAATCCATGCACCAAAACACTCTCAGCCTCAGAGGAAGTTTATGTTTATTTTCTTTTGTGAGCTGCTCTGGGGGCTTTTTTGGCCAAAAGATAGCACAGAAAAATGCAGATATTAGAGTACAACTCATTGGATCTGGACAACAAATGGTTTGATCAGGTATCAGCTCTTTCCTGCTACCTTCCAGTCATAGGATGTTATCACACGGGGGAAATCTGTTTAATCCACACAAATCCTAAACAAAAACTGAATTTGTGCCTCATGATTTCACATGACGTAGCACAGAAACTGGACAGAAACTGGCATTATCTGAGATCTTTTTAATTTTGGGAGTTTAGAGGAAATGCATTTGCGAAATTACAGTAATTTCGCATTTACTGTAATGTGAAAAGCAAATACACACAGACAATTCTCTTTTAAAACCTGGAGGAGGGCCAAGAGGAGGAGGAGGAGGGGCCTCCAGGGAGGGAGAGTCCTGGGCTCCTTCTCAGTGCCAGGGAAGGGAAGGGAAGGCAGCCCAGGAAAAAAAAGTTTGGGATGGAGGAGAAATTTGGCATTTGGGATAGAGGGAAAAGGAGAGGAAAGAAGGCTTCTCTCGCAGCAGCTGTGGGTGGATGTGGGTGCAAGTGTGGGGTGTGCTTGTGGAGCAACTTGGAGCTCCATCTCACCATGAAGTTCTGCCCTGCAGGTCCTACAAAGGGGAAAGGCTTATGGGGGGGGGCATGGGAGCTACCTCCAGTTTCCCCCTCTCAATCCCTCTCTTGCCTCGGCTTGCCTTGCCTTGCCTTTCCAGCCTCCTCCTCCTCCTCCTCCTCTGCTCTCTTGAGAGGTCCTAACCCCAACGGAAGGGGGCTAGGACCTGTGCAGGAGGACATGACCCCAAATGTAGGACAGTCTGACATTTCCTCCTGGGAAATGCAGGACCCGCCCTGGAAAAAGGAGGAGTCCGGTCATGAAACACACCCATTTCCAGTACATGTACGGGTTCTTTTCACTTGTGTATGAAAGTTAAAAACATCTCTTTCACTTTTCACTTTTAACTTAATTCCGTTATTACTGTAATTATGTGTGAAAAGCTTTTGTGTAATTAAGCTCTATTTTCACTTTCTTTTCGGGATGCTTCATTTCCACTTTATTATCTCTTTAACAACGAAACTGGCCCACGTGTGATAACGTCCATAGAAACTCCCTAGAAGCAATGATAGGGGTGACCAATGTAGTCTAAGGGCCATTTTTGTGTCCCTTACCCATACCAAACATCCAGGATCACCTTTTTTACTGTTTCCCCCAAAAGAGATTATGAACTCTCATATTGCCACATGGCCAGAAGAAGGAGACGTCTGCTTACATAGATACTGCTCCACAGAGCAACACAACACATTGAGAAAATGCAGGCCTGTGACTAACATCATCATTTCATTTTATTTTTCTCCTGTATGATTTTCTAGCACCTTTGGCTTATGAAGAAGTCAGTGGAATTTTGAAAGTTTGCTTCATGTATTTTGGGTATTTTGGTTGGCTGAATGTTATTGTGGATTTTGGATGTTATTGTACTTTGCTATATGGCCAACATGGCTACCCCTGAATATGTTTCAGTGTTAAAGACGTTTTTCTCATTGCCCAGTATCATTTTCCTTAAACTGCCCATTGTTATGTATTGGGTAGATAATGAAGGATTTTAGGTTATTTCAAACAAAAGAACGTAAAATGTGAAAGCCCGTATTAATGCCCCAAAGCAAATAGCAATGGGGGGGGGATGTCAAAACAAGCTGGGTGCCAAATATCCTGTCCATATTGCATATTACATATTCCAACAGATGATGTGGTAGAGCAGTTAGAATAGCTGCCCTATGGCAGCAACAGTAAACTCTCCCTTGCAGCAAGATAAGATGTAGGAGGCATCTCCTGAACATGAGAAGGGGAGTGGGATAACATAAATAATTTGCCACCATACCATGACTGTCTCAAGTTCTTTGGGGTCTAAATCTAGTTATAGGTTAAATAGAATGACTGGGAACATGAATTGAAACATGTAGCTTTATACAACATACGTTTACTGTGGGATATTGGCCTTGATGTTTTGGGCGCACAATCCAGTAGGCATCTCTATACCCAAAAATCAACATATGGAACAAGACCTTATACACTTTCAGCATAGTGTAAATTACATGTCAGTGTAGTTACACAGAGTCACACAATCTGCAAGAAGTACCAAGAACTTTGGCTCACCCATTTGCACAATAGTCAAATCATCCTGTCCCACCACCCAAACTGTGTGTGTGTGGGTGTCTCCATGTGTGTTTGCAAAATTATTGGCTGAATCTCTTAGGCAACTGTAATAAAATACAACATCTTTAACAAAAATATTTTATACTAGCATAGTGTCCCAGCAAGAACATGAACATGATCTTTAGCAAGCCCCATAATATTCTTGCAAACAAGATAATAAAATGTGGGCTAGACAATACAACTGTTAGGTGGATTAGTAATTGGTTGACCGACCGAACCCAAAGAGTGCTCAGCAATGGGTCCATTTCATCATGGAGAGAAGTGAACAGTGGGGTGCCATAGGGTTCTGTCCTGGACCCAGTGCTATTCAACATCTTTATCACTGACTTGGATGAAAGAATAGGGGGCACAGTTATCAAATTTGCAGATGACACCAAATTAGGAGGAATAGCTAATACCTCAGAAGACAGGATGAAAATTCAAAATAACCTTAATAGATTAGAAAGCTGGGCTAAAGCTAACAAAATGAATAACAACATGGAGAAGTGTAAGGTACTACACTTAGGGGGAAAAAACAATGAAATGCATAAATATAAGATGGGGGACACCTGGCTGAATGAGACTATGTGTGAAAGGGATCTAGGAATCCTGGTAGACCACAAGTTGAACATAAGTCAACAGTGTGATGCAGCAGCTAAAAAGGCCAATGCAATTTTAGGCTGCATCAATAGAAGTATGGTATCTAGATCAAGGGAATTAATAGTGCCACTGTATTCTGATTTTTTCAGGCCCCACCTGGAATACTGTGTCCAGTTCTGGGCACCACAATTCAAAAAGGATGTTGAAAAACTGGAGCATGTCCAAAGGAGGGTGACTAAAGGCCTAAGCAGACTGCCAGAAATAGTGCACATTAAATTGAGGCACTGCCCTGGCTCAGTGCTAGGGAATCATGGGAACTGTATTTTTTTCTGGGACATTGAGACTTCTCTGTGAGAGAGCTCTGGTGCCACAATAAATTACAGTTCCCATGATTCCCTAGCACTGAGCGAGGGCAGTGCCTCAATTTAATGTGCACTATTTCTGGCAGTCTGCTTAGGCCCTAAGTGCTGTCTTGGAGCCAGGGAAGGGGGAGGGGCAGCCGGATACTGGACAGCTCAACCCCTTCCCGAGGATGTCACTGTTGCACATGGCGAGCACTCTGATGATGTCCTCCCAGCCCAGCCTCTGCACGGGCTGAGCCAGAAGAGATGCGGAAGAGCCACACGACAGCAATTCCAGTGCCCCTGCTGCCCGCTCTGGAAGGAGCACTATTTTAGCGCTCCTTCCAGGGCTGGCAGAATGATGGATTGGGGCCGAGGCATGCGGCAGCCTCGGCCCCAATCCTGCGCTTCTCAGGGCGGCCCATGGCTACCCGTCTGCAAAGGCCCTAAAATGATGAAGGATCTAGAAACCATGCCCTATGAGGAACGACTTAGGGAACTGGGTATGTTTAGCCTGGAGAAGAGACAGTTAAGAGGTGATATGATAGCCCTGTTTAAAATTTGAAGGGATGTCATATTGAGGAGGAAGCTAGCTTGTTTTCTGATGCTCCATAGAACAGGACCTGGAACAACGGATGCATGCTACAGGAAAAGAGGTTCCACCTCAACATTAGGAGGAACTTCCTGACAGTGAGAGCTATTGGACAGTGGAACACATTCCCTCTGAGTGTGGTGGAGTCTCCTTCTTTGAAGGTCTTTAAACAGAGGCTGGATGGCCATCTGTCGGGGATGCTTTGATTTTGAGTTCCTGCATAGCAGGAGGTTAGACTGGATGGTGCTTGTGGTCTTTTCCAACTCTATATTCTATGAATCTATGAACCCCATTCATCTGTGCAAGAGGACATCTAGCTGCTCTCTGCATCTATTAGTCAGTTTGGTCTCCTTACCACCCAGCAACAGAGGCAGCTGTTTCATCTTAGCACATGTAAAGGATGCATTCACACATTAGAAAGCTTCAGCATCTACAAACACACCAGTAAATCTCAAGGCAAAAATAACAGTGTAGAATGGCAATGGACCTACACATATCCATTGTCTCAAATAAGTAAGTACCACCTGTAGCAGAGGAATATTGGTAGTTTTGATTCCCCCTGGCTACGTAAACTTTCTAGTGTGTTTATTGTCTGTTTCCACCAACTGAAATATCACAATTAGTTCCTGATGTCCAAGGAATATTTCTGTAGCAAATATAGTGTGGGGTTTTCTTTAGGTCTGTAGCAGTTATATGACACAGTCCTGTGCTTACAATAATATATCGATAAAGCACATGATTGAGTGATCTGTATGCAGTCATTAACAGCATCACTCAAGTATTTGTGGCAGTCAAATAAGTTATCTGACTTTTGATTAAATCTTCATGAATCTCTTGACTTTATATGCTCAGCATACTGCCAAAATAAATGGGCTTCATTATTATTTAAATGCATAAACGTTTCTGTTCCCTGGATTCAAGGATAAGATTAAAGAGTAAAATTTTGATAATATTGATATAAAACTAGAGGTGTGATTTCCAATTATCCAGGGAGGACACTGAAAATGACCTTAATACTGTGATATTGTGCATGTCTACTCAAAGGTAGACTCCATTAATTCCTTAGGAGACTCTATGAACACAGCCTAAATGTTCTGTATGAGTTATATGATTCACATGCAGTAATTTCTGTTCTTTGCATGTGTTGGCTTTTCATATAGTTTTATTTTATTCATAGAATCATTTCTGAGTTGTCCAGAAATGATGCCCTGTTCAATTCACAAATGCACTTAATGGTACAAAACTACCAAATCATTACATATAGAAAATGTTTTCATTTTCAGTGCTTTTTTAAAAAACTTTCCAAGGTACATTTGCACTAAAGCCTTTCTTAGCTTGGAGCTGACAATGGAGAATGCAAGCACATACCCAGGGTCCCTACAGACAAACTCTGCAACCCCAATGCAAAGTCTCATGGGCTACTCTCTCCTTATTGCTAGCCTGATAGTGTCATTTTAGTCTTAATGTGCTACAAATAAGGGTGGTGATGAAGAGAAGGAAAAGAGTTTGGGAAGAAAGACAAAACCAGCAGAGAACAGGACAATTTACATCATTAAAACATTCTGCATTTTACTGAAAATGTGTTAACTTGTCATAAACCTCCCTTGATTCCCACTGTGTGATATAAATCGTGGAAATAAATAAATAAAATAATAAACAATAGAACCTCGGAGGCTATTTTTATTTATTTTATTTTATTTTGTACAGAATCCTGCATACTTGCAATCTTTATAGTTTGGCTTTTGTCCATGTTATCTGTCTGGCTTTTGTCCATGTTATCAATCACATTCAATTCAGTTTTTAAAAATCCCTCACAAGGCAATCCATTCTGCTGCCAACAAACAACAAAGGGTTCACTTGCAGCCAAAATTACATTTGAGAATTCCTATAACAACACTCAAAACTATCTTCAACTTATTTTACAGATTAGTGGCAATATTTTAGGGAATGTGTTGTATTTTTTTTAATCTTTTGTTCTTCATTATAGTCAGGAAGAAATGAAAATCATTTCATTCTTTTCTTGGAGTAGGAAATGGCAGAGGGACTAAAGATGCCAGATCTCAGGGTCTGGCCCCTCTTTGCTAATCCTCAGGGCAAAAGAGAGGAATCTCAGAGTAAGAGCACTGTCTTGAAAGATTATATATTTCCCCAGTTTTTAAAGCCTATTTTTTAAAATTTAAATCACACATTTTGTACAATTGCAATTGATTATTAATGTATCTTGTCTCACTATGACAGAAATAGAGAAGTTTACATCTTACAAGAAAGATGTTTATACTGAAAGTTTTCAACAACGGAGGGCAAGTGTATCCCTCCAGTTGCTATTGGACTACAATTCCTATCAGCCCTAACCACCACAACATGTGGGGAGGAATGATGGGAGCTATGCTTTAGCAACAACTAGAAAGCCTTTCCTTACCCACCATAAGTTACTGACATTAAGTTACTATATTTATAATTTATGGTAACTTTCAAGGACATTGGGGATTGTACTAGTATTGTTGGAAGTAACTGAAAACAAAGAAAAATAATTAAAGTTGAAAAAATGATATATTCTTGGACATAAATTTGGTTCTTTGTGGTAATTGTAAAACAGAAAAATACTGTATAAATAAAAATTACTACTGAGTATAAATTTTATTGCTCTGGCGAAAACACAAACAATTAGTATTTATTATGAAAATCTTGCATCCCACTTACCCTATGATTGCATTCCACCAGTAATACACATGCCACTGGTGGAGGACCACTAATTTATGCCATTTGTTTTTCAAAACAAGGCACTGGAGTTTCGAGCAGTGATCCTAAAATGCCAGTGATTACTCACAAACCCTGCAACAGACAGTATGCAGTCCTGATATCCCAATAAAGCTAACAAATTTTATATACACAGGATTGCAATTGTTTAACCTTGAAATCCAATAGGTTGTTAGAGCAAATTCTAGTGAGCATGACAAGAGTAGCCACTTACTCATTGATTCAAGACAGAATACATAACCAAAAAGAGGGCATCGATTGGTATAGTATTTACATGTGCTATGTTATATGTAGAGATTCAAAATTAGAAATAGTATTTTGAATAGAAGTCTGCCTCACCATAGCAGGGAAGTCTGGGACCAGATGACTTGTCTGCTGGGCTGGTGCTGAATGTTGATAGACAACAACAAGCCTCCTGCTCTCTTTTGTTTGCAGCTTTTGATCTTCACACTAGAGTTGGACTGGAAAGTCCTTGAATAGAGGATGGATTCAAGTAGAGTCTTTTCATAGCACTTGAAATAGAAGCCAATCCCATGCTAAGACAAACACATGGGGTTCAGTCCTCTTGGGCCTTTATGACAGTGTAAGCAGGGATTATTCTGATGCACGGGTAGGAATTCTGTGGCCCTCCAACTGTTGTTGTCTAGTCAACATGGTAAATGGTGAAACATAATGGGAACTGCCATTAAACAACATCTGGAGCAGGGGTAGGCAACCTTTCCCCTTTAAGGGCCGAGGGACTTCAGCTACCAGACTCCCAGGAGCTATTGGCCAACATGGGACTATTGGCCAACATGGCTGAGGCTTCTGGGAGCTGAAGTCCCTCGGCCCTTAAAGGGGAAAGGTTGCCTACCCCTGATGGAGGGTTGTACAATTTCCATCGCAGGGGTAGGCAACCTTTCCCCTTTAAGAGCCGAGGGACTTCAGCTCCCAGAATCCCAGGAGCTATTGGCCAACATGGGACTATTGGCCAACATGGCTGAGGCTTCTGGCAAACCCCATTGTCAGGAACATGGCTGAGGCTTGTCCGGTTTATTTTCAGTTTTCGGCGGCGGATCCCCATGTGATAACGTCCTATGTCTAGTTTCTGTCTAGCCCAGAAAAGACATTAAGCTAAGTAATGCGGAAAATCAGGGAACAGGAGATGCAGTGATTACATACACAGATCTTCCCCACAAACACTGCAATTGAAAGTTTCAGGAAATACCAATGAAACACTTGCCATGGATTGGAAGTTACTACTGTCATCCTAGCAACATTTGAACCCTCCCCATCACACCACACCACAGTACTGGAATTATTCAGGGTGTCACAATTCAACCTGTAACCCATTTGGCCAACACAATCCAATTCAGACTTAATCAATCAAGCATTTATTAATGCTTCGACCCAAAGCCATGTGCATACAAAGTGTTAAAATACAATACAACATGTAGGAACACCATAACAAAAGTGCAATATAAAATTACTCTGATTTGGTAAACATTGACCTGATTCATTCTGAAATTCAGGTTTTGAATAAACTGTGCCCAAACACAGATGTGCCCAAACACTCTCTGAAATGATTTTTTGCAGGCCTAATATGAAGAACTGGCCTGGGTAGAGAAATGAGAGCTAGAAAACACAAGCCAAGACTGGATTGAAAAGGCTACAAAGGAGAAATGTCTCAAAACCAACATAAAATCAGCAATATTGATTTATGTCAACCAGGATAGGGCAAGACATTTTGTTGCCTGAAGTCAAGCACAAAAATGGTGCCACTTCAGGTTAAACTGCTTACTCCTCCATGCCAGACCAGAGTTTGGAATTACTAGTATCAATGCTAATCTGTAAATATTAATTCAGAAATTCAGGACTTTGGTTTTGTCCTTGAGATCATGGCTCTGTGCAATCCCTGAGTCCAAGGCAGTGGGGCTTCTGCTGATTTCCTTGGGGATGGAACTAGCAGCCACAGTCTTTGGAGATCAGTATCTGAGGGTCAGTGGTGTGCATAGTCTTATCACTAAGAATTATTAGTCTGAAAGAGGTCAGAAAAAATAACTGCAGGAATGGAAGAAGGATCCATCATTGTCTGCTGTAATGTGTGTGCCATGTTTGTCTTCCTGCCAGAAAACCTCACTGACTGTAATTGCAGCAAGTACAAACTGATGGTTCTGTTGGAAAAGAAGGTCAACACACTTCATCTACATGCTGAGACTCTTCAAAGCATTAACATGAGGACTTCCTGAATAGAACAGAAGGAGAATTGATCCTACAGAACCACATGATGAAACTGCCAATGAAATAGAAGAAGGCTGTAACATTGATGGAGTACACTGGAGGACAGTCACTGTCAAGAGCAGACCATGCACAACGGACTTGGAACTGTTCCAACTAAGCAATCACTTCCTATATCTTTCTGAAGATAATGGTGGTAAAAATGTGCAAAAAAGAGACCAGTAGCAAGAGACACTACATGCCAGGGAACAAGCCAACCTAACCACTAACAGCAGTGAGAAGAAAAGAAAGGTGATGGTGGTTGATTTGTTGATGCAATGGCTCAAGTGGTTAAGACGCTGACTCTGTTGATTGCAAGATCAGCAGGTTGGCAGTTCAAGGCCTGGGTGATGCATGATGGGGTGAGCTCCTGTCACTACTCCCAGCTTCTGCCAACCTTCTGCCAGTTTGAAAGCATGCAAATGCAAGTAGATAAATAAGTACCAGTTTTCAGTGGGAAGGTAAACAACCACATGATCACAACGCTGGCTCTTCGACTTAGTAATGGAGATGAACACTGCCCCCTATAGTTGGACATGACTTGACAACCTTGTCAATGGGGAATACCTTTGCCTTTATTTTATAGGCGGAATGTGTGGTTGTTGGATAAGAAAAATCAGGAAGTGTGCTGTCTTCCTGGCATACATATCCAGGATATCAATGACAAATTGCTGAAGCTCATCAAGAACACAAAGCATTACTCCTTTTTTTTTTTTTTTTTATTCACATGGACATCAACAACATTACAAAGAATACCTTTGGCCCATGTGTTTCGGGCCCATGAAATCATTTCATTGACATTAATAATATTATCATTTAACAGTTTCAATAATGACACTGAATTTGAGATAACAAATTAATTTTACATAAATTAATTCCAAACTCTGGCACATTCCAGTTATGCTGGCATTCAAGGTGAAGAGCATTTCAAGTAACTCTCCCATTTGTTATGAAAAACAAAACAAAAAATCCTGCTACAAAACTTAATAAATTAAATAACTATGAATCTACTGGTCTTTCCTAATATTCAAAATCTGCTTGTTTGCTTTGCAATCTAGATTACAAAATTACAGTCTGACATTTAAAAAAAGGAGCAACCCAAATCATTAAACAGAGAAGATGTATGTTCTTTTTTCTACTGCTTTCATTTTTTCATTCAAGGCTCTTCTACAATGTGAGGGTACATTACATGCATTTGTATATTTTCTAGTGGGAAAAGTACTTTGGGCTACCTGAATCTCTGGGTTTAGGAAAGTGGTGTGGAAAGGAGCCCTTCCCAACTCCAGATCACAAACCCTCCAACATTACATAGATGAAAATTGAAGTTCATGTGGCTAAGTAACATGAGTGTCATCAAGGTGGCAAAAATTATTAATGAGAAAGAACAGACATGCTAGGGGATGCAGCAGCCCTTTGCTTTTGCCTAAGACTACAAGGAAGGGCAAGACTCTGCCCCCTCCTGTCATTTTTCCCTGCTAAGGTAATTGATTGCAAACTACTTTTGCACTTTGACTTTGGTTTGCAGCAGTGTAAGTAACATGACAACAAAGAGGGAAAGTGGGAGAGTGAGAGAGAAACTGGGACATTTTTTAAAGCAGCTGAAAAAGTGGGATTGACTGGGATAGTTCCTGCCAAATCAGAACAGTTGGTGATTCTGATATCAGCTACTGAGGAAGAAAATGTTGACAAGCACTCAGAACATCTAGTTTGGCTCAATGATACTGTGGTGTTCCAGCCAAACTATAGCTCTTATTTGAATCATGTTCACATTAACTTCATTGGGAATACTTCCCATTCCTACATATTTTATTCAGACAGTGCATGCTACTTCAATTGAAGTTCTGTCAGAAGAAAACAAGCAGGAAGCATGAGTCTGTTGAATAATTCGCTTAATGAATAACAACTTGCTTTCAAGTGTACTTTTTCTAGAAATACCATTCAGCCAATTGTACTTAATAGCCAATGGCTGTTTCTCTTGTCATGTGATTTAATAGGTCTTTTGCTTTTAGTGAAGCTTCACTCATCATGTGCCTACAAAGATACAACTGCCTTCCATGTACAAACAGCAGACACTCACCAATGTGCATCTCTATAAAATGGTTTGGTCTGATGGACATTTCTATTTATCTCCGGCACCTAAAAGCTGCATTTTTTTGTCAAAATGGCACTCAAAGGGTTATCCTTTGGAACATGCCAAGTATCTTTTAATGCTTTGATCATTACTGAAAGTAAATACAGCTTTAAATTGCTTTGGTCTGGAAATTGATTTCTTAGACTACAGTCAATTTGAAACTTTGGCAGCATATATATGAAGAGTCAGAGCTTTTGAATTTATCAGAAGAGAAACAAGATCATTTTTTCTTTGTAGTGAAAGCCACAGTTTTAATCTGGAATGGGCTAAACCTATGGCTGCCTCTGCACTGCAGAAATGATGCAGTTTGACACCACTTTAACTTCCATGGCTCAATGCTATGTAATACTGGGATTTGTAGTTTGTTGTAGCTTCAGAACTCTCAGACAGAGAAGGCCAAATACTTCACAAACCTACAAATCCCAGAATCCCATAGCATTGAGCCATAGCAGTTAAAGTGGTGTCAAACAGCAATATTTCTGTAGTGCAGATGCAGCCATTGTTATACCCAGAAGTGTCTAAACTGTGCTCTATAGGTATGTAGCACATCTGTGTCTGTACTACTATCTTTAGCACACTATGCATCATAAAAGGACAAAATATTATGCACCAAATACAATTTTCTATTAATCATTTAGTGAAATTAAAATATTAAATTATGAAACAAGCTGTTTCAAAACCATAATCATGCCAGCAGGTAAGAAAGCAGGAAAAAAATATTCTCACTCAAACTGACACTGCAGTTCTTTGTTACTGCAAGAGAAGCATCCTTCAGATAATCTGTCTAGGTTTGATACATTAAGAGACTGTGTGTACAGACCAAAAGCTCCAGATTCATTTTGGGCACAGGCCAGAGGGTCTTCTTGTTGGCTACTTTCAGGCTATGAAATTCCCTTCCTAGCAAGATTAGATTTTATATTTCTAACAGGCTTCTGAGAACTGACTGACTCTAAAATAAGGGTGTTTTTTTTAAATAATGCACAGTATTGTTTTTATCCTTCCCTTTTAGGGGATATGGTCTAAACAATCCTTAATTCTAGATAGTTTAATATTCTATTAACAATAATTTTAAATACATCTTTAATATTGTGTGCATTTATCTGTATCTCTTTTATTTTTAAGCCACTTTTAGACCTTATTCTGGGGAAAGGACGGCTTTCTCTTCCTGAAACTGATGAACTCACCAGGAGCCACATTCATCACCCCCACCACTGCTACCAAATTTGTGACTGCCACTTTTTCTTTAGACAAGTTCTTCACTTATTTATGAACATAATCACTCTTTCAGGACTGTTTAAGGAGCATACTTTTGCATGTAAACATGGTACAGAGAAAGCACACACTGTGGAGATTATCACACAAATCCCATTGTTACTGCAGTTGCATTAATGAAAGGAACCAGTTACATACTGGTTTGGGAGCAGTGCTTGTCACCTGTGTCTGCAATCATGGGGCTGTGGCTGTAGCTGCCATCAATGATATTGCTTTACCAAGCATGCCCTCCACTTTTTAATTATTATTTCTCTTTTAAACATAATTTAGCACTGTTATTTAGTGTCAATGAGGGGAGAAAGAAAAAAGAAAGTATTAAAATGAGAAACCCAGCTTGCTTGGGACTAGTGAAGGTGTGAAAGAGAACTGAGACCACATGACTGCCCAATCCCATGACTGAAAGCAAGAAGTTATCACATGGGAGGTATAATGCAAAAGCAACATGATTGGCAGCTACTGATGGGCTTTGCTCAACAATGAAAAGGTGCACCACAGCCACAGGTGGACTACAGACCAGCTACAGGTCAGTCATGATGTTGTTGGATAAAGTTTTATTACATACACCCTCATATGATAGTCTCCTGTGCTTTAAAGGAAAAGTAGACTTGCCGCCACCCCAAATAGGGCAGATATGGCAATGTATTGTTACCCAAATGCCAGAGTCTACGGAGGACACCCACAATCAAAATTCAATGGGGAATTTTATTAGCTCAATTGAAAGCAGCAAAAGGGCTTGGGTAACTGAAAGCAGGGATCAAGCCTATGTATAGCAGTTTTGACTACTGAACTCTAGAGTGCAAGGTTCCAATTGTTTTTTTTTTTTAATTGATCATAAGGAAGGTGTCATCCATGCAAAGAGTCTCTTCACAAACACATTCAAGAACTAATGATATAGAAGGCAGCAGCAGACAGTGAAATTGAGAGGATGCAAAGAGCAATACTATACTGGTTTCAGAAGGAGGTCTCCAATTGGGGTACATCGTGAAGTGGCTCAGCCAGCTACCTGGGGATCATGACATGGCCAGAAAGCTGAGGAGTCAAGCAAGATACAGGCAAACAGGGTGTATGATCTCAATCTCAAACAAATTGGAGGTGCCTAAGCGGGCATATTTATAGCACAAAATGTATCTGGGGCAAAATTTGAGATTAGAGTGGATTTCCGAGTGGAGAAGAAGGGAAGTGAAAGGAAGTTGGGAATGGCTAGACCAGGGGTAGGCAACCTTTCCCCTTTAAGGGCCGAGGGACTTCAGCTCCCAGAATCCCAGGAGCTATTGGCCAACATGGGACTATTGGCCAACATGGCTGAGGCTTCTGGGAGCTGAAGTCCCTCGGCCCTTAAAGGGGAAAGGTTGCCTACCCCTGGGCTAGACAATCAGTTCAAATGTCCCTGGACAAAGGAGTATCGCTCTCAGAGGGAGGTATACCTAGATTTCTGTTCACTTGTAAACACAAGATCTATCACCCACAATTGCTCCTATCAGTGAAGGGATTATGCTCAGTAGCATCAGTGAGGGGTGCAGGCTGCACCAGGTGACACCCCAGAAGGGGGGAGTGACACCCAGTTGGTTCCCAAACAAAAACTGAATTTGCACCTCACGATTTCACACGACGTCACACAGAAACTGGACAGAAACTGGTATTATCTGAGATCTTTTTAATTTCGGGAGTTTAGAGGAAATGCATTTGTGAAATTACAGTAATTTCGCATTTACTGTAATATGAAAAGCAAATACGCACGGACAATTCTCTTTTAAAACCTGGAGGAGGGCCAAGAGGAGGAGGAGGAGGGGCCTCCAGGGAGGGAGAGTCCCGGGCTCCTGCCATGCAGGGAAGGCAAGGCAAGGCAAGGCAAGGAGAGGGAAGTTTGGGACGGAGGAGAAGTTTGGCATTTGGGATGGAGGGAAAAGGAGGGGAAAGAAGGCTTCCCTCGCAACAGCTGTGCGTGGATGTGGGTACAAGTGTGGGGTGTGCTTATGGAGCAACTTAGAGATCCATCTCACCATGACATTCTGCCTTGCAGGTCCTACAAAGGGGAAAGGCTTATGGGGGGGGAGCTACCTCCAGTTTCCCCCTCTCAATCCCTCCCTTGCCTCGGCTTGCCTTGCCTTGCCTTTCCAGCCTCCTCCTCCTCCTCCTCTGCTCTCTTGAGAGGTCCTAACCCCAACAGAAGGGAGTTAGGACCTGTGCAGGAGGACATGACCCCAAATGGAGGACAGTCTGACATTTCCTCCTGGGAAATGCAGGATCCGCCCTGGAAAAAGGAGGAGTCTGGTCACGAAACACACCCATTTCCAGTACATGTATGGGTTCTTTTCACTTGTGTATGAAAGTTAAAAATGTCTTTTTTTCACTTTTAACTTAATTCCGTTATTACTGTAATTATGTGTGAAAAGCTTTTGCGCAATTAAGCTCTATTTTCACTTTCTTTTTGGGATGCTTCGTTTCTACTTTATTATCTCTTTAACAACGAAACTGGCCCACGTGTGATAATGTCCTGGGCCGTGTGGGTGCTCCCTGGGCCTTCCTTAGCCTGCACTCTGGAGGTCCAGCTGGAAGTCCCACCCACCCCCAGAAGTCCCACCCCCCTGCACCGGGTGCCGGTGATTATGCTGATTCTGATCTTGATTGATTTATCTTTGGCTACATGCTCTTGTGCTTCCCCATGTTGAGCCTTCCAGATCACCAAAGATGGTCCCAGATCTCTTTATATGGCATGGCTGTCTTCTTACTCTGGGGGCACCTTTGCAGTACATGCCTTAAACATCCCTTTTAATATCAACTTAATATCAGAAAAGAATGCGGGTGAAAGGAGGCTGGATCTTAAGGTAACAGTCTGTTGCCACCATATTGTTCCTTAATCTTAAGACCACTAAACATGTAAATAATTCTTGTTTCAGTTTGTCTGATCTTATCTTGTGAATTCACATTTAGTTCTAGCCACACAATCCCTCCCACTGTAATGTAGCCTCATTGTGTGGTCCTATAGATGTAATGATGTGCTGCTGTTTTCTTGAAGGAATATTTTCTACAAACACATTTTCACATCCAAATTAATTTATTTTATTTTTTTACAAAGCCAGCTGAAGCATTACCACAACACTGTGTGTAGAATTGTGAAAACATGTGTCATTGTTTCTTTTTTGGCAGAACAAAATGATCTAATTTTTGTTTAGCTGGACACTGAGAAAGAAGGGATTTTTTTTAAACCACATATCAGAATTTGAGCTTAATTAAAACTAATTGCCTGCTGTATTGTAAGTTATGCTACTGGATTTTCAAATACCTCTTGTTACGATGGGATGGTTTACTTAATGTCATTTTTTCATATGATGAATCCTGGGTTGGTCACAATTATACTGTTCCAGTATTTATTTTTCCTTCCTAGCTTGCTTTGATAGTCAGAAGGTCAACTTCTTCACAGAGGTCACAGGTGAGGATCAACACTTTATTAGTAGTGCAGAACAATATATGTCTACTGGGTACATAATCTACTGTGAAAGTCATCGTACTTTGAATGGCAAAAGTATTATTGTTATTACTATTATTATTTATAAAATGGCTTGTTCATCTCAATATGTTTCAATTAGATTACATTTCATTATAGGGTCTTGTTCAGGGTGGGAACTATGGTGGATGGTGCTCCAAGGTGGCACACCAGATATTGTTGGACTGCAGCTTCTAGCTTTCTTTAACATTGGCTATGCTGTCTATGACTCCTGGGAGTTGCAGTTCTGCAACATCTGATGGGCCACATGATTTCCACCCCAACCTAAATCCAGTTGCTAGTCCAACTGGAGTAGGTTGAACCAATCAACATGATATACGTAAGTGTTGTTGTTATGGACCTTCAAATCAAATTTGACTGAAGTCATAGAAAGTTTTTGGCAGGAGGTTTGTCAATTCCAGCCATTGCTTCCCTTGTGACTTCCCTAAGGTTATCCAGTGGGCTTCCAAGCTCAGCTGAGATTCAGGCCCCAAGGTCCTGGAGCCCTAATCAAAGATTCAAACCACTACTCCAAGCTGGTTCTCTTGCTGGTTCTCTTAAATACTAGTGGCAACATCATATTTAGGTGTGTGTGTGTCTGCCTTTGTTATTAAGCACACTGAGCTTTCATGACAGGTCAGGACACAAAGAACAACTAAGAAGACAATGTATTCCAACTAGATAGAAGTGTTAACTGTTAGAATATAGATGGGTTATACAGTCAAAGGTGAAATGTAGAGATGTGTGTCTGTAATTTTCCTCATGGGAACAACATCTAGGCAAACAAAAACAACCCAGTCCAGGTGGCCAGAGAGTCATAACATCAGAAGTTTCTAGCTGGGAAAGGCAGCCGAGTTCAGATAACAGTATTCAAAACATCGTTAGCCTGGGAAAGAAAACCACATGGTGGATGATGGACAGCAAGGGGCTGGGTTAACAAACAACATACACATAACATCCAATCAACATAAGGTTAACACCCAGAAGGTGGAGAAAGGGCAAGGAAGAGAAATCCTTTGTCTAGAATTGTTTTATTTCTTGCTTCTTCTTGATTGTGTGTGTGTTCGCAATGGATCTAACTATGGAGTTGTTTCTTGGACTATAATATGCTTATATTGCTTTTACAATGTAACTTCAGGATCTGGAAACATGGATCTGTAACTCTTTTGTTCAACCACATCAGCATGAAGTGATCCTATGGTGGACTTTATTTTTCTTTGCTTATTTTTACCTTTTGAAACAATAAAGCTCTGCTTTTAAAAGTTTGGTTTTTTGTTCCCTGGCTCTGCTGGATTTTCAAGCATAACACACCACTGAAATTCAACAGTTTTGTCACTGGTCAGCTTTTTCATCTTCCCAGAGACAGATGAAAAAATGAGATTGGAAATAATTGCTTGATTCAACCTTTCCAACACTGAGTTGGGCCATTTCTGGAACAAACACATTGGAAATATGGGGGGGCTAGAGTTATTCACCCTATATGCACCACAGAACACATTTGTATCATTATATCTGGTTTCCTTCCTTCAACTGATTTTTAGATGCAAGGAGATGCTCTGATATATTGATAAAAAAGAGAAAACATGTGAATATATTGCTTTTATAGATAGTTAGATAAGTGTGTTGGTTAAGAGAAATAATATTAACTTAGTGGAATATTATTAACAATAGATAGCTAACTTCTAAATTTATAGTGTTACACAGATTCTTTTGCAGCACTTACAACATTTGGGAACAAGTCTTTTCAGAACAGTGCTAATGGCTTAATTTTTGTTTGCAGTTTTTTGGGTCATTGTACCCATTATTTGCACTAATTTTTAACACAAATGATAACTGTTGCCTTGCTCTATATTGCACTGTTTGCAATGGACATATGATGCTTCAAATGGAACACAAATAGCAGATCTCACACTTAGTTTCACCCTGCAGGTGCATGACTGTTCATTGAATCCTGCCTCTGTAATGAATCTGTATCCATTATTAAGGTATGAGGTTTTATGTGCTGAGAACATCAACACATCTGCTACCTTAGTCTTCTCTTCCATCAGAGATCTGGTCTCTTGGGTCTACAGAAGACAGGCTAGCTAGTACTGAGATCTTTGATAGAACAAACCAATGACTTTCAGCTCTGCAAGTGGGCCAGATAACAGAGACCAGCTTTCCTTTTATGGTTGAAGGAAGACTGACAGTCATAAAAATCAGAACCATGAGATACTAACATTTTTGTTTTGTTCATTTTTAGAATGGTCATTTGTCATGATCCCCAACATTAACCTGACACTATTTATTATTTATTATTTCCCAAACATGAGAAGTCATTTTTTGTAGCAGCATCTATGAGGGGAAAATGTGAGCAAGTTTTTTGTCTGTTTTTTGCAGTTTGAAAGAGGAGTAACATATTTTTCATATTGCCTGTACACAGGCATCTCAATTTCTGTTCAATTGCCTGTTATATCCCATTGCTCTCACATCCTTTTCTTTGACAGAATTTATGAATATAACTTCACTTTGGGAACTCTAGGAAAATGCGGTGCAGTTAGCCATTTTTTTTTCCATTCTGGCAACAGAAAGAAAGTTGATATCCTTAGAAAAGATGACTCACACATACTTCTGAATTTCATTTCCTCTTAAGTAAAAGAGACTGCAGATACTTTATCCAAGGCCAAGGGTTTGGATAGTCTACCTGCCATCTATCTAACTCTTATCTAAGCACATTCCCCCTTTCCCCCTTTCTTGCTTTCACATTTTCACTTATCCTGCCAAAGTCAGTCTTTCCCTGTCATACACAGCCAAAGAAATGATACTGTTTGAATAAAAGGCCTCGTTGTTGCATCTGTTCACTTAAATTCACATGCTCTGGAAAAGAACAATCATGCTGGGAGGAGGATAGAGCAGATGCACATGCAGAGTGATAAAGGAGTATTAGAAATATTAATGAATATATGACCACATTTTGTGATAAAGGAGTATTAGAAATATTAATGAATATATGCACAGAAAGGAAAAGGGGGAAAGCTACACCTCTTGTTTACTGTGTACATGATAGTCTGTGGAAAAGTGATACTAAGACACTTTGCATCTCTCTGCTTCCATACCAGACACAGTTAGACATTAAATGAAGAAACTCTGCCAGGATAAAAAGTGGAGGAAGAGCAAAATCTGTAAGTATGAAGAGAGATCAGTTGGTACATAGTCACTCAGGGAGTCACAGCATGAAAAGGGAATATACAGACTAGTTGAGATATATACATGTAGTATAAAACCTATGTATGTTGAAGAATAGTTTTGATTTTTTAAAATCCTACTCAGAGCCTGGGAAGTGTCTTTGAATTGTTACAGTTACCATTCTGAAGCACTCCCCTGAAATTAGTTAATTACTGCAATTCTCTGAATGAGCCCATGGAGCTTTGAAATCTTGCAACATGTATATTGTGCATTTTGGTTGGCCAATAAAGGTATCAGGGATGCAGTGGCTCAAGTGGTTAAGATGCTGACTCTGTTGATTGCAAGATTGGCAGGTTGGTAGTTCAAGGCCTGGGTGCTGCATGATGGGATGAGCTCCCATCACTAGTCCCAGCTTCTGCCAACCTAGCAGTTCAAAAGCAAGCAAATGCAAGTAGATAAATAGGTACCACTTTGGTGGGAAGGTAAACAGCATCCTGTGAAATCATGCTGGTCACATGATCACAGAGTAGTCTCTGACAATGCTGGCTCTTTGGCTTAGTAATGAAAATGAGTTGGACACAACTTGACAACCTTGTCAACCGGGAATACCTTTACCTTTTTAAAATAAAGGTATCACTGATGGGTTTTTGTTTGAATTTGCTAAATGGCCAACACAGCTACCCTTGAATGTTCTCTGCTTTTGTATCACTCAAAAGTAACTAAATAACAATTGCTTTGTGTGTTTTTTTAAAAAAAACCCTGCAATTTACAAGCTGCTGGCCTGTGGTACAAAATACACTCAAAATACACTGCCTTGTCATTATCTCAACAGCAAGCCCATGACAGCAGCACAAAACACATCATGAATCAATACTTTAATGTTATTGCTCTTCTCCATTATTTAGAGAGGTCACACCCCTGTAAATATAAAAAATAAAAAGTTACAGTTATACGCCTAAAGGAATGATGTTATCCCATGTTAAGTTAAATTGAATTGCTAGTCCCAGATAGGGTAGACTGATTGAATTAATAGGATTTATAGAAGTGTTGACTCACTATTAATCAATTAATTCAATGAGACTATTCTAATTAATTGGATTAAGGCCAGTGTAAATTTCATTATAGGAAAAAGAAATGAATTAAAGGTAACATGTTGTATGCTTCTGGAATTTGTTTCGAGGGTCAAGGTTCAGCTCTAGAACATGTGAAGTAAGAAGGAAGAGTGCCTGTGGGCACGTGCAGTTTAGATTTGCTTCCTATATGAGAAATATAATGAGAAATATAACTGGAGGGAGTATTTCCAGGGTCAAATGAAAAGCATCCAAACAAGTTTGCATTTGATGTCTCATTATTTGGATACTACTGCAAGTACAGGAAAATAAGTATTAGAAACTTGTGGGGGGAAGCAGATGGGCAGCCCTGGGCCACCCCCGAAAGCGGAGGATCAAGGCCAAGGCTGCTGGACACCTCGGCCTCGATCCTCCCTATTGCTGCCTGTGAAAGAAGCACTAAAATAGTGCTCCTTCTGCAAGCCACAAAAGGGGCACCGCAAAAGGCATGGTGTGCCTCTTCGGCGTCTCTTCTGGCTCAGCATGTCCGCATTCTGAGCCAGAAGGACATCATCAGAGTGCCCGGCGTGTGGACGGGCCATCACTCCAATGACATCCTCAGGAAGGGGATGGGGCGCCCAGTGTCCAGCTGCCCCTCCCCTTCCTGGGATTGAGGATGGCGTTTCTCACCGTCTGCACCCCCCCTTGTATCAATTTTCCTTTTTTAGGCTGTACCATGTGAGACAGCATGACACAGTGGTTTGAGAGTTTGACTAGGACTCTGGAATACCAGTGTTTGAATCCTCATTCAGCTGTGGAAAGCCACTGGGTGACCTTGGACAAGTCACTTTCTTAGCCTCAGAGGAAGACAAGGGCAAACTCTCTCTGAAAAAAAATCTCAAGAAAATCCCATAATAGTTTTGCCTTGGGGTGGCCATAACTCAGAAACAGCTTGAAGGCACACAACAACAATACAATACGATGAAATGAGATCCTATAAATTTATGTGAGAGTAAGCTTTATTCAGCTCAATAGAACTCCATTCTCAGAAATGCCTGTGTTGTCCACCAGTTTAAAACCTATTTTTCTATTGTGTTGGTATGTGCGTCTACACACACACAGGTGTACATTCATGTCCTATTAAGTTTTCATAACTGCTAGTTGCAATGTAATTCTTTGAGGTTTAAGCCCATAACCATGGTGTCTAGTAGTTAAAGCCAATAGCCATGGTGGGGCATCTGTTAAGGCACCATGCAGTGAATATTCTGTCCTCTCACACACTAATGTTGAAAAGATATGTTTTGGATTACAGATAATGCACTACAAAACAATGCCGTTTTCCAGGTATGTCTTAACTATAACAATCAGCCCACATCTGGCCCTTGTCTGTTGTCAAGGCTGCAAGGTAGCTGGGGGATTGATTAGAATCCCTCCTTTAGGGGGGGAAATAACACAGTTTGTTGTTGTGGGGAGACAATATTTAGTTGGGCAAGGAGTAAGCCAAGCAATTTTTCAAAGTCTGAAAGAAGACCATTACTTTCATTGCCATAATAATAATAATAATAATAATAATTTATTTATAGCCCACCCAATCACAAGGAATCCAGGCGGGTTACAGCAATAAAAATACATAGAAATACAATAAAATTCAAACATTAGTCCCTTCCCAACCCCTCCCAATCCAATGCTAAAATTATAAACAAACAAACATAATTTAAAAACAAAAATACAAAAGTTTAAAAAGGGAGATAATTGGTGGACAGAGCAATATAGATCGCCTTGTGTGGGGAGAGATCCATCTTAAGAGCCTTTTTATAATCATCATCATCATCATCATCATCATCATCATCAATCGGGGCGGCTGTAAGAGTAGACATATGATGGATCTCCTCCGGTAGGTCATTCCACAGCTTTGGAGCAACAGTGGAGAAGGCCCTCTGGCTAACTGATGTCAGCCTAGATGTTTTTTTGGCTGTATTAGATTCTTCCTTGAGGACCTTAGTGTGTGGGACAGACAATATGGAAGAAGGCGATCCTTTGAGTATTCTGGTCCCAAGCCATGTAGGGCTTTAAAGGTAATAACCAACACCTTCTAAATTATTGGCAGCCAGTGAAGGGACTTCAGGACCAGTGTTATATGGTCATTACAGGAAGTACCCGTAATCAACCGACTTGGCACAAGGGTAGCTCCCTGTACAGTGCATTACAGAAGTCTAATCGAGAGGTTACCAGTGCATGTACTACTGTTTCAAGGTCTCCCTGCTCCAGGAAGAGGCGCAGCTGGCATATCAGCCGAAGCTGATAACAGGAGCTCCTGTCTGTCGCATCCACCTGAGCTGTCAAGTGAAGCGACGAGTCAAGGAGCACCCCCAAGCTGCAGACAGAGTCCTTCAAGGGAACTGTGACCCCATTCAGAACTGGCTGACATAACTCCATTCCTGGGTTCAGGTTTCCTATGACAAGTACCTCTGTCTTACCTGGATTCAGCTTGAGTCGGTTTTACATCATCCAGTCCATTACTGCCCCAAGACAGGCATTCAGAGGAGAGATGCCATCCTTAGTCACTGCATCAGTCCGAGACATAGAGAAATATATTTGGGTGTCATCAGCGTACTGATAACAATCCACCCCATGCCTCCGGATGATCTTGCCCAGTGGCTTCATGTAAACGTTGAATAGCATTGGGGCAGAATCGCACCTTGAGGGACGCCTGATTTGAGCTCCCTCTTGGCTGAACAACTGTCCCCAAGTGACACCATCTGGAACCTGCCTGAGAGGTGGGACTGGAACCACTGCAAAGCAGTGTCGCCGATACCCAACTCTCTCAGGTGTTCCAGAAGGATAACCATGGTCAATGGTATCACCAAGAGCACTAACAGGGTCACACTTCCCCTGTCAATGCCCAAACAGAGATCATCGACTAAGGCAGGGGTAGGCAACCTTTCCCCTTTAAGGGCCGAGGGACTCCAGCTCCCAGAATCCCAGCAGCTATTGGCCAACATGGGACTATTGGCCAACATGGCTGAGGCTTCTGGGAGCTGAAGTCCCTTGGCCCTTAAAGGGGAAAGGTTGCCTACCCCTGGACTAAGGCAACCATGGCAGTCTCAACTCGGTATCTTGTCCTGAATCTGGTTTGAAATGGATCCAGAATATCGGTTTCCTCCAAGACAACTTGTAGTTGATTGGTGACCACCCTTTCAATCACCTTTCTCAAAAATGGCAACAGTGAAACCAGTCTATAATTATTTTTGTCCGGGGGGTCCAGGGAGGGCTTTTTAAAGAGTGGTTTAACCACTGCCTCCTTAAGACAAGAGGGCAGGGACTCCTCCCTGAGGATGCATTAATTATGTTTTCCAGCAATAATTTGACAGTATCACACACACACACACACACACACACCGGACTGCCAGCCAAGTTGGGCAAGGGTCAAGAGCGCAGGTTATCTTTTTCAAACTACTAAGGAGCTTGTCCACATCTTCAGTACTTACTGACTCAAATTTATCCAGTCTAACAGTAATGGCGGAGGTGCTGGATACCCCTCTCGTTACTATTGACTTAAAGCTGGCATCCTGGTCAGCTCTTATCTGAAAGATTTTACCTGTGAAATGATCATTAAAAGCATCACAGCAAGCTATAGTTGGTTCTAATAGAGGGTTCTGGGTGGGAGGCAATTGAGTTAAATTCCTCCCCATGTTATGTCACATCAGAGTTGTTACTTTTCTTTCCCAATATTGAAAAGGAAAACAAAAACATGCAAGTTTATTTTTCCTGATAGGGAGTTGTAAGGAGTTTTAACATTGAAGATTTCCCTAAAATACATCTCCAGACAGAGACATAACTGCAGCCAGAACAGAAAGTATGATTAATTGTAATCGCAGTGTCTGTCTGAAAGCATTAGTTCATCCTTTTGAGTGAAAGCATTTTAATATAGGCTCTCAATGGGGACTAGAGACCAGATAATATTTTCTCTATTAAACATGGACAGATTTCCCAAGCAAGCACTAAGCATCAAATATATCTTTGAGATTTCCTTTAAGAATAATTGTTCATGATGACAGCAAAGTAACATAAGCCCTCCAGTAATTCTATAAATAAGCCTTACATGGAACTAAAGAATTGTACTTAAATAAATGCCTGATGAACCAGGAAATCAATCAATAAAGGGAAATCATATAGATCTCTTTGATGGATGATGTATATACTCCTCCAGATGGGGCAAATGTGTTTGAAGGTTGTGGTATTTGTTGCTATAGTTCTTGTGTTGTTTTTTTTTTAAAAAAATTGAAACAAAAAATGTTTCTGTTGTCCTGGACTATTTTCAAGCACTTCTTAGCATCAGCTGCAACATTTTATTCCCATCCTTGAGTGGGTTTTTAATTCCAAGGAATATCTGAGCAAAAAGATAACCTTCTCTTCTTTCTTCCTTCCTTCCTTCCTTCCCTCCCTCCCTCCCTCCCTCCCTCTTAGACTTATATTGCTATAGTGCATTTATAGCACTATAGCAAAATGAAACTACAAGAAATCTTTAACTAATTCAATTTTCTTATTATCTATTTTGAATTTATGTAAATCCTCTGTGGTCATTATTTTTGTTTTATTTATGTTCAGCAGTAAGCCTGCCTTTGCTCTTTCTTCTTTAACTTTCCTTAGCAATCGTTCCACGACTATGCTGTTTTCCCTCAGTAGTATGGTGTCATCTGCATATCTTAGTTTGCTGACATTCCTTCCTTCAATCTTCACTCCTCCTTCTTATAAGTCTAAACCTGCTCTTTGTATGACATTTTCTGCATACAAGCTGAACAAATAGAGTGATAAAATGCAGCCTTGCCTGATCCTTTTGCCAATTGGGAACCATTCATTCTGTTTCTCCATATTCTGTTCTAACAGTAGCCTATTGCCTGAATACAGATTTCTTATCAGGACTATCAAATGTAGTGGCATTCCCATGTCTTTAAAAGCATTCCATAGCTTATCATCGTCTATGATGTCAAAGGCTTTGCTATAATCTATAAAGCTCATGCTTTTCTTCTGAAATTCCTTGGTTCACTCTATTATCTATCATACGTTTGCAATGTGGTCCCTTGCACCTCTTCATTTACTGAATCCTGCTTGCACCACTGGGATTTCACTTTCCATATATGACTGGAGTCTATGCTGCAGAATTTTAAGCATAATTTTGCTTGTGTGGAGAATTAATGATATGATCCTACAGTTGCTGAAGTTTTTTGTGTCACCTTTTTTATAGATGAGGGTGTATATTGATAATTTCCAATCTGTTGGCCACTGTTTTGTTTTCCATATTTATTAGCATATTTTAATTAACACTAGAGTTGAGTTGTCTATGTGGATTATAGAAGTTCAATTGGGATATCATTTTTTCCTAGTGATTTATTTTTTCCAGGTTTCTCTGAGTGCAGCTTCTGCCTCACTTTCTAAAATCTGAGGTTCATCTTCATATGACTCTTCATTCCATGTGTAATTCATTTTTTCATCTCTCTTATATTGCTCTTCTGTGTATTGCTTCCATCATCATTTATTAATGACTTGGATGATGGTATTGGGGGCATAGTTATCAAATTTGCAGACAACACCAAATTAGGAGGAGTAGCTAATACCCCAGAGGACAGGATCAAAATTCAAAATGACTTGAACAGACTAGAAAGTTGGGCCAAAGCTAACAAAATGAAATTCAACACGGAGAAATGTAAGGTACTGCACTTAGGGCGGAAAAACGAAAAGTACAGATATACGATGGGGGACACCTGGCTGAATGAGATTACATGTGAAAGGGATCTAGGAATCCAGGTTGACCACAAGTTGAACATGAGTCAACAGTGCGATGCAGCAGCTAAAAAGGCCAATGCAATTTTAGGCTGCATCAGTAGAAGTATAGTGTCTAGATCAAGAGAAGTAATAGTGCCACTCTATTCTGCTTTGGTCCGGCCTCACCTGGAATACTGTGTCCAGTTCTGGGCACCACAATTCAAAAAGGATGTGGAGAAACTGGAGCGTGTCCAAAGGAGGGCAACTAAAATGGTGAAGGGTCTGGAAACCAAGCCCTATGAGGAACGACTTAGGGAGCTGGGGATGTTTAGCCTGGAGAAGAGAAGGCTGAGAGGTGATATGATAGCCATGTTTAAATATTTGAAGGGATGTCATATCGAGGAGGGAATAAGCTTGTTTTCTGCTGCTCCAGAGACTAGGACCCGAAACAATGGATGTAAGCTGCAAGAAAAGAGATTCCACCTCAACATTAGGAGGAACTTCCTGACAGTAAGAGCAGTTCGAGAGTGGAACACACTCCCTCGGAGAGTAGTGGAGTCTCCTTCCTTGGAGGTCTTTAAGCAGAGGCTGGATGGCCATCTGTCAGGGATGCTTTGATTGGGAGTTCCTGCATGTCAGGGGGTTGGACTGGATGGCCCTTGTGGTCTCTTCCAACTCTATGATTCTATGATTCTATGATTCTATCTTTTTATTTCATCTTGGTCATGTAGTGTGTTCCTCTTCTGATCACAGAACGTTCCAACCCTTGCTTTGAAATTCCTTTTGAGTTCATGGATCTTGTGGAACAGGTCTCTCATTCTTCCTTTTTTGTTGTTGTCTTCTATTTGTCTGCATTGATTATTATAGTGATTCTCTAGTTGTTGAATACTTACATTCACAGTTCTGGTTCTGTTCCTGTCTCCCTTTTCTTTTGCTTCTCATCTTTCCTTCACTGCTTGAAGCATTTCATCTTTTATCCATTGTTTCTTCTCTTTCTTTTTAGTCACAGGTAGTGTCAAACCAAGGCTGGGACACTCTACGATAATAAAAATAACATCATTCAAGACCAGGAAGGAATAAAAAGATGTTGGATGCAATACACAGAAGAACTATACAAAGAAGATGACAAAATGAAGGACACATGGAACGAAGAGCCATATGAAGATGAACCCCAAATTATAAAAACTGAGGTGGAAGCTGCAATAAAAGAATTGGCAAAAAGCAAGACTCCATGAACAGGTGATATACCAATAGAACTGTTGCAATCCACACTGACAGAGTCAACTCTAGTGCCAACCAACATATGTCAACGGATATGGAAAACAAATGATGGCCAACAGATTGGAACCAATCAATATACTTCCCCATTCACACACAAAAAGAGACACAAGAGAATGCAGCAACTATAGAACCATAGCATTAATATCTCATGCAAGCAAAATTATGCTCAAAATACTGCAACACAGACTCCAACCATACATGGAGAGAGAAGTCCCAGAGGTCTAAGCAGGGTTCAGGAAAGAAAGAGGCACCAGGGATCACATTGCAAAGATACGATGGCTAATGGAGAGTAGCTATACATCAGCATATGCTTTATAGACTATAGCAAAGTCTTCTACTGCATAGATCATGAAAAGCTATGGAACACCCTTAAAAACATGGGAGAGCCAACACCTAATCATCAGATAGTCCTAATGAGGAATCTGTACTCCAGACAAGAAGCTACAGTCAGAACAGAACACGGATAAACAGAATGGTTCCCAATTGGCAAAGGAATCAGAAAAAGCTGCATCCTATCACCCTACCTATTCAAACTATTTGCAGAACATATTGTAAGGAAAGTAGGCTTGGACATGGAAGAGGGAGGAATGAAAATAGGAGGAAAAAATATCAACAATCTGAGATATACTGACCATACCATAATACTAGCAGAAAACCTCATAGACCTGGAACAACTACTAAGGAAGATCAAAGAAGAAAGTGCAAAGGCAGGCTTACTGTTGAACATAAAGAAAACAAAAATAATGACCCCAGAGAACTTACACACATTTAAACTAGACAACGAGGAACTAGAAATAGTAAAAGAGTTCTCAAATCTGGGATCAAACATTGATTGGAATGGGGACTGCAGCCAAGAAATCAAGAAAAGATTAAAAATGGGGCAGCTGTGAAAGAACTAGAAAAGATCCTAAAATGCAAAGACATACAACTCAGCACAAAAGTCAGACTCACACAAGCCATTGTATTCCCTATTACCATGTATGGATGTGAGAGCTGGACAGTCAAGAAAGAAGATAGGAGGAAAATCAACTCCTCTGAGATAATGTGGTGCTGGAGAAGAGTGCTGAGGATTCCATGGACAGCCAAAAACAAATGGGTCCTAGAACAGATCAAGCCAGAAATATCCCTCGAAGACAAGACTTAGGGGCATTGCAGACTGGCCTAAAGGGCCGGCCTGGGGGTAGAGATAGGGCAGGGAAGGGCAGCTGCATGCTCGCCACCTCAACCTACTCCTTGCGCAGCGTGCAGACATACTACACCGAAAGGGTGTGGAAGAGCCACGGCACCAGCTCTTAGGGTGGCCTTTTGCCACCCCTAAAAGGAGTGGCATTTTGCTGCTCTTTTAGGGGTGGAAAAAGGAAGGATCAGGGTCATGACGCAGGGTTGCCGCCCATCTGCATAGCCCCTTAGACTGTCATACTTTGGACACATCATGAGAAGGCATGAATTGTTGGAAAATACATTAATGTTAGGAAAGATGGAGGGAAATAATAAGAGGAAGGCCACATACTAGATTGACTTTATTAAAGAGACCACGAATATGAGTTTGAAGGAGCTGAGCAGAGCAGTAGAGAACAGGGGGGCTTGGAGATGTCTCATCCATAGGGTCGCCATGGGTTGAGACTGACGCGAAGGCAGTTAGCAACAAAAGTGTCTTTTTGCACTCTTCCTTGACCATGTCCTTGGCTTTTGACCATATTTCTTCTGGTTTCCAGTCAATTATGCTTAACAATGCAAATCTGTTTTTCCACAATGTCTTTAAATTCTGTTGAGATGTTCTTCAGGTCATATTTTGGTATGATGACGGAAAGAAAAGATTGGTGATATTGATGAAGCAGTAAGAAAACTGTAGATGGGTCATGCAGAAACTCTGTTATATGTTTAGATAGTCTTTTTACATCCGCAGTTCTTTTCTAAACTTATTTGTTTCCAAACTATTGCATATTTGGATTGCAAAATCATTTGTAAGATGGATGTTTTTTAAAATGTGCATTAAAAGTGTGTTCTGAGTGAAGTTATAAATGTGTATATTTTATTAAACAGGTGTTACATTCTCACATCATAGTGTAAAATAAAAACACATGCACTGAATACTCTTGAGTAAGATACAATTGCTGATGACTTCCTTGACTGAAAACTGTTGTAGCATAAAAGAAGCTTCTGGTTTGCTTTGACAGCTTGATGTAAAAATACCCAGTGCTGGGTTTTCCTATTAATGTATGTCTTCAGATCAGTTGTGTGCCAGATTTTTTTCCTGTCTGCTGTGGAAAGAGAGCCAGCATTGTGCAATGGTTTGAGTATTGGACTAAAACTCTAGTGCAGAGGTAGGCAACCTAAGGCCTGGGGGCCGGATGTGCCCCCCTGAGGCCTTTGGACTGGCCCCAGGCCAGTCCTGCTCTGCCGCCGTTGCCGCCACCCACCATGATGATATTGATTATTGTTGTTATTACTTGTTCTTGGGGTTTTCTTGGCAAAATCTCCACAGGGGGTTTGCCATGGCTTTTCTGGGGCTGAGAGAGTGTGCATGCATTTTTTTTATTTTTTTATTTTTATATTTATTTATTTATTTATTTATGGTGCTTCGGCCCTCCAATTGTCTGAGGGACAGCAACCCGGCTCCCGGCTCAAAAAGGTTCCCTACCCCTGCTCTAGAGACCAGGGTCTGAATCTCTACTCAGCCATGAAAATCCATTGGGTGATCTTGGACAAGTCACATTCTTTCAGCCTCAGAAGAAGACAAAAACAACACCCCTCGAACCATTTTTTTGCCAAGAAAACCCTGTAATAAGTTCACTTTATCATCATCATAAATCAGACATGAGATGAAGGCACACAAAAACAACTGCTGTAGAAATACCCAAGCAGTTTTGGTACCCCATAAGTCAGATGATAAGGACCAACTATCCTTATATACATAATATAATATCTTTTTTTTTTCTGCTGAAGAGTTGACTTGCAGTTAATAAGTTTGTCATATCTTATACATACTGGGATTGAAATAAAAACATTAAAGGACTGTCCTACTTTGAAGACATGGTCAAACATTGCACTTCTGATTGCAACATATGACCCAAACATGACCTTGAAGTCATACTTAGTTGAAGTAAAATTTAAAATGGTTTAACTTTAGTTAATTTCCTTTTAGGGTGGATGTGCTTGGTAATTTTTAAAAAAGAAATGTACAAAGAAAATATCATTTATGTAGCCTTCATAATTCATGCAGATGTAGCAAATCATTGTTACAAAGGGAAAGTGGAAGAAATGCTAGAATTCTCACACATTTTCAGGCTTTTTATGTGGTCATCCCAGAAACTCAAATTTCAGGTTTTATTTTTCAAACATTGGAAACATATATTGTGTAATAAAGGTTTTCTGTGTTGCCATGCAATCAAGGGAAAACAACCCACAACATAGTCCACATACTTTCCTGTTTCTTTTATCAAAAATTATTTCATCCAATACCAAATATTATGCTCCCTCTCTTACACACAAACAACTCACACCAGTGTGTTAATGATAAATGTGTCGACTTTTATTTTCCTTAAGATATGTTTAAGAGTGGTAGCATGAGGAGCCCAAGGAATGATCTGGGAATAGTACATGTCACTATGTAGTGGACCTGAGCAGTGTTCTGAATAGGAGACCTCTGTAAGAGCAGAATATCTTCCTCCTCCTGCATTACCATCACCAGTAGTGTAATGGAATCTTGCAGGAATATACAACCATGGTATGAGCACCATCATGGTGTAGTGGTTTCAGCTGGTTGGAATAAGACTCTGGAGACCAAGATTTAAATTCCCACTCTGTCACTGAAATCCTCAGAGGATAGCCAAGGCAAACCCATTGGAACAAATCTTGCCAAGAAAACCCTGGGACAGATTTGCCTTAGGATCACCTTAAGTAAGAAATGACTAATAATAATAATAATAATAATAATAATAATAATAATTTTTATTTATATCCCGCCCCTCTGCAGAGCAATCTGGGCGGCTTACAACATTACACTTTCCATACATTAAACAGAACATAAAATCCCGAATCCCACCCATCCTTTAAGAAGTAAGGGTTCTTCTTATTCTAGGCCGGGTGGTGCTGGGCTTAGTGTCTCCCCCAGATAACATCGGATGGTAATGGAGGGAGGGCTTCTTATTTTAGGCCTGATGGTGCTGGGCCTAGTGTCTCTCCCCCAGATGACATCGCATAGTAATGGAGGGAGGGCTCTTCTTCTTATTTTAGGCCTGATGGTGCTGGGCCTAGTGTCTCTCCCCCAGATGACATAGGACTAGAAGGCATACAGCAACAAATCACAAAAACAAAACAGCAGGGAAGAGGCTCAGTCTAAGATGCACAAAATAAATAACCCATATCAGATACGTAAACAATCTGAAAACATGAATAGTAGGATGTAATAGAATGTAGTGATGAAATGAAACGAAAAGAGTATCTTCAACCAATACAATGAAAACAGATATAAAGAATGTCACAAATACAAAATATACACCAAGAAGATAAACATATGTGAAACATAAGCTACACTAAAAAGTTAACATGTATATAACACTATCAAAAAAATAGTGCATTACATAAAAAATCAACTCAGAATAGATGAAGGCACACATAGCACTCTCTACCACTCAAGCAAAACAAATATACAGTAAATCCCCTTTGGATTTGGTATTCATTTAAATTTATTAAGTTAGGGGCTAAACAGACTGGCACAAAATGCTGGTTTGGGAGTGGCATGGGGGTGTGGCCTTGAGATGACACTTGGTCCAACGCTACCCTCAAGCTGGTGTCACACTGCCTGCCTGACAAGATGGCAGGCAGCATTGCAGCACTCCTGTGGCACAGCATTTAGATGCTGCACATCACAGGAGCAGAGAAAAAACACTGAAGTGGTGCAAAGGGTGCCTTTTTTCCCCACCCCCAAAAAGAGCACCATTTTGCTGCTATTTTGGGGGCTGCAAAAATGGCAGATCACAGCTGCAGTGTGTGGTTGCCATGGCCCCAATCTGGCGATCAAAGGGGCAGCGTCAAGCTGCCGCTTTGGGGTGGTCTGTTTCGCCCCTTAGTTTGTTAAGTGAGTGTTCTGTACATGCTATGTTGCCTTTTTGGTATAGTTTATATTTCATGCACATTTATCTTCTTGGTGTATATTGTTTATTTGTGACATTCTTTATATAAATATATACATATTTCATTGGTTGTAGATGTTATTTTCTTTTCATTTTATAAATTCTTTCTATTAATCGTACTAGTAATTGCTTATATATCTGATATGAGTTTTTATGTTTGTTTTGTGCCCATATAGTACAAAACATGTTTATTCTATTTCAATAGTCCACATTTTTATAGTGGGTAACATAGAAGAAATTGTGTCTTTGTAATTCCTCAGTGCTCTAATGAAATTTTAAATACCTGGGCCTGTTTTGCAAGGTTTTTTCCCCTTTCCTTTCCTTTCCTTTCCTTTTCTTATCTTTTTATTTTATTACTTTACCTTTTCTTTCTTTAAATTACAGAGTAGTGCACATGAGGAACAGTAATCAGTCCAAAAAGACTGCCAGGAGCAAAGCAGGGGAAAGTTACTATTTTTTTCTTTTCTTTTTTCTTTCTTTTTTGGAATTCTACTTCCCAGAAACCCTGCCAACATGACTGGTGGATTCTGGGTGTTGCAGCCAAGGCAGTAACTTTCCTGAAGTCTGACCAAGAAATACAACTGGGAAGACATAAAAGAAAGAGGGCTACAATAGTCCCCAATCAGTTACCATAATGGAATACCCATGACAACAACCTTTCCATGGGATTAAGCATGGAACTGTACAACTCATGTGAAAACAGCACAGGTTTATGGGATTGATATTCTACATTCCTTATCTCCCTGCCCCCACCCCTTTGGAAATGAGTTTCTATCCACTCTTTTCTATGTAACTAGGCTGACCAGCTCTACATTTCAACATGTTTTTCCCCATTGTGACACATTCAAATGAACCCACATTTGGCAGCGAGCCAAATAACACATATTACCATCAAAAGAAGTTAAGACCATGAAAATCAGGGTCTGAAGTTACCTAACAGCACAACTGCTAATGATTCCAGGGAGAGCATACAAACCTGGTAGATGAAGGTATTTATGTTTTATTGGCTGTATTTATTCTATTTTGATATTTCCTTTCAAGCCTTACTTAGCTTTTTCACATTTTAACTAGGGATGAAATAATACAGGAGTTAACACTGATATTATTTCATATGAGTCAAATACAATGGGAGCAAACTAGCAGGAATGAATGAATGGCAAAGGCTAGCCTGAGGCATTGCCTTGACAAATGCAAGGGATTCTGTTTCTCATCTCTTTGCATTTGCCATTTGCATGCTAATCTACATTTCAGTAGTTCTGTCTTGCACTGAGGAGTTAACCAAATAGATACAGAAAGGTGTTTTTTCATATTTCCCAACAGGTGTATAGTACACAACACCTAGCTCATTTGGGTTGTTACTGGTATTTGGAAGTATGTGTTTATATATGGGTGTGTAAGAGACTGGTGGTTAGTTGTGGATTCATACTTCACACCAAGACATAAATCCACTTGCTAGTCCCAAACAGAGTAGATCCACTGAATCACTTCCTCAGTAAGACCACACTGACAGCCAGTCATAAAGGAAGGCTATGGCAACCCCACTCTGAATAAATCTTGCCAAGAAAACCCTAGGATAGGGTCACTATAAGTTGGAGTCAACTTGAAGGTAGATAATAATTAGGCCACACTTACCTATATCATACTGCTTCACTTGCTCTACTGTGGCTGGTACTAATAACTGGATTTGAGTTTAAGCCTGAAGGAGACACTACTATTTAGGTAGTATGGAATATACAAAATGGCACATTTCTTGATATAATACTTCTAGGCATTGTGCTACTATTGTTTCTTGGCTGCATTGCCCAATATTGTAGTCACTGTAGCTAATGAAACATATTACCCAGAACTGAACTCAAATTTTAGACATCCTTAATGGGACCATATTTGGCTGAGTGAGATAAATCTGTGCTCCATCCTGTCTCTTTTGTTTCTAGCCTTCCATGACAGACCTATTGCTTCTAGCCCTGAAACCCTATGCAGGATGTAATGAGATGCAAGTCTTCTTTGCATCCATGGTTACTATTTACTAACAAAACTGATGATGTCAGAAATTTAATTAGGTAGTTTCTTGCAAAGGGATTTTAAACCATGAAAACATTATAGTGTCTAATCTTTTCTCTGTTTGATTTCTTTTTCTCCCCCCTCCCTTTAAAAATAAGAGAGAAAGAGAGAGCACCCTGAAACAGCATTATTTTTTTACAAAAAGCCAAGAATTTTCAGTGCTTTGCCAGCTTAATATACTAACAGGCTTAAGAGTAATTAACACACACTATCCCATACACAGCTGTTTTTTTCTTCTTAAGCAACAGCTTGCACTGGCAACGTTGTGCTGGAGGGGTGTGTCAATGTTTTCATTATAAATCCTTTCTTTGAGGATTTGAATCTTGACTTTATGAAAGATTGGCTTCAGGCTTAAAAAAACTGACATATGTTCTTGAGCCAAAGTTGTTAACTGGATGTTGTCTAGGAGCACAAGACAGCCCATGTTTTATTACATGAGATTATTCTTTTTTCCTGACTTGAAATACACCTGTGTTGCATTTTTGAGCCTCTTACTTTCCTTTCTGAAAGAATCACTCAGGCCAGCTAGCAAAATTGTGCCTTTGAAAACTTTGCCCCTGCAGAAGATATCCAACCTAGAAATGAGGTACACTTTTTAAAGAGGAATACTGCTGGATCAACCTGTTAACAAAAAGCCTTTGCAGACTGCCAGAAATAGTGCACATTAAATTGAGGCACTGCCCTGGCTCAGTGCTAGGGAATCATGGGAACTGTATTTTATTGTGGCACCAGAGCTCTCTGACAGAGAAGGCTCAATGTCCAGAAAAAAAATACAATTCCCATGACTCCCTAGCACTGAGCCAGGGCAGTGCCTCAATTTAATGTGCACTATTTCTGGCAGTCTGCAAAGGCCCAAAGAGGATTAATTGTTCACTCCTGAAGCCTGTGCTTGAATCTCAGAAGCATTACCTGCTCTGTGCTTTCTTTATTGTGGAGAAAGAAAGATGGGTGAAAATCCCACTATCCCAGATTTGAAATAGTAGCAAGAATTCCTCCTGATCCCACTGTGGAAGGATGAGTGAGGCAGGGGTGGTGGTGTCCCCAAACTATTACCCATGTCTAGTATCAGGAATAATAAAGGGATTTCCTCTCCGACTGGACTCTACTGGTGGAAGAAAGGGGCATGCAAAGAGACTGGACTGGACTGGGACTACTTGTGAGTCTGTGAGTCAGTTAGCCCTCTCTTCTCTTTTAAAACATTAAAAAGTAGCATGGTGGTAGTAAATTTCACAAAGTGGTTGACACAGCTGAGAAAATGTTCTTGGATATTCCCACCAATTTACCTTGAGTGGAAATGCAAACAACATGTAACAGGTGATCTCGGTGAGCTTAGACTTAGACACTATCTTTTATTTTACTTTATTTTCTGCTATTCTCCTGGCATAGGACCCCATTTACTTTTTTTCTTTCTTTCTTACTTACTTACTAATATTCCACCATTCTCTTGGTATGGGACTCAAGGCAGCTCACATCAGCTTAGAAACAAAATACTCCCAAACCTGTTTGGTTATAACAAAAGTTTGTTTTTAAAAAAACAAAATAAAATTGTAGCCAGTGTAGCATAGTGGTTTGAGTACTGGACTGAGACTCTGGAGACCAGAGCTGGATTCCCAGCTCGGCTATGAAACCAGCTGGGTGTCCTTGGGCAAGTCACATGCTCTCAGTCTCAGGGGAAGGCAATGGCAAACCTCCTATGACCAAATCTTGCCAAGAAAACCCCACAACAGGTTCACCTTAGGGTCACCATAAATCGGTAATGACTTAAAGGCACACAACAACTACTACTTGAAGAGAGTACTACTTGAAGAGAGAGGAAGATAGCAGATGTCAACAATTGGCTCCGCAGATGGTGTCGTCGAGAACGATTTGGATTCTTGGATCATGGGCTGCGGTTCCATGAGGGCGGACTCCTGGCAAGGGATGGGCTGCATCTCACACCAGTTGGAAGAAATGTTTTTGCCAACGGTCTGAAGAATTTGATCAGGCGGGCTTTAAACTGAACTGTGTGGGGAAGGGAGACAACATCCTGGAAGACAAAAGGACTGGAGAAAATAGTCAAACTGTCATAGAGGAAACAAGGCAAACAGTACAGGGACCCAACAGTGGGAGGCAAAAAAACGTGCACAGGCAGCAAGTAAAGGGGACACATGGTCTTAGATGTCTCTACACTAATGCACAGAGCATGGGAAATAAGCAAGATGAACTTGAACTCCTAGCACAACAAAGCAAATATGATATAATAGGCATCACTGAAACCTGGTGGGATGAGTCTCATGACTGGAATGTAGAAATAAAGGGGTATAACCTTTTCAAGAGAAACAGGACAAACAGGAAAGGAGGAGGAATAGCATTATATGTCAGGGATATTTACACCAGTGAAGAAATCCAGGACATCAATCCTGGAAGCCAAGTGGAGAGCATCTGGATAAAAATTAAAGGGGAAGGAAACAACAGGGATGTTAGTGTGGGAGTCTACTACAGACCCCAACTCAAGCAGAAGAATTGGATGAAGCCTTTCTAGAACAGATGACCACACACTCAGAAAGGAGAAATATAGTAGTGATGGGTGACTTCAACTATCCGGATATTTGCTGGAAGTCAAACTCTGCAAAATCCTCAAGGTCTAGCAAATTCCTCACTTGCCTCGAAGACAATTTCATTGTTCAAAAGGTGGAAGAGGCAATGAGGGAGTCAGCTATTTTGGATCTGATCCTAACTAACAGGGAAGACCTAGTTAATGGGGTGCAAGTGGTTGGATCCTTAGGCGGGAGTGATCATGTCCTCCTGGAGTTTATTATACAGTGGAAAGGAGAAGCCAGGCATAGTCAGACACGCATTCTAGACTTTAGGAAAGCTGATTTTACTAAACTTAGAGAAATACTGAGGGTGATCCCATGGACAAGAATACTAAAAGAGAAGGGAGTTCAGGACGGATGGGAGTTTCTCAAAAGGGAGATACTGAAGGCACAATTTCAAACCATGTCAACGAGGAGGAAGAATGGGAGGTGTCTCAAGAAACCAGGATGGATGACTAAGGAACTTGCAACTGAACTATGTTTTAAACAGAACATGTATAAGAAATGGAAAAATGGGGAAATCACCAAAGAGGAATTCAAACAAATAGCTAGCACGTGTAGGGGTAAAGTCAGAAAAGCTAAAGCACAGAATGAAATCAGGCTTGCTAGAGAGGTTAAGAACAATAAAAAGGGCTTTTGGTGGTATGTCAGTAGCAAAAGGAAAAAGAAGGAAATGGTAGGGCCACTGTGTGGAGAAGATGGCAAAAAGTTAACAGGGGACAGAGAAAAGGCAGAATTACTCAACACCTTCTTTGCTTCAGTCTTCTCAGAAAAGGCAAAGGGTGCTCAACTTGAGGATAATGGAGCAGAGGACAGAATAGGAGAATTTCAGCACAGAATAAGTAAAGAGATAGTACAGAAACATCTGGTTAATCTAAATGAATATAAGTCTCCAGGACCAGATGAATTACATCCAAGGGTATTAAAAGAACTGGCAAATGTAATATCGGAACCATTGTCAATAATCTTTGAGAATTCCTGGAAAACAGGAGAGGTCCCAGCGGACTGGAGGAGGGCAAATGTTGTCCCCATCTTCAAAAAGGGGAAAAAAGAGGATCCCAACAATTATCGTCCAGTTAGTCTGACATCAATACCCGGAAAGATTCTGGAGCAGATCATTAAACAGAGAGTCTGTGAACATCTGGAAGATAATTTCATAATCACAAAAAGTCAACATGGGTTTCAGAGAAACAGGTCATGCCAGACCAATCTGATCTCTTTTTTTGATAAAATTACCAGCTTGGTAGATGAAGGGAATGCTGTGGATATAGTATATCTTGATTTCAGTAAGGCCTTTGACAAGGTTCCCCATGACATTCTTGCAAGCAAGTTGGTAAAATGTGGGCTAGACAAAGTAACTGTTACATGGATTTGTAATTGGTTGACTGGTCGAACGCAAAGGGTGCTCAACAATGGCTCCTTTTCAACTTGGAAAGAAGTGACCAGTGGGGTGCCACAGGGCTCTGTCCTGGGCCCAGTGCTATTCAATATCTTTATTAATGACTTGGATGACGGTATTGGGGGCATAGTTATCAAATTTGCAGACGACACCAAATTAGCAGGAGTAGCTAATACCCCAGAAGACAGGATCAAAATTCAAAATGACTTGAACAGACTAGAAAGTTGGGCCAAAGCTAACAAAATGAAATTCAACATGGAGAAATGTAAGGTATTGCACTTAGGGCGGACAAACGAAAAGTACAGATATACGATGGGGGACACCTGGCTGAATGAGACTACGTGTGAAAGGGATCTAGGAATCCAGGTGGACCACAAGTTGAACATGAGTCAACAGTGCGATGCAGCAGCTAAAAAGGCCAATGCAATTTTAGGCTGCATCAGTAGAAGTATAGTGTCTAGATCAAGAGAAGTAATAGTGCCACTCTATTCTGCTTTGGTCCGGCCTCACCTGGAATACTGTGTCCAGTTCTGGGCACCACAATTCAAAAAGGATGTGGAGAAACTGGAGCGTGTCCAAAGGAGGGCAATGGTGAAGGGTCTGGAAACCAAGCCCTATGAGGAACGACTTAGGGAGCTGGGGATGTTTAGCCTGGAGAAGAGAAGGCTGAGAGGTGATATGATAGCCATATTTAAATATTTGAAGGGATGTCATATCGAGGAGGGAATAAGCTTGTTTTCTGCTGCTCCAGAGACTAGGACCCAAAACAATGGATGCAATCTGCAAGAAAAGAGATTCCACCTCAACATTAGGAGGAACTTCCTGACAGTAAGGGCGGTTCGAGAGTGGAACACACTCCCTCGGAGAGTAGTGGAGTCTCCTTCCTTGGAGGTCTTTAAGCAGAGGCTGGATGGCCATCTGTCAGGGATGCTTTGATTGGGAGTTCCTGGATGTCAGGGGGTTGGACTGGATGGCCCTTGTGGTCTCTTCCAATTCTATGATTCTATGATTCTATGATTCTACTACTACTACTGTAGGTCTGTTAAATGAATGGAAAAAAGTTTTGACTTTATCAAGTTATAATAATAATAATAATAATTTATTTGTATACCGCCCAATGGTTTCCCAATCCGGGCGGTTAACAGCATAAAATACAATACAATATATATCCCTCCCACCCTTAAAACAATATTAAACAATTGCAGAATAAAATCAATATGTCAATTACATTAAAATCAATCAATTTCAATTACAATAAGCCCATGAGTGTATTCAATTTTACACAGTGAGGGGGCCAGATGTCATGTAATGTCCTAATCCTATGGGCTGCCCGAGGCCGGCTATCTAGTCTGGAAAGGCCTGCCGGAAGAGATCCGTCTTGACCATGTGGTAACATCAAGCACCCCTTAAGGGTATGAAATAGGATATAAATATCCACCTCACTCCTAGCCACCTTGCTCACAGATAGAGGTGCAATTTACAGACTTGGTGTGTACAAAAGGTCTGTGTGTGTGTGTTACCCTCAAATGGGCTGCTTTCCATTTTCCATGGACCTATCTTCAGGACTGGTAATTATTGCCCCTTCTAATTCTCAATCTCTCAGTATCCAACCTTTCATGCCTTTCTTTCTGTTAGCCTTGTATGGTTCTGAAGGTTGCATTGGTTTTGTATGTTTATGTGCAAGCATATTTCTAAATCAAGCCCTCCTACTCACTGAAACCAGTTTCTCTGCAGCTAGTTCTGGTATACACAGGTAAAAAGATCCCCAAAGTTACCCTCCTTTCAGGCCTCCTTTTTGAGCTATAATTTTCCCCAAAATTCAAGGAGATACTGACATTGCTCATGGGTCACACCCAAAACTCCTACCACCTTTTAGGGAAACATGCTACAATTCCTACCATCCCTGACCAAATAGGCTGTTGGTAGTTGAGACTAACAACTACATTTACATGATACATTCTAGTCTGCATCATACAACAGAAGGCAAGGACTCATTAGTACTTAATGGTAATACTCCTTGCAAGATTAAACTCTGACTTTAATGACCGAGATCCAGTCCTAGGGTATGTCCACACTGCAAAATTGAAGCAGTTACATTTGACTCCACTTTAACTGCCATGACTCTATCCTTCATAATCCTGGGATTTGTAGTTTTCTGAGACACCAGAGCATTTTGACAGACCACGGTGAATACCTTCCCAAATTACAAATCCCAGGATTCTATAGGGCATAATAATGGCATTAGAAGTGGCATAAAATTGCTTTAATTCTGCAATGTGGATACACGACTAGATTCTGTCTCTTGGACCCATCCTGCCACAATGAAGCTTTCTTCAGTGCCTCCTCCTCCACCTATGTCAGATCTCTGACTTTGGAAGAGAAAAGAATTATGTTGAAGGTGTGGTGGAGGTGGGAATTTAGACAAGATCAGAGCTTTTGATACTGGAAGGCTCCATGGTTCAGGTCTCATTACACATCAGACTGAATCCCAAAAGAGAAAATGGACTAGTAACAACTGAGCAGATGTTGCAAAGGATTCTGTACTTCCTACAACTACCCCAGGGAAGAAGTCTACCAGCTCCATTCTGTACCAGCTGCAGTTTCCAAGCAGTTTTAGGACACAGCACCATTAGAGTATGACAAAGCAATAATCTAATCTAACTTTAAACTGAACTTTTTGGAACAGTACCCCAAGAACTAAACATGGCTGTTCATAAAATGTCCCTGGTGGATTTTGTCCCACTGTCATTCAAATATACTATATGTAAAGTCAAATTATTTGAAGTCGCAGTAGGAAGGCAATAAAGAACTCATATCTGCAGCCATACTTGTATTAAAGGATCATGGCATAGCAAGCAAATTATTAATAGACCTGTACAGAGTGGGGGAAATATAAATATAAATATAAATATAAATATAAATCATGTTTCCTATGAAATGCCTGAGAGTCAGCGTGGTGTAGTGGTTTCAGTGGTCAGGAAAACAGAGGTTTGAATCCATGCTCAGCCATGGAAATCCACTGGGTGAAACTCAGCAAGTCACATTCTCTTAGGGGCTTTGCAGACTGCCAGAAATAGTGCAAATTGAATCCACTTTAGGGGTTAGGGTTAGTGCTAGGGAATCATGGGAATCGTTTTGTTTTTTTCTGAGACATTGAGCCTTCTCTGTCAGAGAGCTCTGGTGCCACAATAAAATACAGTTCCCATGATTCCCTAACCCTAACCCTAACCCTTAAAGTGGACTCAATTTGCACCATTTCTAGCAGTCTGCAAAGGCCCTTAGTCTCAGAGGAGAGCAATAATAATCCCCCTCTTACCATATTTTGCTGAGAATATATTTCACCTTAGAAACAGAAATAACTTGAAGGCAAATTATAACAATATGAAATACCCTCAGATGCTATCATAGCCTGAGATCCTGTTTGTAATATATGCAGGTGTAACCTCCTAATGCACCTGAGATTAATATCATTGCTCAAGGAGGTATTCACAATCTCTCTCCCACCAGTGCTCAAACATTGTCCCTGGCCCATGATCCCATAGTCAATGAAAAGAGAAGACACTATCCTTCCAGATGCCCATGTAATTATGTGTTTTCACTAGAGATCTAGGAGGTTGATGTTGTCTGTCTTCCCCAAGCACAAAACAGCAACCAGACACTGCATAGGGTGTGTGGTCATGAGAGTGTACTTTCATATGGACAAGAGAAGTTCTACTCAGCTAGCAGAAAAACATGGCAGAATTACACTGTTGGTGCATTTATGCTTCACAAGGGTAGTGCACAAATCATAGAGTTGAAAAGGACCACAAGTCCAACCCCCTGCCATGCATGATTTCAGAACTAAAAGACCCCTTAAAGATGGCCAAATTCTTTTAAAGACCACCAAAAAGGAGGATCCAATTGCAAAGGAGTCCGTTGCACAGTTGAACAGCTCTGGTTGCATCTTCATTGCAGACTTAATGCAGTTTGACACCATTTTAATTGCCATGGCTCAATGCTATGGAATTCTGGGATTTGTAATTTTGTAAAACATTTAACCTTCTTTTTCAGAGAGCTCTGTTACCACAACAAACACAAATCCCAGGATTCCATAGCATTAGGTCATGGCAGTTAAAGCAGTGTCAAACTGCATCATTTCTGCAGTGCAGATGCTGCCTCTGTCAGGAAGTTCTCAGTCACTGATTGACTTGCCCCACACCTTGGGATTCTTAGCAGAAAGTCAAGATACAAATGTAATATACAAAAATATAATTCAGCTCATTTTAGAGCTGCACATCAGAAATAATCCATCCTTCTTGAGGGGGGTAGGTATGTGTATGACAGGCTTCCTAGAGGTTAAAACTGTAAGCAACAGGGCAAAGATCTTTGCTCTAGAAATTTTACATTATCCACTTTGAATGCTTCTAGCCCTGAGGAGAAACTTCTTAAACCTTGTGCTCCTAGAGCTCTAGCAGCCTTTGTTGTCAAGGGGGATGAAAAGATCTAGTGAATGAGATGTTTAAAATTCTAATTGATAGGGATATGATCACACATAAAATTTCTTCCCCAGAGGAAGAAAATCAAAGAAATAACTTCAAAGTTAAATAAGGTAGAAAGCAAACCCAAAAGAGCAAATTGACACAGAGTAACCAGGGGATCCAAAGAAGAAAAAGACTTTGAATATAAAACTGATGAAATGCAACTTGGCAGAAGACCATGACACAGAAATATCTGAACAACTAAACAAGGAAGAGTTAGGGTACTTCAGTTTTAAAGTCACATCATCACCACTATTGCTGTCCAGAAAACAGAAGGCTGGTTGCACACCTGGCAGTAAATCTTACCAGTAATGTGCATCAGTGTTAAAGATAAAACAGCTTATTTTAGTGGAATGTACCTTACAAGCATAACAAATCATAACAGACTGTGACCAAGATCCTGTTGGTTAGTCACAATTAGAGGAGATCATCTGAATTAATTGTTGAATGCTGAGTTCGCACATAGGTAAATTTCACTGATTTAATGGGTCACCTTTATTCACGATTAAAATAATATTTAGGCTCTTGTGTATTATATTAAACACATTATGTAAATTGAAAAATGGCACAATCATGTCTTAAGAAGTCTTTGGATGGCAAGGTTCTCTTCTAAAGCATGGTGTGCCCCCCCCCCCCCACACACACACACCTTGTTCTAGTCAAAATGCCATTTTCCCCAGAAAACTGCAAGTGGCTTTGACAGGAGGAGCTACAGAAGATCGAGTGGGGTCCAAGTGTGAACAGAGAATACTACCCAGAACCTCTGATATTGTCCATCTCTGACATAGAGCTCTGATGACTCAGAACAATGACCTATCTTATTCACTCTCCTGTGTACTGTAGGGGCCACCCAAATACTTCTAGGAAGCCTTACAAAACATGGTGGGGTAATAGCCCTCTACAGTTGTATGGTCAACCAGATGTTGGAAGGCTTGTTAGAAAGCCTCACAAACAGAACATGAGGGCAATAGCCCTCTCCAGTTGTTGTCCCCCCATTCTTGGTGTATAGAAGCATGATGTCTCTGAACATGGATCTGTTTGTGCACCCTTGTTTACTCTGCTGTTTTCTGACACTAATGTGTATGTGTGTGTGCATGTGCCTTCAGGTTGCCTGTCAACTTATGCCAACCCCATGAATTTCAAAGGGTTTAGTTGGGAAACAAATACTTTGAGGTGGTTTTGCCAGTTCTTTCTTTTGAAAGATAGGCTATAGCACATGGTATGCATTTGCAATCTCCCATCCAAGTATTAACTTGGGATAAATCTCTTAGCATCAGGCAAGAGCTGGCACCTTTAGGGTTTTTAGGTCCCTTGCACCAATGTGTACATATTCACGAAAATATCCTGATACGAGAGCATCCTCGGGAATTTTATATAGAAGTTGTGAATATAATTTGCATCCACAGCATACACTGCTGCAACACAATTGCATGTGTGTGAATGTTCTTTGATTCTTAGCATTACATTCAATGACATTTAGAAGCCTTCAAACAGTGGGAGGAAAATCCTCAGAACTTGGATTTTGACAACACTAATGCAGAACACATTTTCTCTTATGTTGGATCACGAGAGTTTCTGTCTAAATCTGATATGTTATTTGAAGCCAATCTATCAATCTGGTTGGTTATTTCTGAAAATAGCAACATTTGTTTGGGACTTCCTCAGCACAATATAATATATTAAGTACTCTGGGGGTGTACATGTCTCTGTCAATGTATTTACATTGCCACCCCTCTTCTGTTTTTCCATTCCAGATGTTCAAAAGTTGCTTGGGGGAAGGAACTCCATTCCCCTATCACCCATTGCAGTTGCTCCTGAGCACCTCAGGAAGAAAGAGTAGCCTCTGCACATAATACTAAATGAAAGTAAGAATGTGCTGGGTGTGGGATGGTGTTATCCAAAATGCAAGGTCCTGGGAGGGCACCCACAATTCATATTAAAACAGGGGAAGTTGAGTAGGTCAATTAAATCAGCCAAGAGGGCTCGGGCAACTTAAAACAGGGATCAAGCCTACTGGTTCTGAAAATTAGAACTCCAGAATACAAGTTCCAAAATAGTTTTATTTATGAATGAAAGAAAATCACAATTCATGCAAAGACAATCACTCTCACACACATTCAAGAACAAATGAAATGAAAGGTGGTAGCATATAGTGATTTAAACGGTTTCAGAAGGTGATACAGTAATGATTCCAGATGTGGACCTTTACTCAGGGAATACTAGGAAGAGAAGTGGCTGAGCAAGCTGCCTGGGGATCGTGGCATGGCCAGCAATGGTGAGGAGTTAAGCAAGGTACAGACAGAGAGTCTGACCTCAAGCAAGACTGCTGGTGCTCAAGAAGGCATATTTATAGGGCAAAACCTGACTTCGGGCAGAATTCATGATTAAGATATAGCTTTTAGGAGAGACGAACAAGGAAGGGAGTTGTGAATGGCCAATCAGTGCAAATGTCCTTGATCAAAGGAGTATCACTCCCAGATCGCTCCCAGAGGGAGGTGTACTTGGATTTTTGTTCATTTGTAAGCACAAGGTCTATCACCTACTATCACTCCTATCAGTGAAGGGATTATGTGGATTCTGATCTTGATTCATCTATCCTTGGCTACGTGCACTTGAACTCCTCCATGCTGAGCTTCCTGGATCTCCAAATATGGTCCTGAATCTCCTTATATGGCACAGTTACTTTCCTACACTGAAGCACCCTTGCTGCCACATTCCTTAAACATCCCTTTTAATATAATCTTGATCTCAGAAAAGAGACGGGGTGAAGGAAGACTGGATCTTGGGGTTAAAATGGAGCTCAGCCAAGGGTCATTCCTGCTGCTGCTGTGCGGCAAGGTGTCTTATGTAGGTGGTACTGGTATCTCCTCCCACAATATCCCTAATATCTCATATATGCACAAATGTCTTTTATACAAGTCACCTCACATACACGTACCAGATGTTTTGGCACTCAGGACTGGAATGAAGTGTGGGAGATCATGTAATCCACATCCTACTGAGGCCCAATATATGTAACACCACATCACATACAGGTGGAAGCTGTTCATGTCATTGAAAATTTAGACAAATGGTTGCTAGTCCACAAAATCACAGAAGTGTAAAGAACACCACAGCATCTGAATTCAGCAAAATGTTCCATGTATGTATGTGTGACCAGTGCTTTGCAAGGAATCAGGGACTGCAAAAGGATCTCACAGAAAAATGGCTGTACAGATGTTGATTCAATTTTCAGTATATAATGCAGTGAATGTCAATGTGATGTGCTTTGAGTGCTGAACTAGGATGGGGGAAATCCAACTTCAATCTCCTGTTCATCCATGAGACAGTCCCTACCTCACAGCTTCAAAGTCTTGTTGTGATCATAAAAAGGGAGAGGCCAAGCTTTGAGCACCATGGAAAAATATGTGATAGAAATTTAATAAATAAATCAAGAATATTCCCAATACTCTAACACAGAACAACTATTGCATAATCTTGCTGTATTTATTTCACTGTGTGTGATCAATGCTATGCTACATTATTGATACACAGTACCAAACATAAAAGGCAAAAGCCATGCATGCACCTGGATGAGTTTAGTGCCCTAGCTCTGTTTTCTTGGTCTTTGGTTGCTTTCTCCCATTGCTAGAATATACTCACTGAATCAACAGACTTTACATAAGCATTGGTTTACCTTTCAGTAATTGATTCAATAGCTCTACATTGTTTGGAACTAGCAATTGGATTTAGGCCTTACATTTCTGTTCCCAGAAACTCCAGCCATCATGTCCAATAGGTACAGATTTGTTAATTGAAGTCCTAAATATGTGGAGTACTAAAGGCTGAGAAACACTGCTCTAACCCAAGTGGTCAACAGATGCAGTAACATAATTGTTTCATTAGGATAATTGGTGGGCTCAGCCCTCTCTAAAATGGATCTTCTGAATAGGACATAGTAGTAATTGAGACAGAGCAATAAATGGTGTCCAGTCAAAGTCATGGTGGACATTGTCCTAAGTCAGACAAATTATTTTGGTATATGAAGCAGAGATTTCCAATTTGCTGCCTACGAGGGCTGCCTCATCTTGTCCAATCTTCTGCTTTTCCCTAGTCATTAAGTGAAGTTTAACTTAAAAAGAAGATACTCAGCAATTTTACTAGGGCTAATAAAGCAATCCTTTTGGATCCATAAACATGCTTCTGGCCAAACTCCCATCAGTAGTTTCCTAGCCTGATTGCTTACTTTAAATACTTTCTCCCAGATCATACATATCAACATCTCAGCCATTTCTTTGAACCACAGAATGGAAATACATATGGAGTTATTATGGGCAGATCTAAAGCATCTAGTTTGGGATCTCTGCCATTGTAATTTGGCTTGTTTTCTTCTTGACTGCAAATACACTGACTGCAAAGAAAAATGAATTATATCACAGCAGGGAAGGGAGAGAGTGTATAAGTTGAAGGTCAAAGGTTACATTCTGCTCTCCAGGAATATATTTATATAGGCTGATTGTCACTGATGTGATCAGCTGACCCAAACCTTTCCATGTGGCATGCTGCTCAAAGGACTTTTCCAAAAGATTGGGCACAGAGAAGGAAATGAGCAAAATTCCTCAGTCCTCATTTTTGTGTGAGCAAAATATATATTTTAAGTGTTGAAGGAAGGGCAGTAGAAGAGACCTGGAGCAAAGGTCTAAGAAGGCAGCAGTATAGTTTATTACCATTTCTTGTCCCTGTGAAATTCCATTTTATATGAGGTTGGGTAAATAAACACAGGACAAGGAAGAGGACTTGTAGGGCTATGGGATGGTGTGGAAAAACTAAAGCCCTCCAAAAGAGAAAACCTGGCAGGTAGACCCAAACATAGGCAAGCTCAGGCACATTTCTCTAACTCCACCATTTTGGTGTATTACCAAATAAAAGCTTAAAACATTAATATAAATATAAATTCATTTCATAGAATCACAGAATCATAGAATCATAGAGCTGGAAGAGACCACAAGGGCCATCCAGTCCAACCCCCTGCCATGCAGAAACTCAAACTCAAACCATCCCCAACAGATGGCCATCCAGCCTCTGTTTAAAGACCTCCAAAGAAGGAGGCTCCACTACATTCCAAGGGAGTGTGTTCCACTGTTGAACAGCTCTCGCTGTCGTGAAGTTCCTCCTAATGTTGAGGTAAAATCTCTTTTCCTGCAGCTTGCATCCATTGTTCCGGGTCCTATTCTCTGGAGCAGCAGAAAACAGGCTAGCCCCCCCCCCCTCAATATGACATCCCTTAAATATTTAAACAGGGCTATCATATCCCCTCTTAGCCATCTCTTCTCCAGGCTAAACATACCCAGTTCCCTAAGTCGTTCCTCATAGGGCATGGTTTCCAGTCCCTTCATCATTTTAGTCACCCTCCTCTGGACACGCTCCAGTTTTTCAACATCCTTTTTGAATTTTGGTGCCCAGAACTGGACACAGTATTCCAGGTGGGGCCTGACCAAAGCAGAATACAGTGGCACTATTACGTCCCTTGATCTAGATCAGGAGTAGGCAACCTTTCCCCTTTAAGGGCCAAGGGACTTCAGCACCCAGAATCCCAGGAGCTATTGGCCAACATGGGACTATTGGCCAACATGGCTGAGGCTTCTGGGAGCTGAAGTCCCTCGGCCCTTAAAGGGGAAAGGTTGCCTACCCCTGATCTAGATACTATACTTCTATTAATGCAGCCTAAAATTGCATTGGCCTTTTTAGCTGCTGCATCACACTGTTGACTCATGTTCAACTTGTAGTCTACTAGGACTCCTAGATCCCTTTCACACGTAGTCTCATTAAGCCAGGTGTCCCCCATCTTATATCTATGCATTTCATTTTTTTGCCCTAAGTGCAGTACCTTACATTTCTTTGTGTCGAAATTCATCTTGTTAGCTTTGGCCCAGATTTCTAATCTATTAAGGTCGTTTTGAATTTTCATCCTGTCTTCTGGAGTATTAGCTATTCCTCCTAATTTGGTGTCATCTGAAAATTTGAGAAGCATGCCCCCTATTCCTTCACTGGGCCCAGGACAGAACTCTGTGGCACCCCACTGTTCACTTCTCTCCTGGATGAAGAAGAGCCATTGTTGAGCACCCTTTGGGTTCAGTCAGTCAACCAGTTACTAATCCACCTAACAGTTGTATTGTCTAGCCCACATTTTACTATTTTGTTTGCAAGAAAATCATGGGAGACCTTGTCAAAAGCTTTACTGAAATCAAGATATGCTATGTCTACCGCATTCCCTTCATCTAGCAAGTTGGTAATTTTATCAAAAAAAAAAGAGAGAGAGAGAGAGAGAGACAGAGACAGAGAGAGATCAGATTAGTCTGGCATGACTTGTTTTTGAGAAACCATGTTGACTTTTAGTAATTATGGCATTCCCTTCTAAACGTTCACAGATTCTCTGTTTAATGAACTGTTCTAGATTCCTGGTATTGATGCCAGGCAACAGTTGTTGGGATCCTCTTTTTCCCCCTTTTAGAAGATGGGGGCAATATTTGCCCTCCTCCAGTCTGCTGGGACTTCTCCTGTTCTCCAGGAGTTCTCAAAGAGTATTGCCAGTGGCTCTGAGATTACATTTGCCAGTTCTTTTAATATCCTTTAATATCCCTGCCAGTTCATCTGGCCCTGGAGACTCAAATCATTTAGGTTAACCAAGTATTCCTGTACTTCCTCTTTACTTATTTTGTGCTGCATTTTCTCTATTGTGTCCTCTGCTCCATTTTCCTTGGGTTGAACATCCTTTTCCTTTTGTGAGAAGACTGAGGCAAAGAAAGTGTTGAGTAGTTCTGCCTTTTCTCTGTCCCCTGTTAGAATGTCTCCATCTTCTCTGCACAGTGGTCCTATGATTTCCTTCTTCTTTCTTTTGCTATGGACATACCCCAAAAAGGCCTTTTTATTGTCCTTAACCCCTCTAGCAAGCCTGAGCAAATTCTGTGCTTTGGCTTTCCTGACTTTAGCCCCATATGCGCTAGCTATTTATTTAAATTCCTCTTTAGTGATTTCACCCGTTTTCCATTCCTTATACATCTCCTGTTTAAAACTTAATTCAGTTGAAAGTTCTTTTGTCATCCAACCCAGTTTCTTGAGACACCTCCCATCAAAAATGTCAAAGCCAAGCCTGTTAGGGTCTAGCATTAAAATCAGCAGAGTAGCAGAAATGTGTCCTTGTCTTATTGTGCTTCCATAAAAACTGAGACTGACTCAAAAACAGCATAAGTAGCTTGCAGTTCAAACAAAAGTTTACTAATGGTTTTAATCTACAAATACATAGAGGATATATCCTAATCTAGCTAGTGAATAGTTCATGTAAAAAGAAATCTTTAATCTCACCATCTTTCCAAAGAAAGTTGAGAGAGGAGAAAGAACCCAACAGGAGGGGAGAAAATCTTTGAGGTTATGTGAGTCCCAAAATGGGGAGTGACCTAAGTCACATGGTTAATTTGAGTGAGAGGAAATCAGGAGGGGGGTCTGCATGCAGGAAATCCCTACCTATATAAGGAGGGGGAAAGAGAATGCAAAAATCTTCCAACAATAGAATGCTGAACAAGACAAAATACTTACAATTGTATTTTTTAAACTCTCATCCCTCTTTCTTCATCCTCAATCCAAATCACATACTTTCATTTCCCCCTTCTCCTTGGTGCCATTGATCAACAACCCAGATCCTCCTTTCCTTTCTTTTCCACACATCCATCAGAAAACACACACATAAACTAAACCACCACATGGTCAGCAACAGTCTTCTCACCCCTTCCTCTCTCCGCATACACTGGGATCATGCTGCCCAACATTTTTTCTGTAGTCATTAATGTGTGTACTGTTGTAGGCTGAACATTTTGGTCATGTTCATTGTTTTGTGAAAACTAACATCATCTTTGCAGCAGTGGCAGCAGTAATAAATCTGTTGAGCTACCTCTTGCTTGCCTACTGCAGTGCCAGATGACACAAGGACAGGTTTTACAGCTCAAAATAAATATTATGGAATTTTCTCAGTTGTTAACAGTCTTCAGGTTGAACTCCACTCATGGTGACCCTGTAAACAAGACATCTCCAACCCCCCCCCCCCCAATTCTACAATGCTCTGCTTAGGTCTTGTGGATTCAGGCCCTTGACCTCCCTAATTGAGTCTAGCCACCTTGTGTGCAGCCTTCCTCTCTTTCTATCACCTTCTACCTTTACTAGGATTATTGTCTTTTCTAGTGAGTCATGCCTTCTCATGATGTGGCCAATGTATGATAGCTTCAATGTAATAATCTTGGCTTCCAGTGAGAGTTCAGGCTTGATCTGTTCAAGGAGTCATTTGCTTGTCTTTTTGGCTGTCCACAGTATCCTTGGCACTCTTAGTTGTTTATCTTTACTCTTTAGTATCTTGTCTAGTTCTAGTGCTTAGACCAGGGGTAGGCAACCTTTCCCCTTTAAGGGCCGAGGGACTTCAGATCCCAGAATCCCAGAAGCTATTGGCCAACATGGGACTATTGTCCAACATGGCTGAGGCTTCTGGCTTAGACCACTGCTGAAAAAGTTCTCCCTGGATCCTCAGGACCTTAAGAATTACAGACCACTATCAATCACCTTTTTTAGGCAAGGTGATTGAGAAGGCAGTTGCCTTCCACTCCAGGTGGTCTTAATGACACACAAACTGGCTTCAGAGCAGGATATGAAGTTGAGACTGCTATGGTTGCCTTCATGGATGATCTTTGCCTAAGTGCTAACAGGGGGAGCATGTCCCTGCTGGTGCTCTTGGATCTCTCAATAGCATTAAATACAATTGACCATCATATCCTTCTAGAATGCCTGGGGGGTTGGGAATAGGAGGCACTGTGTTGCAGCAGTTCCAGTCCTACCTCTCAAGTAGGTTCCAGTTCATGGTGCTTGGGGATAGCTGCTCCTCAAAAAAGGAGCTGTTGTATGGCATACCACATTGTACCGTTCTATTCTCAATGCTATTCAACATCTACATGGAATCACTGAGAGAGAGATCATCCACAGGCATGGGGTCAGATATTATTGGTACACTGATGACAGCTAAATATACTTCTCTATGCCTTCAAAAACAGCTTCAGCTAAAGTTAGTGTGTCTCCTCTAAATGAATGCCTGAAAGAGGTAATGGGCTGGATGCAGAAAAACAAACTGAAACTGAATCCAGACAAGATAGAGGTGCTTACTATCAAGGGTCCTAATCTGGGGCTGGAGGTATGTCAGACAGTTCTGGATGGGGTTACACTCCCCCTGTAAGATTGTGTTCACAGTTTGGGAGTGCTTCTGGATCCATCCCTACAAATGTCAGCTCAGACAGATGTGACAGTCAGGAGTGCCTCTTGTCAGCTTTGGCTGATACACCAACTGTTTCCCTTCCTAGAATTGGAGGACCTAAAGATGGTAGTGTATGCACTGGTAATATCATGGCTGGACTTCTGCAATGCACTCTATATTGGGCTACTTTTGTATCAAGTCTGGAAACTCCAACTGGTTCAGAATATGGCAGCCAGATTGATTACCAGTACACCCAGGGATGATCACAACACCCCAATTTTAAAATCACTCCACTGGCTGCCAATTAGTTTCCAGGCAAAATACAAAGTGTTGGTTATTACCTTTAAAGTCCTGCATGGTTTGGGTCCAGGTTACCTATAGAATCACCTTCTCCTGTACAATCTACCCTTTACACTCAGGTCTTCTGGGAAACGTTTGCTCCAAAAGGCCAGGACTAGATGGGCAATGGTTTCCCAGAAGACTTTTTCATCTGCTGCTCCCAGACTGTGGAATAACCTGCCAGAGGAGATGCTTGGGAAAAAGCAGTAAAGAAGATAATCTGGAATGTTCATAATCTGGGAAAATTGCTATTTCACTACATCCTCTAGGGACTGGAAACCCATACGTTAATTTATTTTCTGCTGTGCTGTTGTTGTTTACTGCTCTTGTGACATGCACTGAAAAAGCAGCATATAAATAAACCTGATGCACCCTCAGTGTATAAATAGTCAATTATTTACTTAGTGTAATGAGTAGCGATGAATGCAGGGGTACAGTGAAAGTGAGAAGAACATGCTCTGGAATTAGGAATTTTAAAAAATCCTAAATAAATCATTTTATAGGATTCATTAGTTTCCCAGCGAACATTTGTTTCATGGCTAATAAGTTCAGATACAAATGCAGACACTGTTATGCTTCATTTCCACTCTTTGGGTTCCTTTTGCCATAGAGGGCAAAAATAGGTTATGCTGGAGTTGTTGTTTTTGTTTTTGGTTTTTTTGAAGTTTGTTATTGTGTGTGGTTTAAAAAAAAAACAATCAGAGTGTGCCAATAAACAAAGTGCAAAGTGATGATTTAGTTTGTACACAAATATGAGCAAATAGGTAATTGCCCATGTCCTAATGCTATATTTTAATACACAGAATTTTATGTTGCACAGTTAGATTAAACAAAATATCATTTATCTTTGTATCTAACTGATGCAATGAGGCCTTTCAATGTCATAGAATCATAGAATCATAGAATCATAGAGTTGGAAGAGACCACAAGGGCCATCCAGTCCAACCCCCTGCCATGCAGGAACTCCCAATCAAAGCATCCCCGACAGATGGCCATCCAGCCTCTGCTTAAAGACCTCCAAGGAAGGAGACTCCACTACTCTCCGAGGGAGTGTGTTCCACTCTCGAACCGCCCTTACTGTCAGGAAGTTCCTCCTAATGTTGAGGTGGAATCTCTTTTCTTGCAGCTTGCATCCATTGTTTCGGGTCCTAGTCTCTGGAGCAGCAGAAAACAAGCTTGTTCCCTCCTCGATATGACATCCCTTCAAATATTTAAACACGGCTATCATATCACCTCTCAGCCTTCTCTTCTCCAGGCTAAACATCCCCAGCTCCCTAAGTCGTTCCTCATAGGGCTTGGTTTCCAGACCCTTCACCATTTTAGTTGCCCTCCTTTGGACACGCTCCAATTTCTCCACATCCTTTTTGAATTGTGGTGCCCAGAACTGGACACAGTATTCCAGGTGAGGCCGGACCAAAGCAGAATATAGTGGCACTATTACTTCTCTTGATCTAGACACTATACTTCTACTGATGCAGCCTAAAATTGCATTGGCCTTTTTAGCTGCTGCATCGCACTGTTGACTCATGTTCAACTTGTGGTCCACCTGGATTCCTAGATCCCTTTCACACGTAGTCTCATTCAGCCAAGTGTCCCCCATCGTATATCTGTACTTTTCGTTTTTCCGCCCTAAGTGCAGTACCTTACATTTCTCTGTGTTGAATTTCATTTTGTTAGCTTTGGCCCAACTTTCTAGTCTGCTCAAGTCATTTTGAATTTTGATCCTGTCCTCTGGGGTATTAGCTACTCCTCCTAATTTGGTGTCATCTGCAAATTTGATAACTATGCCCCCAATACCGTCATCCAAGTCATTAATAAAGATATTGAATAGCACTGGGCCCAGTGCTATACTGGGTCGTGTTTCTGAAGTTCAAACTAGAGCAGGAACAAACACATGTCTGAAACAATAACAATTTATTTTGTTGTTGCCGTTTTGGGGTTTCTGCTTAGCTGTATTGTTGGGTCTTCATTCAGAGTGAGCAAATTTATTGGTATTCCAAACCTGACCACTGTCAATTAGTGTCTTCTAAGCACAGGAAGGGGGAATTTTAGCTGCATTTTAGTCTCACAGAGTTTTTTCCACTTCTAAATAGCCACAAAAAGTAATATGAGAGCTACTAAAACAAAGTAAGAATCCAGAAATTTGAAAATTATTAAAATCAAAGTGGAAGACTTATTAAACAATCCTTGTTTTTATTTTGCTATTTCAATAGCTTGCCTAGATTTAAATTATTTGAATTGGTTCTCTGTTTTCAAGCAGTTCTGAGAATGAAATATGATATTCTGTATAGCCCATTTAAAAAAAAAATCACCAAAATGGCAAATCTTTACTTTACTCATTAATTTAAACTGGCTCATGTTGAGGTGTGGCTGCTACTCCACAGGCAACTTTTTCCAGAATGAATAACTATTTCCCTTCACTCTGTGGTGCATCAAGTTGCCAGTGCAGCAGGTGGTAGACTGTCAAAAGATTTTGGCTTTCATTTCACGAAGTATGAATGCAGAAATATGAAGAAACTGATGACAAAATACCTCTATGAGGGGCAGGAACACAGCCTCATTTCAAACTATTTTTCAAGACCCTTTACTTACCAGCAATAAAGATTTATGTCATGGATAATAATCTCAGTGGAAAATTAGGAATGCTTTGGTTTGATCTGAATATTTCTTTGCACTGTACTGTAAGGAAGTACCAACTTACTGACTGGTCTTTTTTATCCAAAATTGGTCCTTGTACAATTTGTTCAGCTCAAAATATTCAAGGACTGAAGTCAAGCAGTGCACAGAATTTATAGGATTATTTTAAAAATTTGTATCTCTTGGGTCATGTTTTCTTGTCAGGGTGAGGTGAATTGCCTTGGAAACTGGCCATCTATTCCATGTGGGATTCTTAAAGTTGATTAAATGGGCTGTTAGCCAAAGCAAGCTGTTCACTTCAGGTTTTTCAGATCAACCAAGGATTGTTGTGTGCCTTCAAGTCATTTCATTGAGGCTGAGAGTGTCACCCAGAGTGTTTCTACAGCTGAGTGATGATTCAAAACCTGGTCTCCAGAGTTGTAGTCAAATGCTTAAACCACTATGCCAGGAATACCCAAACTTAAGTCTGCAGGTTTTTTTTTACTACAACATCCAACACAGCCAGCCAGCCAGCCCACACAGGAGTGCTGAGTATTGTTGTTCAATCTCTGAGGATTCAAGTTGGGGGCTAAAAAGTTGAAGATATATTCCAGTTTTCTAGCTGAATCAGAAAGGATTAACATGAATAGAAGATTTTTGAGCCTCCAAACCACATATTTTATGCCCCACCTCTTTTGCTGCCAAACTGCAGACTAGACCTCTTGCCAAAAGAAGAGCAATCTTTTCAGGTACATCCAAGCCAACCTCCCAGTCTCTGGCAATATTCATTCTCTATGGACGTTATCACACGGGGGAAATCTGCTGGTTAATCCACACAAATCCCAAACAGAAGCTGGATTTGTACCTCACAATTTCACACAACGTCGCACAGAAACTGGACAGAAACTGAACAGAAAGTGGTATTATCCGAGATCTTTTGAAATTTGGTAGTTTTGAGGAAATGCATTTGCGAAATTACAGTAATTTTGCATTTACCATAATGTGAAAAGCAAATGCGCATTTGGGAGCATTTCCCTGCTTTTCCCATGGTTCCATGGCGAGCATTCCTCTATCTGCGCATGTGCAAGAAGATCATTTCTAGTACATTTACGGGCTTTTCTCACTTGTGTGTGAACATTAAATGCGCTTACTGTAATTTCGCAATTAAGGTAATTACGTGTGAAAGCCATTTGCAGAATCAAGGTTTATTTTTGGTTTATTTTCGGAATGCCTCATTTCCACTTTATTATCGCTTTCTAGCCCACGTGTGATAACGTCCTAAGTTTACAGCAATTTTGCTCTAACCCCTCCTGCTATCAATAGACCTCTGGGGCTGGATACATCACAGTAATTTTTGAATTAGGAATGGGTAGGCAGAGAGTACCATCAGTTAGTAAATTATTTAATATAATGGCATGCTAAGGGCTGGGCAATGGGTATTGTGTCATCCCTTGTGCATTTTGAGTGCAATCAACTGTATATATCCTGCTAAATTAAAATTGTGGGATGTCTTGACTCTGCAAGTAGTATGCAATAAGTTCGGAATAAATAAATTCTTTGAGACATAGTGCAATCTATCACATCAGTGTATATATCTAGAGCTTCAAGTACTAGGAAATATTTTCTTGGTAAAGAAATTCCTTGAGCTTAATTTGTTGTGCTAATGCAGCTCAACTAATCCAGCCAACTGTTGAATGTTATTTAATAATTCTAGAGGAAGTAACTCTTTGAGGGCAAGACTTAATAGGTTTAGTTAGTGCTGCTGTGTTGTGTATGCTGTTAATTGTTTAGCTGAGTACCAGCAAAATAGTTCTAGCAAAAGTTGTACAATGCTAAACTTTACTGGATCTGAATAAATATCTTTCTCTCATATGCATGTTTCTATTGGATGGATATATATTATATAAGTCTGTGTGGATGTATGGGAAATCATTTGTTTCAGATCCATGTAGATATTTAAACAAAATTGTTAGATATTTCACCAATTAACATTAAATATATCAGTAATGTTATTCAGTTGGCCATTCCCCCTACAGCTGCTTTTAGAAACCAGGAAGGAATCTAGTATTCCATTGGGGGCTCTAACCTCTCTAGGGGAACTGTTCACATCCTCAGACTGCAGAAATTGTAAATTATCTAATAATACAGGACAAACAGGCACCAAGATTACATCCACTGAACCTGTCTCAACTACAGCATCCAAGTCAGAGTGGATCCAAGTAATTTTGTCTGCAAAGTGTCTAGCAAATTCATTACAGCTGGTTGTAAAGTGGTATTTGCTTTCTTCTTGTGGGCCAGAATGTAAAAGCCCCCTGACCACTAGAGACTGTTCCACTGGATGATACTTTGCAGACATAATGGTAGGAGAAATGTATAATTTCTTTGCTGCCACTATCACCATGGAATAGGCTTTCAGTGAGTCTGTCTTCTGCCAGATTTAGTTTGAGTCATTCGCCATTATTGCTTTAGTCCCCATGGCACTCATTTCATCAACCCCAGCTACGTAGTGAACCAGGTGATTCACATAGTTCCACTTCATGGGAGGGGATGCTTAGGGACAATAATGTCCACCATCCTGACCATTTCCCTATTGCAGAGATCAGCCAGGGCTTGAACAGGATTACCTGCCAAGGCAATAGAGAACTCCTCAAGAGATATCAGAAATCCATCTAGATCCATAAGTTTCCTGGGTCCATCTTAATCCCTGTAGAGGCAGCGAGTGCCAATGGTGACCTTTATTGATCACTGGATCTCCTTGAAGGGAGGGGGATATTATAACTCATCCTCTTGAATCGGAACCTCAACACAGAGAAGTCAGATTGCCATGAATTTATGGCTCCAGATAACATTGGTCTTTCCCAGTCTAAGGAGCTGGGGGATGAGGCAGTTGAGAGACCCACTTATGAGTAGGAGGTGGCAGATGTTAAGGACACTAAAGAGAAGAGGAGAGGCTTGAAGATTCCAGCATCTGTTAAATAAGAAACACTGACCCATTAAACATCTAGTGTCCTGAGGCAGCAGCCTATAAATCTCCCAGAAGTTCCCTGAACTGGATTGGATAATAGACAGCTCTTGCCCTACAATCATCTGACTCCTAGGTCACTTGCTGACAGGAGAATAGGACATATATATATGCCTGCTCAAGAATTAAGATCTGATTGAGAGAGAGCCTTCTCTGTGTCTTATCAGTGAGATCAATACACATGGGAGAGGGCCTTCTCAGTCATGGCACCCCAATAGTGGAATGCACTCCCCTTGGATACCCAAATGCTGCCAACACTCATCATTTAGGCACCATGTTAAACATGACTGCTCATCAAAACCTTTCAGCATCATTACCTCATGTAAAATATGATGTCCATAGTTTTTAAAAACAATTAAATCTTTTAACTCTGTTTTTAACTTATTGCTGCATCTATCTTTAATTTAATTATTTTGTTATTTTAAATTGTTTTAATGCTTTTGGTAAGCCACCTATGAACTTTGATATAGGGTGATATAGTATTACTATATTCTGCTTTGGTCAGACCTCTCCTGGAACACTGCATCCATTTCTGGACACCATAATTCAAAAAGGATGTTTAGAAACTGGAATGTGTCCAAAGGAGGGTGACCAAATTAGTTAAGAGTCTGGAAACCATATCTTATAATCAGAGGTTCAGGGAGCTGGGTATGTTTAGCCTGGAGAAGAGAAGGTTAAGAGGTGATATGATAGCCCTGCTTAAATATTTGAAGGGATATTATATTCAGGCTGGAGCAAGCTTGTTTTCTGCTGCATCAGAGAATAGGGAACAGAGCAATGAATTCAAACTACAGAAAAAGAGATTCCATCTCAATATTAGAAAGAACTTCCTCACAGTAAGAGCTGTTCGACAGTAGAACACACTCCCTCAGAGAATGGTGGGCTCTCTTTCCTTCAAGGTTTTTAAACAGAGGCTGGATGGCCATCTGTTGGGAGTGCTTTGATTGTATGTTCCTCCATGGCTGGCGGTTGGACTGGATAGTCCTTGGGGTCTCTTCCAATTCTATGATTCTGTGGTGGGGTATAAATATTTTTATAAATCAGTTAATAAATACAATGGCAATACCACATAATGGCAGTGGTATGGTGAATCCACTCTGAGTTTTAGTGTGAATTTTAAAGGAGCTATCCAAAGACACAGAATCATAGAATGAGAGTCGGGAAAGACTCCAAGGTCCATTTAATCAAATCCTCTGCCAGTGCAGGAATCCACAGGTAAAACATCCCTGTAAATCCAATGTTCAAAATAAATTGAGTATCTTGGATAGCTCCTTTAAAGTTCAGTCTAAAACCCAGAGAGAATTCACCATGCCACTGATATGGAAGATTGGTCCTATAGGCATGATCTATGTTGTTGCATTGGGTACACTACATTTTGTAATACAGTTGAAGCTGTGTCTTTCTTTTGAATAAATATAACTCCTTATTAGCACTTTTCACATTTGTGCACTGTATTTCTGCTGTCCTTTCTTGCTTTTCCACAGAAGGAAAAACATCACTGCTCAGTCCAATCTGTTGTTTTCCTTAGGTCTTGCATTCTTGATAGGCACAATTCTGATTCTGCTTTGAAAGCAAATGGCATGACTAGATTTTTCTAGCTTATCTAAGGTCTCTTTCAAAACTGCACAACAATGGCACATTTGGGCCCATTAAATTGCCATGGATGCATATTACAGAATCCTAAGATTTGTAGTTGAGGGAGGCACTAGGGCTTTCTGGCAGAGAATTCTGAATTCCTCACCAAACAACAAATCCCAGGATTCCACAGGATGTTGCCATGGCAGTTAAAATGGGAACACAGTGCTATAATTGGAAGAGGCAAGAATCTCTTGCCTGAAAATTGTTAAAATTTTCTCAAGCTACTTCACATTATTTTAAGTTTAGCAAGACAATCTTCTACTAAAAATTGTGCAGACCATTGTGCAGGATAGGGCCAGACAAATGCAAATGAACTTGGTTTAATTATGGTTAATGTTATTATTGGTGAGTAAACCAGACTGCTTTTCCATTTGAGAATCATGAATGTGACTGATTCAAATTATCAAGTAATTTGAGTGTCAGTAGCATCAGAAGGAGCCATTGGCAAAGAAAGACTTAATGAAACATAATATTACATTAGATTCTATAAACTGAAACCAACAGCGCAATTATAAGCATGGTTAATTGGAAAAAGTGAGCCCAGTTGTCCACTGGTGTGAATAAATGTGAACCAGGGTGCACATTTATTTCCAGTCAAAAGAGTACAGAATGCCAACCTGTGAGGAATCTTTTTTTTTCTACAAGAGGATTGAACAATAGAAATGAAACAGAATTTGCAGAAGCCAGCATTTAAATAAACTGAGGGATAATATTATACAAAGTATTAATTAGAAAGTAAAAAAGTAAATTAGTAAATTAGTCCTGAGCAATAGTAATTGTTGGACAAACCTGATTTTAAAGAATAAAAAAATACAGTTCCTGCCAGATTTATATCTACAATGTCACTCAGGAGGATTGCCATCAAATATTAAATAAATTCCAGATATTAACATTTGTAGGTTTAAGAGATATATAGATTTTAAAAGATTAAATTTATAGACTTATATTTTCAGATTCAAGAGATTTATATCTTCAATGTTATTTAAGAAAAGAGAAAGCAAACAGATAAATCCAGGCAGGATATTATAAGATTAGAATCCATGGTTCCAGCCAAACCTGAAATCTTTTGAAAAATGAATAATTTTAATGAAATTAAATTTTGCGCTGGCAGCAGATTGAACTGGATAGTCCTTAAGGTAGCCTTCAAATCTGTATGCAATAGTGGATTGCACAGATGGGATAGCAATAGCAATAGCAAGTACATTTCTATACCGCTTATCACTGCACTTAAGCACTCCCTAAGCGGTTTATAATGTGTAAGATAATTGCCCCCAACAAGCTGGGTACTCATTCTAGAGACCTTGGAAGGATGCAAGCCTGAGTTGAGCCTGAGCCTCTGGCTGGTACTGAACTGACAACCTAATGGTTTGTGAGTGAGTGGCTGCAGTATAGAAATTTAACCACTGTGCCACCAGGGATATTTTGAGTTAGAACAGCATAATGCAGTGGACTCTAGTGGCTCCCATATTAGTTTGATGGTAAATCCATTCTGGGTTTTAGTTTGAATTTTAAAGGCTGTATCCCTAGCACAAAATATATTTTGATGAAAGGATTCATCACCTTTCATATTTCCTTTGAGATATGGACTAAAATCAAACCAGATTCACCACCCTATTAATGTGGGAGCCACAAGCCACTTTTGGGATTATGCATCGTCTCCCTAAAAATGTCTTTGATTTCAAAGCTGGAGTGTTCTTTGACCATTAAACCCTTTATTTGAACCAATTATTTCAATGTAGCAAAAAAAGAAAAAAAACCCACCACCATAAGATAAACTTTGGCATTCTCCATATTCATCTTTATTATAACAGGTTACTCTAATGAACTCATTTTAACAGTTATAGTAATTCAAGACAAAATCTGAAAGACTTTGTGGGTTATTTATCATATCAGTGTAGTAGCAGGTGAAGAACAGGATGTAGCCAGATATTATTAAATCAGTCCTTCTAAATCCAGCTTTCCATCTTGTCATAGTACAGTCAGCCTTCCATATACCTGGATTCTTTATCCACAGTCAACCATCCACAGATTGAAAATATATTTTTAAAAAAATATAAATTCCCAAAAGCTAACCTTGCTTTTGTCATTTTATGTAATGGACACAATAGGCCTAAAGCAACTCAAGGGGTTTAAAAGGTAGAAAAAGTGTCCCACCTGAGAAGAACAGGCAAGCTAAGAGAGGCTGTAGCTGTTTGCTTTTGCCTGAGCCTGCAGAAACGGGCAAGATTTTGTTCCTGTCCTGTCTTCCCAATTAATTAAATGCAAACTACTTTTACACTTTGAACTTAGTTTTCAGCAAATGAAGTAAGCTGAGGATGAAGGGGGAAAGTGGGAACAGAAATCTGAAACAGATATGTTCAGAACAACTGAAAATTGGGTGACACAGCATTAATTGGAACTATACCAGCCAAACTGAGGGGGGTTGTAGACTGCCAGAAATAGTGCAAATTGAGGTTAGGGTTAGTGCTAGGGAATCATGGGAATTGTTTTTTTCCCCCTGACACATTGAACCTTCTCTGTCAGAGAGCTCTGGTGCCACAATAAACTACAGTTCCCATAATTCCCTAACCCTAACCCTAAAAGTGGACTCAATTTGCACTATTTCTGGCAGTCTGCAACCCCCCTGAGACTGTTGGGGAGCATATACTTTTACTTATCTACCACACATGCTGGGTGGTTTAATCCTTAAAAAAAAGTTTGGAACTGACAAATGGGAGCATTTCTCACTCAAACTACACTCGTCCCTCCACATCTGTGGCTTTGACTTTTGCGGATTTGATTATTCCTGGATTTTATTAATATGTTCTCCCTAGGTCCTCCAGTGCAACTCTATGGTCAACTTTAACCAAAACCCGCACCGAAGGACCTAGAAATTCCAAGATAGAATACTCCCCTAGCTATTTATAGCTCCTCCTGCGCAATTCTATGGTCAATGTGAAGTCGTAGGTGTTCATGGCCGGCTTCCATAGTTTTTTGTGGGTTTTTCAGGCTGTGTGGACATGTTCTAGAAGAGTTTCTTTCTGACGTTTCACCAGCATCTGTGGCTGGCATCTTCAGAAAATGTTGGAATGGAAGAGAGTGGTCAACATCTGGCAGATGTTGACCACAGAGTTGCCCTGGAGGACCTAGATTCCTATAGAGGTGTTCTCTCAGGTAAAAACATGGTGTTTTTGTTATTTATGTTTTTTCCACATTCACAGGGCTCCTGTGCCCCTAACCCCAGCAAATGGTGAGGGAGAAGTGTATACTGCCCTCAAGGATTTAAAGGTTTTGCCTGGAAACAGTAGCACAGTATGCAGCCTGCATCTCCTTTCATTTTGCTTTAACTGAAGGACAAAGTTGTCAGGCCTAGCCTAAGATTTTACAAAGCACTGACAAAAAAGTCAGTGGGTTACATTTCCAGCTTATACTGTAGACCTGTTGTTGCCTGTCCCACTATAAGAGATAACATTAATTAGCTGCGGACAGCTCAACCATGCCTTTGGGAGATTACATTTAAGTTGATTTTTTTAATGTACAGCAAACAGTAATATATTGAAATAATTGCATAAGTGGACAAAAGACACCACCATAACAGATGCTAGTTCTGCCAATATAATCTGATAAATTGCGTCTATTTTCCTTATATGAAGAATGAATGCAAATAAATCCAAAGCACTGTATGAAGAGATTTAGACCTTTCTCTTTCCTGGCACTGTCACTGAAACCATACAAGGCTAAATTCAACACACTAAAGTCAAACCCAAACATTTTGCTTCCTGGGGTAAAGGAGAAGCTGTACAGTAGCATTGGGATTGACAAATCAGTGTCATTTCTGCATTGTCAATAGGAAAGTGTTGTCTGTCACACCTGAAGGCAATAGGTCAGTTTAGGTGATACAGAGGAGGCTATATATTCAGGGGTAAGCCATGTTGGCCATACAGAAAGGTACAACAAAATCCAATATCCACAAAACAGCTATACCTTTTTGGACCAACTAAAAAGCACAAAATACATCATGCAAGCTTTGGAAGCTTCACCAACTTTTCTATCAGGCAAAGTTGTTTTAAAAATTCTATGTGAGAAGACAAGTGATGATGTTAGAGTTACAGGCCTACTTTTTGTCTCAGATGTTGTCAGTGAAGTTGTTCTGGAGGGATCTCAATGCAGGCAGAGCCCACTCCCCTTCTTGGTCATGTGGGGACTGAAGACAAAGGGCATTAAAAAAATAGTCAGTAAAATTCCAAATCCATTAGTAGCAGCAAAATAACTTCCATTGAGATCCAGGTAAACTCTGGCCTGTACAAGGCTTACTGCTCCTTTCTTAGGCAGAGAACATTGAATTTTTCAAGGTTTTGCTGTTCTGTTACATCTGGAAAAATGTTTAGGTGCTGTATAAATAAAACCTGCCAATTGCAGTCCAAATAAAAGTGCTTTACCTTTGTTGGAGGTAGAAACTTCAAAGAGTTCGCTCCCAGTCATTAGCTCTCTCTTATTAAAGCTTCCCCTGCTGTGTCAAAACTTGATATTTTCAAATCCAGGGAACATATTTGTAGTAGTAGTGTTAGCCATGCAAAAAAATAAAAAAAATAAAAAAAATTACAAAATCTACAATCCACAAAACAAAGATACCTTTATTAGACCAGCTAAAAAGCATGCAAGCTTTCAAAACTTCACTGGCATCTTCATCACCATGAATACAGGATTCTAATCATAACTAGTAGATGTCTCTTCCTAATCTGATGAAAATCTGAGATTTTACTGGACATGGCCAAAGTTCAGTCTGTAGCTATCCATCATTTTGCAATATCATTGCAAAAAATCTCCTTGACACATACATGTTAGGCTGTATTTAACATAGGCTGCATCTGTACTGAGAAATAACACAGTTTGACACCACCTTAATTGTCATGGCTCTAAGCTATTGGAAGTCTGGGATTTGTAGTTTTGTAAGGTATTTAGCCTTCTTGGTCAGAAAACTCTATTGTCACAGCAAACTACAAATGTGAGGATTCCACAGCATTGAGCCATGAGAGTTAAAGTAGTCTCAAATTGCATTATTTATGCAGTGCAGATGCAGCCATAGCCAACCCTATGGTCCTGAGAATCAAGACCAGATCACTGAAAAGTCAGTTGGAGACATAACAAAAATAATCTTTCTTAGGATTAATCTATCTGTCTTACCGGTCTTTTGCTATTGATAAACTCGCATGTTAAATGAAAGTACTCATGTGAGCCTAAGAAAGGACTGTGTTTAAAAATTCAATAGGAAGTTATGACTGATACATCAAATGAGAAGGGCCTATTCTTTGTAGAGGCACAGAAAATGAATCAGCATATCTTGACAGGCTTCAACGTCATCTCTTTTAGTCTTATAAATTATGTTACTTATATGCACAGCATTCCTTGAATAGAGAGGGAAGCATATATTTGTGTGTATACAATCATTCCATTGTAGGTGATTCTTAAAAGTATTATTTTGTAGCCAAAATAATATAATTTTTCAGCAAAGTTTTAGTGACTGATACTGATTGGATTACTCAGTAAACTGTTGGATTTGGTTAACTATGCTCCTCTTAAGAGAAAAAATTAAAGAGCCTGGGACACGTTAAAAAGACTAAGCACTGCTGGTAATTGAAATGTTGATACCCCAAGACAGCAGGCTACAGGAAACAGGAGTTTGCTGGAAAAGAGATTAATTTCCTTCCACCAAAACAGAGAGACTAATATCCCAAATCTGAAATGTATTTGCTTAGAATTAAAATCCCATTATTCTAAGAAATTTACTAGGTGGTACATATTCACAGAAATGCAATGATATTCAGTAATAAATTCCTTTGAAATTAATAGAACGTAAGTAGCTGAGAACATTTTTAGATATCGATGAAAGTAATTTAAAGGAATTACTATGGATGACAAATAATTTTCATGGTATTCTATATGCTAGATTCCGTGTACAGTTGCCCCTCCATTTTCATGGGGGATCCATCCCAGACCCTCCCCTGTGAAAACAGAAAATCGCAAGTATTCAAGCCCCATAGGCTTGAATGGGGGTGTCCGCCCTTGGACACCCATGGACATGCACCATGGGCATGCACCCCATTTTGTCCCCCTCCATTTGCTACCAGCAAATGGGCAAGGGATGCAGACTTGAACTCTACGAAAATGGAGGGGCAACTGTATATGGTACATTGACTTATTTTCAGAGAAACTGAAAAATATTGTAGGCAGAAATGGCCCAGCTCAAGGGGTGTTTTAGCCTACAGATAGATGATAGATGATAGACAGACAGACACTATGACATGCCAATGATGTTGTTACTTCCCTATGGCAGAATATGGATGAAAAATCCTGCCTCCAAAGGCAAACATGGTTTCCACTCTATGCTACTATGAGATATTTCATAAATGATGTGTGTTTGTACATCCCCTATGTTGGTGAGACCAGAAATATATGAACCATATATAAGAGATCAAGAATTTTAAGTAAGTAATCACATTGAAGTAAAGTGTTCTAATCAACCATACTGACAGCCAGTGTGGTGTAGTGAGGTGAGTGCTGAACTAGGACTCTGGGAGACCAGGGTTTCAATCTCTGATCAGACATATAAAGTAAAGTGTGACCTTGGGCAAGTCATACCATCTAGGCCTTAGGGGCAAGTGCTTCTGAATAAATCTTACCAAGAAAGCCCCATCATAAGTTCACATTAGGGTTATCATAAGTTGGAAATGATTTGAAAGTATACAGCTACATTCTCATCAATATTTACGTTACCAACTAAGGCTTGAGCTCAGGGAATGAATCATTTGATCCTCTAAATTATTTCATGATATATTATATGTTAGAACATCTCTGAATATATGCAGTTTAAAATGAGAAGATAATTTTGATGCTGAATCCACACCCTTCTTTTCCTTACCATTGTTGCTTTCTTGCTGATGCACAGTCATCAAGAAGAAATAGTCAAGATGAGATCATGTCAGTAATCTCAATTTGACTGTTACCATATGGTATTGGTGGTTTTGTTGGCTCCCACACTAGAAGCAGATTTCATTTCCCAGAGTCTCAATGGTTCAATTTAAGAATATGAAACAATAACATTCAGATTACTGGACCAAATGGAACTATTTGTGATTTCAAAGCAACCAGTGGAATTAAGCATGATGAATGAAATTGGAAATTGTTTTGGTAACTACCAGTATTAAATGTATCAATCATGTTTCTAAGAAGAGTACTGACATTAAGATCACTATGTAATCTAATGACTGTTTTATAGATTAAAAGAAAGATCACTAGATTGGTGTTAACAAGGTTCAGCACAGTTAAATATGCATATTTCTTTTAATTTGATCTGAAGTCATACAATCAACAACATCTGAGAATCTATTTTGAAACTATAATTATCTGATGTGCTTATACTATTAACTCTTTAACCATTACTCTAACACTTCTGTCTTCCATAGACATGTTCAGATATTTTGATCTAGCAATCACTAAATATGCATTGTAGAAGCCTTGAGTATGAAGAACAGCTGTCACGTGCATTTGAAAACCATATAAGGAATAACTGCGTGTGTGTGTGTGTGTAGAGAGAGAGAGAATACTCTTTAATTGAGTCCTTGTCATCACACATGGGAGAGATCAAAATGGGAATGGCCAAAGAGGGTGTGTTCAAAGAAACTCAGTTCCTAAACTCTTGGAATACAAAAGTTCATTGCTAACAAAAGGAGAGAAAGGAGGGACTAGTTGTAGCCTCCCTGGGGAGGAAGATCAAAGCCCCAGAGCAACTAATATGAAGATTCTCTCCTATGTTCCAATCAAATATGCCTGTGAAGATGCTTGAACTGTGAGAAGTGTCTCCCCAATGACCTTACCGATCTTACAGGCTCATATAGGGAGAAAGAGTCCTTCACATGTTGAAAGCATATGTGAGGGATCTGTAAGGTACATGACTCTCTCGACTGGGATAGTCCTTGCCAGCCATGTCCCTTTCAGCCCTCACATTCCACAAGCATGGAAAATTGCCATACACACTAGGGCAGGGGTAGGCAATTTTTTTGAGCCGGGAGCTGGGTTGCTGTCCCTCAGACAATAGGGGGACCGGAGCACCAAAATAAATAAATAAATAAATAAATATAATTTAAATATATATATATATATATATATATATATATATATATATATAAATATATGCATGCACACTCTCTCAGCCCCAGAAAAGCCATGGCAAAACCACTGTTGAGATTTTGCCAAGAAAACCCAAAGAACAAGTAATAACAACAATAATCAATATCATCATGGTGGGCGTTGGCGGCGGCGGTCTGGGGCCGGTCCAAAGGCCTCGGGGGGGGGGGCGCATCCGGCCCCCGGGCCTTAGGTTGCCTACCCCTGCACTAAGGAAATCCTTGACAAAATTTCCACTCATGTGAACAAATTAATGACACAATTCTTTCTCATGTGAAAAAGCCATATCTGTGTTTGCTGGAATGCATATTTAGCTGTTTCACTGGCTGAACTGATGTGCCACATGTTGGAGTTCTGCCTTCAATGTGATTTCATGATCACCACCACCACCCTCCCCATTGCAAGGGCTTTCAGCCAGAACTAAATATCTAGCCCCACAATTTGATTTGAAGTATGATTTGGTGGTTTAGAGCTGGACAAACCCAAACTGTTCTGAATTGAGATTTGGGGATCCAGATCATCAATCCTTGCCCATTAAATTCTATTGGAAAACCCAGAAAAATATAATTATTTTAATTTTCTTCACATTTACATAATCTTTGGAGAGTTGGTAAACTCTAAAGAGAAGGTTCAACCAGCCTAATTTCAGATTGATAATGCAAGGGTATTTTTCACACTAAGCAGTCTTAAACAATTTTCCTTTTAAAATTGCTGAGATAAATAGCAATGATAATGAAGTGGCAGCATACTTGAAGAGGGGAGGAGGGCTTTTTTTTTCTTTTTCTTTTTTGCTTTTCTTTGCTTTTTTTCTTTGTTCTAGCAGCAAGCCAACTGGTGAGATTCAGGTATGCAGCAAAAGAAAGCAGGGGAGAGGTTATGGAAGCATACTTTATTACCAGCAGTCCTTCTGGTGAGATCAACTGACAATTATCCTTCCTTTCCTTAAGCCATTTGGTGATTTGGGCTGCCATTAGAAACTTCCCTCTCATGACTCTCAGTCTCTTCCTGAGTTGCTGTCAAAGGGTACATCTACATTGTAGAAATAATGCAGTTTGACATCACTTTAATTGCTATAGCCCCATCCTATGGAATCCTAGGCTGTGTAGTTTTACAAGGTCTTTAGCCTTCTCTGGAGTGCTAGTGCCTCACAAAACTACAAATCCCAAGCTTCTGTAGCATAGGGGCATGGCAGTTAAAATGGTGCCAAACTGCATTATTTCTACAGTGTAGATGTACTCCAAGCCATTTATTTATTTATTTATTTATTTATTTGGGGGGGGGGGAGACTCAGAACTCCTGCTTTGTTCTTGTCCCTTCTTTCTTACTGCTCAAACTTTTCTTCTATCTCTGCCCTGAGCAAGACACCACTCAATATTGCCTCTTCAGTTGCAATAGACTGCTTCTCCTGACAGGCAATTTTTAAAACTAGTGTGTATTTTATGCTTACAGTGAAGGCAGATAACCTTAAGTAACAGCAACAGCATTGGGGTAATGAGACGGGGAGGCAATAGGTTTCACTACCTAAAACACAGATGTATGAAAGATATATTGGACAGACAAAATAACAAGAGAAGAATAAAAGACAAAGCTATGCTTTTCAACCAAAGGAAATTTAAAGCCTCAATAAGTCAAAGAAGATGTCAATGAACCACCAACCACACCTTTCACATGGTCTGCCAACAACACAGGACAAAGAGACACTAGGAAGAGATGACTGATCATATAACTCCAATGATCTCACATACTCTCACCCCCTAAATTCTGTGATTGGAAAGAATTGGAGAGATTCTTACCCCAAATAACAGAGCTGTCAGTTAGCAAACTCCCTTCTGCATTACAACACCATAACAATAACAACAACCCCTCCAGACTGGGACTCAAAGTGACTTACAATTTAAAAGAATAAAACAATTAAAAACATACAAAAGTGAGCATTGAAACATAATTAAACTATTACAGTATTAAAACACATCATTCATTAAAAGAATAAAATGCCATAAAAAAGATAAAAGTTCTTAAAAACAGTACAATTAAGACATTATGACACTTTGATGTTTTCCTTCCATGTACTTCTGGATGGCTGGCACTGGCTTTTCCCAATCATTTTTAATGTTTAGATCAAAGTACTTGCTACTTTACATATGTAGTATGAAACTGCATCACTGCCCTTTCTTCTTACTCAAAAGTAAGAAATGAGAGCCTAGTATATAGACAATCAGGAGCTTTAACCTTATTTTCTGCTTGCCCATACCCCCAGTGAACCTGATTTGTATTGGGGCAACCCTATTAATAATTTGGAAATATTTGTTTCAGTCAGAGCTTCTTTTCTTTCCCTATGTAAATTTTAAGCATAGGATGCAAATCCAAAGTGGGACCATAGCAATGCACAATTGATTTAAGCACACATTACCTTCATGCTAGTGCACTTAACAGTCTACAACTGCAACTGTAATTCAGCATAGCTATACATTTGTTTCTGGAGAAAGATCAGATCCTCATACTTTTGAGAGAGGGAAAAAGCACTGACAAAGGGGCTAAGCAGACGGCGCAAAGCGCCATCTTCAGAGCAAGGAAGGGGAGGGGCAGCCACACGCTGGGTGCCCCAACCCCTTCCCCAAAACGTCCTCGGAGCAGCTGGCCCTCCGCACGGCCAGGGCTCTGAGGATGCTTTTCCGCTGCAGCGTTCGCACGCGCTGCAGCAGAAAAGCCGCCGAATGTGCGCCGGCAGCCTTTTGCGGCGCACCTTTGGTGATTTGTGAAAGGAGCACTATTTTAGTGCTCCTTCCAGGGGCGGCGAAGCTGTGCCGCAGGGCCGAGGTGTGGGAATACCTCAGCCCTGATCCGCAGCTTCCCGGGGCGGCCCATGGCCGCCCGTCTGCTTCCCCCCAAAGTTACTTGCTATATATTGAAGACAGCATTCAGTTTGACTCTACATCATATCTTGAGGCAGGAGTACTGGGCTGGTCCAACAGATGTCTTATTGGAGGCAAAAAAACCAGTTACTTGTTTTGTTCTGTGATGTTATAATTTTTGGTGCACATAAGTGGATCAGACTAATCTTCAACTGGAATTGTGAGATCCAGTAACATGGATCATATATTTTGCTGTACACTAAAACGTGGTTTTCAGCTTGGATTAAGAGCACAGCCAACTCTCAGAAAGTTACTTTTAAAAAATAGTTAATGTATTATTTATTTTAAGTTTCTCTAAAATAGTTTTATTATAATTGTATTTAACATTTTAAACACTGTTTTTAAAAGTAACTCCTTACTTTCACATTCTTCAGAAGTATTAAAATTTGCTATGTTTTGATAAAAACAACAACAATCAAGAATGCTATAATTCTCAGCCTTTACAGCTATTGGCCTCTGGTCCAAAACAACTCCCCCCCCCCCCCCATCCACACTATTTAGTGAAACTAGAATAAAAGAGCTTCAGTTATACTGCAAAAGCAGTGAAATTATCCCTTGTTAAATTACAGTTATAATACAATGTAGTTATACCTTCATTTTGGAGGAAATAAATTGATTAAAAATAACTAGTTATTTGTAATTAATAATCTTTTTGATCTGCTCTGGTTCTATCAAGTAGTACTGTATCTCTTTAGTTATTTTTTCCATTCACAAACTGCTTCTTTTCAATAGTATATAAATGTGCTTAGGTTTCAGGCCTTTTCATACATTTCAGAAAATTGGCTACAGCCTTGGAAAGGTCATGCGTCAACATATTATTATTATTATTATTATTATTATTATTATTTTAGATCTTTAAGTGCCAGTGGATTCTTTGCTGCTTTAGCTGTAAGAAATGCAAGGCCAAACTACGCATTCCTTTAATAGCATGGTTAGCAACCATGTCTGTATTTTTAAAAATTTAATACCAGGGACAGGGAAGGGTGGTTTTCATTGGGATTGCAATGTATGGGGAGTAAAGATTTAATACCACCTTTTTCAGCTGTGATCTTGACAAATTTACCTCTCTGGCACATCAGTTAGCCTCAAGGAAGACACCATTGGTGAAATCATTGGCTCTTTTCCCTGTGTGCCATTGGCCCATATAAAACTCCTCCTCCATGCATAGTATTAGATTTAACATCCATCAGCAGAATTGGTTGCTAACCACACTATTAAAGTAATGTCTGCCTTGACTCTCACATAGCTATGCAGTAAGTTATTCATGTAGTTAGGGTTGCCAAATATTCAGAGCTGATAAAGACAATACTATATTTGACTGTTCTATCCTGAATCCCTTTCAAGACAGGAAATGTCAATTTCTGTAAATTTACCAAACTATCTAGTGGATTCCTAGATGAGCTTTGAACACAGGTCTCTTGAGTCCAACACTATTTGTTTGACAAGAGTGGTTCTTACCTATCTGTATGCAAACTCAAATATGCAGTGAGTGCAAAAAAATGTAATCCCTTTTCAAAAATAACTAGAATTTCTTAACCTCTAGTTAGATTTGTGTTCTTAATCCATAGACCCCTTTCTTCTTTGTTCCTTTGTCAGCTGCTGGAGTTTTTGTTGTTGAAATAGTGAAAAGAGGCTAAAATCCTGCCTATAACAGAAAAAAACCCTACTAAAATAATAAATAGAATTTTGTACAGGTAATTCAATTTGTTACACGACCTTCTCTCTCCAGTCCATCCAGGTGTGTTGAGTTAGTATAATTTACATCTAGTAGTAAGTTTAGGCCCAAGATCCCAATCACTAATTTTATCCTATTCTCCTTCATTCCTTGAAATTGGGTGGCTAAACGTGTTTGCAATCCTGTATTTCAGACTTTGTGCTATTGCAGGTATAAGAACAAAAATGTTCATGTTGATCGGTATGTGCCTCTGTGACTGAGATGGTCAAACTCATAATTGTCATCCATAAAACAAAAAGCTGCCCTATATATAAATGATATTGGCAGTTAAGGAGACATATATCTATAATATATGACAGTTTCTGTTCTTGATTATTTTAGGCACAATTTTATTTTATTTTATTTATATCCTCCTTTTTGCCAGCACTGGGACTTGAGGTGGATTACAAAAATTTAAACAGATACAGCTATAAGTACATTTCAAACAAAAATTAAAATATACCTAAACTAGCAGTATAATCCAAAGCAATTAAAACATGCCCATCAAACTAGATAAACAACAAATGTAAACAATACAATATATTATTAAAGTTCCTTTCCCTATTAGCGATCTGTCTTCAAAGGCCTGATAAAACAAAGAAGTCTCACCTGCCTACAGATGGATAGCAAGGAAGACTCCAGTCTAGCCTCTCTGGGCACACCGTTCCAGAGCCTTGGAGCAGAAGACCCTTTCCTGTGTTTCCATCAGATCTACCTATGAGGATAGTGGGACAAAGAGAAGGCTCTTCCCACCTTCCCAGAATATTTCAAAATACAGACTCATTTGTGGAAATACAGAGAAGATCAAAATGAACTGTTAAGTTACAGAATTTGTTGTTCTTGAATTTGCATTTGAATTTGCATTCATGCAATGTGTGCAAGGACCCATAATGACCAATATCAAATCCGGCTTCTTCTTTTTTTAAAAAAATGAAACCTTTACTAATGGTTTTAATAGCTTTTGATTTTGTGGTCTGTTTCCTTGTTGCATTACCCTCCACTACTTTACATATATTTATTTATATATTTGACATCTATCATCATTTGCAAGCCAGACTGGCATGATGGTTTGGATGCTGGACTAGGACTCTGAAGACCAAGGTTCAACTTCCTGCTCAGCTGTGGAAACACACTGCATGACCTTGGACAAGTCAGAATCTCTCCGCCTCAGAGGAAGGCAAGGACACACCTCCTCTGAAGAAATCTTGCCAAGAAAGTGCCTTAGAGTTGCCATAAATTGAAAATGACTTGAAAGTACAACACCAACACAACCACCACCATCATTTGCAGAAGTCTTATCTTTCCCCATCCAAATGTGGCCACATTTTCAGTGAGTTGGACATTCTGGCTCATGTTTCTGGCCCATCCACATTGCCTCATGTCAGACTTTTGAAGTATCTCAAATTCTTGGTTCTTATTCATTATTGGATGTACCAAAACAATATATTAGTTACTATGTTTCACTGTTGGGCTGGGCTGGCATCTCAATCTAACTCTGTTCATTATGAGTTGTACCGAGCTTCCCTTTCTTTCTTCATGCATATATTTTTCGTTTTCTATTTCATTTTTCCCCATTGTAGTTCATTTCAATTTAATTTCTACATAACTTTTATTACTATTGTTTCTCTACCTTGCAAACACATGTGTGAATATAGGTGGCTGAAATTCCCATTATTCCTTACATTAAAACACCATGGCGGCTGCACTACCTTAAGCTTGCCATTCCCCCTCCCATGCTAGCATCTGCCTTAATGTCAGCATTCCTATGCTAGGTATTTGCTTGCATATTGACATTACATTGGGAGGGTGGGAATATACTTGAAAACAATTTATAGATTGGAAACAAATAGTGTGTGTTCTCCTGATACAATAGTCTCAGGAAATGAATGTAAATGAGTACTATGAAACAGCCATTAAAATGGGAGAATTGGATAGCAAGAGTAACAAATGGCTAGTTTGAATCCAACCACAGTCCATCCACCTAAACCAGATAGGATTTTATAGTAATCACCAACACTTTGAATTGTACCCAGAAATGGACTGGTAGCCAATAATTATGTTACCACAAGGGAGTTGTGTGTTCCCTGTAGCCAGCTCCAGTTAAAAATATGGCTGCAACTGTTTGGAACAGCAGAAGTTTCTCAGCTGATTTCAAAAGCAGCTCCATGTAGAACATACTACAAGCTATGTCCACATGGAGGAAAAGAAACCATCCCACCCTGTTTCCAACTGACTTGTTTAGATTATGCATGTGGCCAAAACAGACCAATCCTGGGTCCAATCCATGCTCCAGGATTACTCTCTAGAGTAAAAAGAGTCCCTGTTTGCTCTGAATCGGGATGGAAATTCTAGAGAATCCTTTGAGCATATGGAGTGCATGCAAGTCTGGGGACAGGGGGACAAGCATTGCTAGGTGGCAGAAGAGGTCAGAAGGTGCTTTTAGGTTGGCTGAATCATGCACCTCTTTCTTCCTGGCATTTTCAGCTACTACCACAGAACTGTCACTTTCAAGTTTGTGTGGTTCCTCTGGTACATACTGTGCTTTCACAGAACTGGGGCCAGGATGGGAAGGGTGTGTGTACAGACAATGATGTCAGTTTGGGCCCATTGTGGTTGTTAGTTGTGCATAAAGCTCATCCTCCCTGCAGATCCAGAAACCTCAGTGGTAAGTTAGCTTTTCCCCATCAGTGCAGACATGGCCACAGTAATCCAAACAGGATGTAACTGAGGTGTGTGTCATAAATTATATCTCACTGATAGTCCTCTACTGAGTTTGACATGAAAATGCTGAGGTAAATATTGTTATGCAAGTGGTTGAACCTTCTAGGAATTTGTGCAAGGTATTATGCTAAACAGGGTTGAATAAACAACATTGTCATTGTACAAATACAAGGAATTACTCCCTATTTCACAATCTGTTGTATAAAAGTGCATTAGTACAATTCTGGCACCACATAACTCTTGTATGGCTATGTTGACATACATTCATTCTGTTGTTTTGCAACAGGGTTATGTCCTGGCCCTGGTGCTATTCGACATTTTTATCAATGACTTGGATGATGGACTAGAGGGCATGCTTATCAAATTTGCAGATGACACCAATTTAGGAAGAGTAGCTAATACTTTAGAGGACAGGATCAGAATTCAAAAATGAGTATAATAGATTAGAGAGTTGGACCAGAACTAACAGAATTACTTTCAATAGGCAGAAATGTAAAATACTACCTTTGGGCAGATAAAATGAAATGCATAAATATAGGATGGGTGACACCTGGCAACAGTACATGCAAAAATGATCTAGGAGTCTCAGTAGATCACAAGCTGGACATAGCAGCTAAAAAAGACAATATGATTCTTTGACCATTAACAGGAGTATAGTGTCTAGACTGAGGGAAGTAATAATACCACTCTATTCTGCTTTGGTCAGACATCTCCTAGAATACCATGTCCAGTTCTGGACATAACAATTCAAGAAGCATGGTGACTAACTGGACAAGCTGTCCAGAATAGGGCAACCAAAATGGTAAAAGGTCTAGAAATCATGCCTTATGAGGAGTGATTTAGGGAGCTGGGGGTGATTAGCCTGGGGAAGAGAAGGTTAAGAGTTGACATGATAACCCTGTTTAAATATTTTTGAATGGATACCATATTGAAGATGGAACAAACATGTTTTCTGCTGCTTCAGAGTCTAGGTCACAGAACAAAGGGTTGAAGCTACAGGAAAAGAGATTCCGCCCAAACCTTAGGAAGAACTTCCTGGTGATAAGACAGTGGAACACATTGCATCAGAATAGTGGAGTCTCCTTCTTTTGAGATTTTCAAATAGAATTGGATAGCCATCTGTTGGGAGTGCTTTGTGTATTCTTGAATGGCAAATGGCCCTTGTGGTCTCTTTCAACTCTGTGATTTGGTGACGCACACTATTCATCTACTGAATAGGATCTTGGGCTTTCCTGGGAACATGATCCACTGAATTAAATTGAACTTATTTCTAAGTAAAGGTGTCCAGGATTGTACTGCAAGAGTCTTATCTTTGTGCTACAAAATTATACAAGCAGAACAATTTTGAATAGGGAGGCAAATAAAAGTCTTCCATCTGTTTGGGGAGGGGAATCCATAGTTTCTGAATGTTTTAGGTTAGTTGGACTTTTTTTTCAAGTTCAATTATATTTGTACATGATTATATTTCTACATGAAAGTAAGTAATATCATATCCAACCTTAAGCTTGCAGTGGAGGACACAATCCTCTCTTAACAGTGGGGTGTGCTTTTGATTTAGCTGTACTGCTGGCAGAATGAGTCAGACTGGGGGACAAGAACCACTGAAATTCAGTACTCTGTAGCCATGGCCTTATAGAAATACCAAGGTGTACACTGCTTACTTTATGGGCTATATTTCTTTCTTCACTTCCCCTAGTTCTGCTTACAAAGTAGTCCAGCCTGGGAACAATTTATACCCATTCTGAAATTATGCAAGCTTCTGTTCTCCCCTTTGAAGCCATTGGGAAATTGGAGAAGCTGCATTCTTGCAAGTTAAATGCTTCCAAATACAAAACAAACACTCCCACCCACAAACAACTAAGATGGAAAACAGGGAACTTAATGAAAAGGAAGGCTCTTAGTGAAGTAAATGAAGGACAAGTATGAATTCATTCTTGAGAAAAGAAAGACGAGGGGTGTGGGAAGAACTGAAGAGGACACACTTTGACAGAAAGCTGGCTTCTTTAGAACTGTAAATTAGACAGTGCCCTGCCAAAAAGCATTGGCATAGAGGCTCATTTGCAATCTTCTAGCTTTGCTGATGTTTTTCTTTCCCCATCTGCCCAATATAAACTTTGTCAAAATATATTTTTCAGTATCTTGTTGTTCAGATGGCAAAACATTTTGGAAATACAACATGTTTTGGTTTCCACAACCTATGGAATTTCTAGCTGTTAGCCCAAGACTCTCCTGGAATTTTAATAGTTTGTCTTCAATAGACTTGGAAATGTGTCTTTGCAAGAACAGAATTATATCCGAACTATCATTTTTCAGACTCCCCATTTATCATCCTCATTCCGACAACCATATTGGCCAATTCATATGCTGAAATAGATTTTTGCCTCTGTGGCCCACATGAATGAAATTTAGAGGTCTCCAATAGTGTCCATTTTCATTCAGACTGGAAAATTAAGTTTAACAGCTTTCAAACAGCAAAATAGTCCTCCACAATATGAAGTCAGTTTAAGATCCTGGCTTGTTGTGGTTGGAAGTGGTGTGCAGCAACAGCTGCATTAAGGATTGTGTGCCTACAGATGTGGAAAACAAAATGATGACCAAGAGACTGGAAACAATATACATCCCTATCCACAAAAAAGGAGACACAAAAGACTGCAGCAGCTATAGGACCATAACACTAATCTCACATGCAAGCAAAATTATGCTCAAAATTCTGCAACATAGCATATAGCAATAGCAAGTACATTTCTATACCGCTTATCAGTGAACTAGCACCCCCTAAGCAGTTTACAATATGTAAGCCAATTGTCCCTAACAAGATGGGTACTCGTTTTACCAACCTATAAAAGCATGGAAGGTTGAGTGGACCCTGGAGCCTTGCAGAATCAAACTCACAATATTATGGCTGTGAGTGGTTGCAGTACTGACATTTAACCACTGCACCACCAGGACTCCATAGATTCTAACCATACATGGAGAAATTGCAGAGGTCCAAGTGGGGTTCAGGAATGGAAGAAGCACTAGGGACCACTTTGCAAACATTCAATGACTAATGGAGCACACCAGGGAATTCCAAAAGAAAATCACCATGAGCTTTATAGACTATAAAAGCCTTTGACTGTATAGATCATGAAAGGCTATGCAACACCCTAAAGATATGGGAGTGCCAATCAGTCTGACAGTCCTGACGAGGAATCTATACTAAGGACAAGAGGCTACTGTCAGAACAGAACATTGGGAAACACAATGGTTCCCAATTGGCAAAGGGGTAAGGCAAGGCTGAATCTTATCACCCAACCTGTTCAACTTATACACAGAACATATTGTAAGAAAGGCAGGCTTGGACATAAAAGAAGGAGGAGTGAAAACTGGAGGAAGGAATACCAACAATCTAAAATATGCAGATGACACCATAATGCTAGCAGAAAACCTCACAGGCCTGGAACACCTACTAAGGAAGATCAAGGAAGAAATTGCAAAGGCTGGCCTACTGTTGAACATAAAGAAAACAAAAATAATGACCATGGAGAATCTACATAAATTCAACCTAGGTAATGAAGAAATAGAAATAGTAAAAGAGTTCTCATACATTGATAGGATCAAACATTGATAGGAACGGGGACTTCAGCCAGAAAATCAGAAGATGATTAAGAATGGGAAGGGCAACTGTGAAAGAACTAGAGAAGAGCCTAAAATGCAATATATACAACTGAGCACAAAAGTTAGAATCATACAAGCCATTGTATTCCCTATTATCATGTATGGATGTGAGAGCTGGAAAGTTAGGAAAGAAGACAGGAAGAAAAGCAACTCCTACGAGATAATGTAGTGGTGGAGAAAAGTGCTGAGGATTCCATGAACAGCCAAAAAGACAAACAAATGGGTCCTAGAGCAGATCAAACCAGAACTCTGCTTGGAAGCCAAGATGATAAAACTGAGGTTGTTGTGCTTTGGACACATCATGAAAACTCATTGAAAAAAACAATAATGGTAGGAAAGGTTGTGGGATATAGAAAGAGAGGAATGCTGCATGCTAGATTGATGGACTCTATTAAGGTCGTCATGGGTATGACTTTGCAAGAACTTAGAATAGGGGAGGACAGGGAGTCTTGGGAGATGTCTCATCCACAGGGTCTCCATGGCTCAAGATTGACTCAAAGGTGGTTAACAACAACAAGCCTACAGTCCTTAATTCAATAGTAGTAGGGACAATAGTGGGGGCAACAGTGGTATAGACGAGATAATTAAGGCCATTTAATGTACTCTATTCCTCTCTTGGGGCCTTTACAGACTGCCAGAAATAATGCAGCTTGAGTCCACTTTAATTGTCCTGGCTCAGTGTTAGGGAATCATGGGAACTGTAGTTTTTTTCTGAGACATTGAGCCTTCTCTGTCAGAGAGCTATGGTGCTACAATAAATTACAGTTCCCATGATTCCCTTGCACTGAGCCAGGACAGTTAAAGTGAACTCAAGCTGTATTATTTCTGGCAGTCTGTAAAGTGTGGTCTTTCTTCTTGTAAACTGATATGTTCATGGTGAGTTTGCTTCTTTCCTTTCTCCCTCTACAGTCCTTTCTTCTTTGAAATGTGTAGTTTAATGGTAACTCCACAAATTATCTTTCTGTCTCTAGATAGTGTTGTTATAAGAAAGCTTCTTATATTTTTTCTCTAAATGGTAGTGATGGGAAAATATTTGAAAAAATATTTTTAAAAGATCAGTGTCCACTTTTTTAATGTTCAGAAATCCTGATAAGAAGAATCCTGGACTGATGAGAATCTTCACAGTAGTGGACTTATTCTACATAAATTTTGTATTCAGTTACTTTCTGCAGAAAACAGCATTTTCTATGCAGGACATAGCATTATGTGCACAAAATAATGCTTATATGAGAAATACTACCTTTTGTGACAAAAAGTTATTTCTTGTGCAAAAAATGCTCTCATTGGGAAAATCTGCACAAAATTTGCATATCAAAAATTTCTTTGCAGAAAATACTTTTCCCTGTATAGAAGACACTGGTTTCTGATAAACAACCATATGCAGATTTTGTGTAGAAAAAGTCTTAGATTGTGAATAGCCATTGAATACTGTGTGGTTTTCAAAGACTTTCTCACAGTAGGAAGAAAATTGTTAAAATTACTCATTGCTTCCTTTAAGAAGTAAATTAGTGAAGAGCTATATTTCTACAAAATGATCTTTGCTGCTTTATCAAGCACTATACTTCCATGCATAATTTTCACAGTACTGAGGCAGGTATCTATAATTTCCTAGTTCAGACAAAATGTGACACTGTGGTTAAATGGAGACTTTTTCAGTATGTTATGGCATATCACAAAGCAAAGAGACTATTAATAATAATAATAATAAGAAGAAGAAGAAGAAGAAGAAGAAGAAGAAGAAGAAGAAGAAGAAGTCGTCTTCATAAGAGGGCAAATGTCTTGTTTGTATCCTGTCTTATTACAAAGTGATATGATCACCCAAACCCACCCATTGCTTCTCTATACAAGAGAAGGTGGACAAAAGCACTGAAAAAAGTGGAATTAAATTTGGTACACCTGGAAATTTCAAATGTTTGGATTTAAATTTGAGGCAGGCTTTAATCAGGCAGCACCTTATGCAAGATTTATTACTCCCAAAGATTGCAACAACAACAATAAGAAAAAAAGCAACATTATAAACCTCACTCATCCCTTGTAGACAGAAAGCTAATAGAGGTTAATATAGCTCTGCTTGGGTTTTAAGAGACCAGCAGGATAGAATAAATCAAGATGAAAGGCCTCACCTTCAATGAACATGGCTGTAAATCAGAAACAATTCCATAAAAGTAAGATGAGTTTTGCCAGCACTACATGCTTCATCACCTTCTCTTTCAGGATGAGTATGTGAGACAGGATAAGCACTATTAATAAAAGTCTCATCAGCTATTTACACCAGCCTGCCTAGAATGTTCAAGTTTCAGTGATGTTTGCTGAAATGCTTAATGTTAGAGGACATAATGTCAACTAAATTAAATAAATATATTATACAGACAAATCTAAGTGCCTTACCACCCTTCTTTATACTACATTAATCTGCTCTACCCATTCATGGTAGGGATACTGAATTGTACTGCATTACCCACATGATAGCATCCCGCCACATCCCACCCCAAGCTTCACAATTGGTCCTTTTTTTTTTTTTGGTTTTGCCATCATGGCATTATGGTAGAAAGACATCATGCTAATGCCTGGCACTGGGAGAGACCTTTTCTCATGAGTGGTTGAACAGGAAAAGGAGGTGGCCATGACACCCCCACCATTTTTTCCCATCATGTGTAGATTAAATTGCCTACGTTTGATTTGAACTCATGTAGTGGGATGTACTTTGGCATTTTGGCCATTTCCTTGCGGTATCATAGCATCTTTACATTGTGGCACCAATCCGGTAGGCCAATCGTACAGCAGCTGAGAGTGATCTTCTCATACCAAGCATTAAAAGTAGCTTATGGATTCCCTGTATAAATCACTTGGGGAATTCTGAGGAAAGGTGTTGGTTATCACCTATAAAGCCCTAAATGGCTTGGGTCCAAGTTATCTTCGTGACCACTTCCACCCGTACAATCCGCCCTGCCCTCTTTGGTTCTCTGGAAGGAATTTACTACAGCCGATAAAAGCAAGGTTGTCTGCAACCTCCCAGAGGGCCTTCTCAATGACTGCTCCCAGATTTTGGAATGGCCTGCCAGATGAGATCCGTCATATTACGATCTTAGGGCCTTTGCAGACTGCCAGAAATAGTGCAAACTGAGTCCACTTTAACTGTCCTGGCTCAGTGCTAGGGAATCATGGGAACTGTAATTTATTGTGGCACCAGAGCTCTCTGACAGAGAAGGCTCAATGTCTCAGAAAAAAATACAATTCCCATGATTCCCTAGCACTGAGCCAGGGCAGTTAAAGTGGACTCAATTTGCACTATTTCTAGCAGTCTGCAAAGGCCCTTAGACAGCTTTAAAAGGGCTGTCAAGATGGATCTCTTCCAACAGGCCTTTCCCGACTAGATTTCCCAGTCCAAGCAGTTGGCCTATTTTTCTGTCTATTACTCCCCGCTGCAGCAGCAGTTGTTGTAGTTGTTGTTTAATTTTGTAGATTGTTGTACTTTGCTTTATTTTAAATACTGTTTTAATTTATGATTGTTTAATAATTTTTTAAGGGGTGGGAGGGGTTGGGATTTGAGATGGTGATTTTATTGTGCTGTATTTTAAGCTGTAAGCCACCCCGATTGCTTTGCAGAGGGGCGGGATATACCCACCCACATCTCACCAAGCAATGGAGTTCTTACAGAAGGAAGCAGAATTGCAGCAAAAAACAAAAAACCTACTGCTGCAAATGAAGCATGAGTTCTGCAGCAAAAAAACTATTTGGTGGTGCAAATAGTAGTCATTATCAGATTATTTCCAGAGTGGAAAAATGCAAATTTGTAATGGCACTACAACAGGACAATGCCAGGACATCAATGATGTCATGTAGGGCATGATTGCTTGTGGTGTTGCTGTGTCAGTATGCTGCCATAGCATCATGGTTCAATAAGGCCCTAAGAGATTCTGCTTGTTGCTCCCATCATTATGTTTTGCCACTGTTGTGAGGGCCATACACCTGAAGTATACAGATAGGCCACCATCAATAAGGATGCCTTCCATTTTTGCTTCCTACAGCACATACCCACCAAGATCCTACCTCAAGCAAGTGGAGTATAAGGTCTTCCCATGGAGTTCTGTGTCCAGTCCCTGCATATTTCATTTTTTGCATGGTGCACAAAAACCCTTCCCCCAACCTGTAGCTTTCAAGCCCTAGAGCAGGGGTAGGCAACCTTTCCCCTTTAATGGCTGAGGGCCTTCAGCTCCCAGAAGCCTCAGCCATGTTGGCCAATAGTCCCATGTTGGCCAATAGCTCCTGAGATTCTGGGAGCTGAAGTCCCTCGGCCCTTAAAGGGGAAAGGTTGCCTACCCCTGCCCTAGAGGGAGCTGCTACTGGTGCTACTTGGAGGGAGAAAAGTTAGACAGAGAAGAACTGGCTGTTCTTATCTGGGGTGGGGAAGGAAATGGAAGTCTAGTCACAGATGGAGTGCACTTCCATCCCCGATCTTTGGAACTACATTTTCTGAAGTGTCTCTACCCTCCACTCCTTCCAAGACCTGGCAGCTTGGGAGGTGGACATTGTGCAAAAAACAAAACAAAACAAAACAGAATAGCACCTTTTTTCTCCCAAAAGCCTAATACATGTGCATACGTCACACATATTCACATGTATGCCACCAAAAGGATTCCAGCCACAGTCTGCATACAGCCTTGGTGGTAGCAGCCAGTAGAAGATTGAGAAAGAACAGCAGATGATTTCTCATCTTCAGTATGGCTTAATGTCATGTTCAAATCTTGAGATGCAAAACTCATAGCCCTAGTTTCATGTGAAGGTAATTTGGTCTGCATGTGACCCCATGAGTTCTCACATGGTTTTCTTAGCCAAGGAATACTAAGAGGTAATTTTTTCCAGTTCCTTCATCTGAAATATACCAGCACCTGATATACATTGGTCATCCCCCATTCAAGTACAATATCAAGGCTGACCCCTGTTTAGCTTCTAAGATCACAAAGCACCTGGTGCCTAGAATTGACAAGTTAGTAGTTGATGAATAGACCATGAAAACTACCTCTAAATACTGCTATTAGGTTCATTTCTGAAAAAAGCATTGACCACCACCTCTTCTTGGTTTGGTGGTCTGTAATAAACTCATATCACAATGTTACATTTATTTATGTCACCATTTATTTTTACCCAAATGCTTACAGTTGATCTGCTCTGAGCACTCTCATGGATTTCTGTACCTTTGAACATGTATTTCCACTATAATGATACTCCCCCCTATTTTTGCCACATCTATTCTTTTTGAATAGGTTTTACCCATCAATTGTAATTTTCCAATCATGGGAGTCATCCCACCTGGTCTCTATTATGCCTATAAAGTCATTTTTACCTTGCTGCACTAGGATTTTAAGATCATTGTCTCCCAAACCTTGTGCATTGGTGTATAGACATTTGAAGCTTTGTTTGTTCTCACCTATTAATTTACTGTCAGTCTTTCTGTAGATCACACTCTCTCCCTCAGTTTCTTCTCTAGAATTCACATCCTTGTGTTTAGAGCACACCTTTGGGCTAATGGTTGAGCTACCATCTCCAACTCCCCAAAGATTTAGTTTAAAGCTTTCTTAATAAAATTTTCCATCCTTTTGTCAAAGACATTCTTCCCAGTCTTTATGAGGTGCAGCCCATCTGCAGCCTCTAGTCTTAGAATCATAGAGTTGGAAGAGACCACAAGGGCCTTCCAGTCCAACCCTCTGCCATGCAGGAACTCCCAATGAAAGCATCCCCGACAGATGGCCATCCAGTCTCTGCTTAAAGGCTTAAAGTCTTGTGTCTAAAAATGAATACTGTGGTTCCAGAAGCAAAACTTCTCCCATCTACACAGTGGCATTACTGTGGTTTGTGTCAGCTTGTGCATAGAGGAGGGGCAGGGAAAGGGGTGGTGGCAGTCTGACACTCCCACTGTCTTCCTTACTTGCCCCTGCCTGCCCACCTGCCACCCAGCCAGACTGCTGCTGGAGGGTGAGGAGGTGCCTTCCATTTAGGATCTGCCATGGCTGCTGGGGTGAGCAGCCATGCCAGATCTGAAACAGAAGGCACTGTCCCCTAGCAGCAGCAGTGCTGAGGCCTCTGGATGGCCTGTTCAGGGTCTTGCATGGCTGCTGGATGAGTGAGAAAGGGAGGTGGCACTCTTTTTCATTCATCCAGCAGGTACACTAGCCCCACCGGGTGTACTGCCCCAGTGAGATTACACCCCCTTCTGGGCTGTTACCTGGTGCATTCTATAACCTCTGGACACCCCCCCCCTCCAGTGATGCCCCTACATCTACACCATCTACAAAGTCATTCACTTTTAATATCTTCCTGTCCCTGTGTAGTCCTCTAGCCTTCACTGGCAAAACTGACAGAGAATACCACCTGTACCTCAAAACCCGTCAGCTCCCCCTCCCTGCAAAAAGACAGTTATAACATATAATCTACTTCTCATTCAAAGTAAGAAATATTGCTTCAGGAGTAGAGGTATTCCCACTTGTAACTGGAATGAAGTGAAAAATGTTCTTCTTGTAGTCCTTTGATGCATGTGTGAAAAGGGCAGTGACTCACTTCTCCATTCTTCTTTCTCTAGCCCTGACAGTGTGCACAGCTGTTACCACCAAAAGAAAAATTGAGTCAGCTGCCTTTTCACACTGCTACAGCAGCTAAGCCCAAACCTCTCTAAACCAAACCTTCACATCTGCATGGCTTGCAGAATCCTAGGACTTTATCACACAGGGAGAGTCTATAATTTATCCCATACAAATCATGAGAAAAATGCGTAATTATGCACAACGATTTCACATGACATCACACAAAAAGCATCATTAAAATGGTCAGAGAGTGGTGTTATCCCGGATTTTTTTACTTTAGGGATTTTAGCAAAAATGCATTTTCAATATTACTGTAATTGCGCATTTACTCTAGTGTGAAAGTCAAATTCAGTTTATTCATGCAATAACCCTCCTTTCAATCATTTTTCCATTTTTCCCATGGTTCTGTGGGGCCACTTTTACTTCCTGTTTTGCCTGGACAACATAGATCCCAGACAAAAGTGTATCAATTCTCATAAAACAAAAAATACAACTGTTGAAAATAGGAAAGATTATAATGGCGAAATAACTTGGGAACACAAAGAAGAAGCGTCACACAGGAAATGAAGCAAGAAAGGTTCCTGTGATGCACTAACTATGCATCCCTCTGCACATGTGTGAGTATACCATTTCTTCTGCATATACGGAATTTGTTCATTTTTGTATGAAACACAAAAACGGATTTTTTTTTCACTTTTCACAATATTACATGTTTATTCTAATTGCGTGTGATTTTCATTCGTGCGATTAAACACTATTTTTGCTTTATTTTTGGGATGGTTCATTTGCGCTTTATTATCTCTTTAAAGATGGAACTGGCCCCTGTGTGATGAAGTCCCTAGAATGTTATAGTCCATTGCTGTTCTGGAGCTCATCTCTTTCAATTTCTCTGTTTCACAATCTTACCCTCTTTTGGCTGCTTCTCTTGTTTGCTCATTCCTTGTTCTCTTTGTATCAGTATGCAAGTGCACCATGGCCACATTCAATATCAGAAATAGATATAAACTGTCATTACTATTCTGGTACGGTGTGTGTGTATAAAGATTTTGTGGCTGGTTATTGACTGTGGAAAGCTTTAACATTGGAGAGAAGAACCAGGGAAGAAAAGTGATAGGAAGAGCACCATTAGAGCACAACTGGCAATTTGGCCCCCAATAGCAAATTATGAAAGATAAGTGTTCTGGAGACATCACTGGTTGATAGGCATTGTAGTGAAAGCCCCTGGTTCAAAAGCAGTGGTGTCACTCAAAATAATTAACAACCAGTCCTGTTTAATGTGAAATCTAAGGCTTTCATGGTCAGCATCCATAGTTTTTTGTGGAATTTTTTGGGGAGCTATGTAGCTGTGTTCTGGAATTATTTATCCGTGATGTTTCACTTGCATCTGTGGCTGGCATCTTCTGATCTTCTGAATCTTCTGAATATGCCAGCCAGAGATACAGGCAAAACATCACAGATAAATTCTTCTGGAACATGACCACATAGCCCCCCAAAAAACCCACAAAAAGCTATAGTTCTGTTTAATTTTTTTGTCAAAATACATACATGTGTAATGGTCTTACCAAACCCACTTCACCTAGGAGACATCTGCTGCCTCCTTGCCAGGATCCCAGAAGCTGGCCATTTTGCTCCCTCAGCTCCACATCTGGCCAGTGTTTCTTCCAGCCCCTCAACAGCAGCCATGCTGGATGCTGAGGTACTTGGTGTATTCACAACCCCAGGTCTCCCTTATGGCCCTGGAGGATCTAGTCCTTTCCTCTCCTCTGACCCTCTTGCCTCTCCATCCTCACTCACTCTGGCCTTTTACTCCTTTTCCTCTTTGCTACTCCTGCCTCCCATTTTAACATCCTCATCCCCGACATCTTTTCACAATTTTAACAATTAGTTTTGGCAAACCAGTGTGAAATGGCTGAATGACACAACTATTCAAAAGTAGAGTGTCCATGCCCTTCACCTTGCTTTGCCCCTTTATTCAAAGACGTTTTTGTTGTCATATGCCTAGATTATTTTTAATGAACAATGAATTATTCCTCCATACAGGCTGTAAAGGCTTTTGCACCCCAGTGCATAATTAACTTTAGACATAACTCATATTATATGTTTAAAAGTCAAACCTTACCAGGAATAAACAGCCCCAGACAAGAACACTCTGTCAATCCAAACTATAGTGAAGAACAAAACTGTGTTCTAAGTATGTCAAAGAAGCATGATTTAATGGATGCCATCATCTTGTCTGTAGTTTTCAGAGGCTATCAGCAATCTTCTTACTATCAATAATCCATAATGGGCTAAGAAATTGCATCAGCTCAGCTCCTAAGACCTTCTTCCATGTCATGCTGGATGCACTGGACTGTAAGTCCATGCTGAATGCTGTCCAGGTTCCACACAGCTGCTCTCTAATCAATCATCTCTATTCATATCCTAAATATCTAGCATTTGGCATTTTTAGTTGAAAAAATATCTTTTATATGGCAGTCCTTAACAGCTTAATCTGGAGTAAAGCCTATTCAAATACTTGGGGAGTAAGTGGATCAAAAAATACAACTGTAGCTTTGTTTGCCAGCTTAGTATTTGGTGAGAGAAAAATATAATGAAGTTATGAGTGGAATGTTAAATAGGCATGTTTTCTAACCATGGGTGATACTGCTTGTTTGCTAGAAGAGCAGGACTACTCCATGTATATTTGTTAAAAGCAATTAATTCCCCCTATAAAATGTTTTCATATTTATCTACTTGAAGAATCAAGGTTCTCTACTCAAGTTTAGTCCACTCAGTTTTAGTCTTAATTACCAAAATCTTTATGCTGTTCATCTTTTTCTGTACAATTTCAAAAATACTGTCCTCAGTTATTTTTAAAACAAACAACTGAGACCATAATAATTGATAATACACATATAGGCAGGTGTCCCTCCATTTTCACAGACTTGTAGTCTACAGTCCTGTCCATTCGTGGGCGGGGAGGGATACAATGGACAAAATGGGGTGTGTGCCATCATTCAAGCCAATGGGGCTTGAATATTGGCAATTTTCTATTTTCGCGTGTGTGTGTGTCCGGAACAGATCCCCTGCGAAAACAGAGGGGTGACTCTGTGTGTGTGTGTGTGTGCGCGCACAGAGAGAGACAGAGAGAGTCATATTTTCCCACCTTCTCCCTTTTTTTTCATAAGTTTGATGAAACTGTTGCCTTTAGCCATAGAGAAATTGTTTCAGCCCTTGATCATTTTAGCTAATCAATAATACCCTTCTTTCAGTTCCAATATTCCAAGTGGGTTGCACCATAAACTTGAATAATAACAGTGTGTTGCTGGCAGTTTTGTTTTCAAGTCCTCTATATACTCTAAGATTGAACAGCTTGGAACAAGTTCTTCACTCCAGATATTTGAGAGGTAGAGGACCAAAGAATTTAAAGGAAGCTCTACTAGACCACTGGAAGACAGAAATATAAAAGAATAGAGTGACAAAATATCTAAGGGGTGCTGGGGAAGTCTCCAGTGAAAACATGTTAGTAGAATGGCCACCCCCACCCTTTAAGAAATGGCATTTCTTGTTATGTGCCCTCAAATATTGTACTTATTGTATCCCTATTGTAGGTTTTTTTAAAACAAGATTATTCAGAGAAGGTTTGCCATTGCCTCTCTCTAAATCCAAGAGTATGACTTGCCCAAAGTAACCCAGTGAGTTTCTATAGTTGAATAGGGCTTTGAAGAGTCTTAGGACCTTTACACACTGCCAGAAATAATGCAGCTTGAGTCCACTTTAACTACCCAGGCTCAGTGCTAAAGAATCATGGGAACTATAGTTTATTGTGGCACCAGAGCTCTCTGACAGAGAAGGCTCAATGTCCTAGAAAAAAATACAGTTCCCACGATTCCCTAGCACTGCTCCAGGACAGTTAAAGTGGCCTCAAGCTGGATTATTTCTGGCAGTCTGTAAGGGCTCTTAGTCTAACAGTCAAACCACTATGCCATGCTAGCTCTCAGGAAATGGCATAGTGATGGTATATTTCTGACCCTGTTTCAGCATTGTATTGTAATGTGATATTGTATCACAGTGCTGTATTGCTTTGGCATACACTTTTTCGTTTATGTCACCTTTATTTTTCACAGCAGTTGGCCTGAGGAGATTGGGAATTGCCTGTCTGTTAACACAATGGTTTAGTATTCAATGAAGAGAGGCAAACAAACCAGCAAACACTACATCATTTAGAACAGAGCTGGATAATCAAAGTCAAATTGTGGATGCAAGTGTGTGAATCAATGCATGAGTAGAGTCTTAATTTATTTAATAAATACACCACTTTGCAGTGCTGGTTGTACCTATTGTAGTTTACAAAACAGAATGAAAACTTTCCCTAAAACAGCCCTGCCAGCCTCTACTCCAGGCCAACAGAAGGATATCCAAGTGAACTCAGCAGCACTCTGAAATTTTCCTGGATCCCACAGGATTCCAGATTATCAAGCTTCCTTTCACCCCATGCTTCTAGGATGCAACTGAGATGACTCATCCCTGGAACTGCCTGGAAACTAGCAGGAGTCACCAGCATCTTTGCTTAAGCAACTCTCAACTCCAGTAACAGCCATGTTAATAAAGTAATATATTTGTTAAGAGCCCATGGAGTAGTGAGGCTATGGACAATGCTTGGCTTAACTCTCAATGCTGTAACTGATAGGAAGGAAACCAAAGACTCAAGACTGAAATAAAGCATTTGTAAATCTGGCAACCCTGTGTAAACTCATGTACATTAAGGAGAAGGGAGGATTTTACCTTCCTAGAGGAGGAGATCGCACTAACAAAAATGCATATATATCGTTTGGGAGAAAGTTCTAGATATATAGGGCCAACAGTGAAAAGTCTCTGTCTGTAGTACTCACTTGTTGTAATACACTTTGAAGTTTGTATGAATGGCCTATCCTACACTCATGCAAACCTCACTGTGCATTACGATAAGTCTCAAAGGCCCTGCTTGCAGGCTCACTATCAAGTGTGATGGTCTATTGGGTTTGCAGTGGCTCAAGTAGTTAAGATGCTGACTCTGTTGACTGCAAGATCAGTAGGTTGGCAGTTCAAGGCCCGGGTGCTGCATGATGGAGTGAGCTCCTGTCACTGGTTCCAGCTTCTGCCAACCTAACAGTTTGAAAGCATGTAAAAGTGCAAGTAGATAAATAGGTATCACTTCAGTGGGAAAGTAAACAGTGTTCTGTGTAATCATGCTGCCCACATGATCACAGAGTAGTTTCTGACAACGCTGGCTCTTCAGCTTAGTAACAGAGATGACCATCACCCCCTATGGTTGGACACAAACTTGACAACCATGTCAATGGGGAATATGTTTACCTTTACCTTTTAAGTGGCCTATCACATAACCAAGTCCCAAACTGTTTTTGGAACTTTAAACATCAAAACCAGCTCTTTAAAGTTGTGCCTGGAAAGGAATGAATAACCAAATAATTCTGGATCCCCCCCTTCCCCATATTAGTGGATTTGGTTCAGAAAATAATGCATTTTTATAATGCACAAATGAAAGCTATTTATATATGCATTTGTAAATGCAAAACTTTGCTTCCCCCTTGCATCTCTTATATCATTATATTAATTTCAAAATAATGGCTGAGATCCTGCAACAGGATGTTTCAAGGGACCTGGAGGGAGAGAGGAAAGTAGACAGCAACCTCATTTCACTTGGTTACAGAACTGTTGCATTGGCTGCATACCTCTTCCTTGGCCAGTAAATAGCCATGAGAGCACCCCTGGGAGTTTGAAAATTACCTGGGGAGTTGAGTGGACATTGTATCACAAGCTAGTGAATAATTTCCTCCTGAACATCCAGAAATGGTAAACATGTGTAAGCCTGAGTGCATAGGATTCCAGCCTATATTTTTGACAGACATATACATAAATATCTCCCTATTTTTTTAGGGTAGTGAAGCACAGAGTCATGGAGTTGGAAGGGACTGCAATAGCCACCTAGTCCAATTGCTCCCATGCAGAAATACATGCCTTTTGTTTCCCACTTACAAACTGGTTACCCCATATACAAATTGTCAGGGGCATAAGTTATGTTACTCTGTAGCAGAAAAAAATAAAGAATCTGAAGTTGTCTCCACAAAATGTCACCTTTTGATTTAGTATTGGTTTGGGAGGTTTGATTTAGTATTCAGAGACATGTATATAGAGGTAGGTTTTGCTTTAGCCTTGAAATCTTCAAACATTTCATATCCAGTGCACATCTTTTACTCTAACCTTCCATTTAAAGTCGTGCTCACACATATACCATACATATACACTTGCATGTATATTGGCAACTAGGTTTGAAGGGGATGTGACTTATAACTCTAAGTTTTATAAAAGAAAGAATTTTGACAAGTGCTATTTTAAAATTTGGAGGCTAAGAAAAACTGGAGATATATATTCCTTCTTTTATCCCTCTCTCCACTTTTCTGTATATGTTTTAATTCCCTTTTTCATATTTGTTTGCTTTAGTGTTTGTTTGCTTTTAAGAAAAAGAAAACAGTTATCAAATAAAACAACAGTAGTGGTATTTCTGGCATGACTGACCATGGACTGGGGCATGACCTCCATCTACATCCAAATCTATCTGTTGAAGATGAGTACTTGTTTCAGCCTACTGTGGTGTAATTTTATCAAATTGGGTAAGTCAGATGCAGAGTTTGGAAAAGTTTCTTTTTGAATGACAGTTCCCAACTGGCTAGGAACTTTGTCAAGCACCAGACAGAAGCAATACCAGATGAGAAATTCTGCAGTCTTTACTTAAAACTGCAGCATCCATCTTCTTTTCTTAGAAGTTAAAGGGGGGGGGGGGGAATAGGATGAGGTTTTTCAGAGCTATGAATACATAGTTGAGGAGATATGGTGAAGAATGGCCATCTCTGAACCAAGCATATTATAACCTAAGAACAATAACTATTGGAAAGAAAAAAAACAGTAAGAGTATTAATTTAATGCTATTTTTCTGCAGCTCTCTGCATCTTTTCCCTGATCTAACCACATATATGGAAGCAAAAATCACTTATATGACAGGAACCTGGAAATGCAACAGGTTTTTAAATAAATAAATAAATAAATAAATAAATAGTAAATTTTATTTGTATCCCGCCCCTCTGTCAAACAATCAGGGCAGTTTACAGCAGTTAAAATTCCATACAATATATTAAAATACAGTCCAAAAAAATCTCAGAACCCTCCCAATCTTTAAAAAGTTTTAAACCACTATTACCATTAAAACATTTTATTAAACATTAAAATGAACAAAACTCCTTCCACAAACAGTCACAACAAGACAAGCAGCAATTGCAGCCAAAGATGGGAGAGAGAGATGAGGAGACTCCTGAAAGACCACCTTATCTAGCTTCTAGCATCTTCCAGCTCTTTATAGGTTTTACTTTTTTCGTCACATATCATCCCATCCCCAGTCTGACCCACTAATAATATCCCAGCAGTCTAAAATAAACACATATCTGGTCCCTGTTGGAACATCACATGGCACATCCAGAAGAACAATACAGACACATTCAAACTCTGTGTCCTTGGACTGTGCATCAGACCAGTGCAGCTGGACAAACAAAAGGGTCCAACATTGCCCTTTTACCTTAAATCCCCATTGGTTAAGCACTTCGTTATCACAAGGCTATTAACATATTTAATAAAATAGCAGATGCTGTTAAAAATCTTGACATTTACCAGAGTTATTCATTAAATTAATGGCACTTTATTTGGCAGTCCACACCCCTTATGTACTGCAAACCTGGCAGGAAAGATAAATAGAATGATTTAGGAAATGTCACCACCTGAATAGGGAATTGTTGCAGGCACCTTTTGATAATTTGTTGATGGGTAAGAAAAACCAAGCTAAGCAACAGGTTCTTCAGCTGGATAGTAAACCTTCATTCTTGATGCTTTGAGATGTAATGTTACATGTTTATGATACCACTTGGGATGACCACTGACATTTGAGCATTGAAAAGTGTACAAGTTGTTAATTCCCAGTCCTATCTTCCAGGCTTTAACTACCTACCATCTTCTTGTAAGGAAGCTGTGCTAATCTCAAAAGAACATGTGTGACATTTACCTTGTGAGGCAAAGTAAAACAAAAACAAACAAACCTTGTGTTGCCTCATGAAAGGAGGGGTCTACATGAAACACATTTAAAGTTTCCTTAACCTGGTGCCCTCCACAGGTACTAGTCTACAACTCCCATTATCACTAGCCAACATGGTCACATGAAACACAAGAAACTCATTTCTACCATTTTCTGAGGACCTTCTCTTGCTATTCTACTCATTAATGTGTCTCTTGAAATAACATTAACAAGTTGATCACACCAGAAAAGTATGTTTTGCAACACTTAGCCCATGTGTTAGCAGAAGTCACCCAGGGTGTAGTGCTGATTAACAGGGCTGGGTAGAAGCATGATGTGATGTTGCCTAGTGACTAAACAGGACTAGAAGGTTTTCTCTCATTTTTCCTGCATAAAGTCAGAATCAATGGTTCTGTTTATTCAGTGCTATGCAGATATACCTCTCTGCATGTTTTGTGTGCCCTTGTACCTACTGCAAGTGATGCTTAATTTGACTGAAAGTTTCAGTTGCTAACTCTGTCCTCTATTTGTGCTTCTATTCTTTTTGTAAGGGGAACATAACTAGTGGTAATAACTATTTTTTCCAATATCAGGGAAAGGGCAGGGGAAGGAGAAGGAGATAGCAGCAGCAACAACTGTACATATTTCTATTATTTGTTTATATTTCTCTTTTACCACTTACACTCCAGCAGCCTATTATGGAAGCTTATCACATCATTAAATACTTACCTGATCCAGCTTAAAATTTAAAGTGCCTGAATGCAGCCTGGGTCCATCTCTGCTCCCGGAGCTGCTCAGCGCAGCTCTTTTCAAAGCCGAGAATTTTCCATTTTGAGAAAATGGCTGCTGGAGCACCCCTGGGAGAGGGGATGGACCCGGGCTGCATTTGGGCAGAAAATTCAATGGCTAAATCCTTGTGATAATACCAAGATGCCATCTGATTTAAATTTTAAGCCAGATCAGGTAAGGGGATTTATTTAACAATGTGATTAGTCTCCCTCTGAGACATACTACTTTGCCATTCAACAAGCTTCAGTGTCTTACTACAAGAATATGCTGGAATATTACATGAGAAAGGATAAGAGCTGAAAACCGTCAGGATGTCTGAAAAAGGAAGGATGTGGAGGATGCTTCTAGGGAGGGGGACAGTTCTGAAACACAGGATGTATATTTGATATTTGAAAGAATGTGAGACAAAGAAAGATCTATCAAGAACCATGTTGCAAGTATGGAGCCACACAATTGATTCCAAATTCTCCCCTTAATCAGCAAAAAAGAACAGGAACTACAAATCTGACATTAGAAACAGCGATATCCAAACACCAGTTGCAGAACATTTCATTCTTCCTGGACACACAGTAATGAATTTACAAGTTGTGGTCCTTGAACAAGGGAACTCATACAGAAGAAGACTAGAAAGAGAAACTACTAGATTGAATTATACTCACAAATTCCAACCCATCAGCAGAAGTATGAACAAAGATTTCATGGCACACTACATATATTAATACAAGAGTCCTTGCTACTACACATATAACAAAAAGGAATCTTCTCAGAGAGAGCTTTGAACCCTGAAAAACTGACTTTTGGTTAGCAGATTTATTGTTTGCACACATCCACGCAAACTGACCACTGTAAAGATCTGAAAGATCTATATCACATTACACCTCAATCTACAGGGAGAGGCGGGCTATAAATAAAATGTATTTATTATATGTAATTATTATTATTATTATTATTATTACATAGCCCTTTGAAAATTCTGGGCAATATTTGCATCTTTCTGGATCCTATTCCATTCCATTTCCACAACTATGTAAATATGCTTTATACTTGAACATTTATTATCACTCTGTACTGCATTCAAAGAAGTGGATTTATATTCACAAAAGTTCATTTAAAAACAAAAACAAAGACTAGTTAGTCTTAAAAGTACTGTCACATTTCTTTTTCTTCTCCTCCCCCTTTCTTCCTCCTTTTTAAGCTTCAAGAGACTAACATGATTAATTATTGGGAAACAGGGACAACAGTCTCAGTCCTCAGAAAGCATGACAATGACCTGGGGGGTTCTGTGGGCTCCTTCAAAGAAGAGCACACACATGATGGTGATTGATTTTCTATTGGGAGGGAGAGAAGAGTCTGATAAAATGTCTTGAGGAGTGTGCCATCTCCCAGGGATAACGATCCAAGATGTAACAGATAGGCTGACATGACTAATCAAACCCACCTACTATTACCCCTGCCTACTGATCCATGCTGGAACAAGTGATACTTCAGGATATAACTTTTAACAAATTGTAAAGGACTATGAGACTCTGGGGGGGAAGTTAAAGTTGTTACTTCATATTTCATTCCTATTAAAGGACATGATCCAAGAAGAGGGAGAATAATACTAGAAGTCAAAGTGTGGCTATGCAAGTGGTGCCATCAGGAAAGTTTGGGCTTTTTGGATCATGGTCTGTGTTTTCACAAAGAAGGGCTTTTTGCAAGTGATGGGTTGCACCTCACAATAGTGAGTAAGAATATATTTGCTAGGAGTCCCACAAACCTGCTCAGGAGATTTTTAAACTATATTACATAGGATCAGAAGACAATATTCCAGATGGCAAGGATCAAGTACCAGAGACAATAGCCTTAAAGATACAAAGGAAATTGGACCAATAGAAAAAAATAGTGCTGTAAAAAGCTGTAGGGACTCACCAGAGTAGAACTACCAGATAACCAAAGGGAAAATAGAGAGATAAGAACACTTTCTATGTCTGTCAGAAGGAACCAGTAGAGCCAGCAATACTGAAGAGGAAAGAAGGCAACCTGTCTGCCTGTTGTTCTCAATAGACTAATTTGCAACAGCTGGGGAAGGGTGTGGCTGTAGTAGATTACCTTCCAAAAACTAAGCAAGCAGAAAGAAGAGAAATAATCAGCTTGGCTTTGCAAGTAAATTGGCCAGGTTGGGAGACCCCCCGTTTGGCAACCTTTCCTGTGGACACTGTGGCAGAAGTAGCTGCATGAACTATAACAAACAACTCAGCCAAAAGAGGAAATGGAGGAGTCATCACTGTACCCTGTAACACAGAAGTAACAGGCTTTGTCAGCCATTGGGAAAAGCTGTGTCTAAGAGGTGGTTTGCCACAGGGATTCTTTGCCTTAAAGTAAGGAAGACCAGAGACTTGCAAAAGGCTGTGATGTAACAGTGCCTTTGAAGAAGCCCTTTTTGAACATGAATGGTTATTGTAAACCTGGGGGAAGAAAACCTTTACTGAAACACTCAATAAAACTCTCAAACCATAAAATGTAAAATGTAAAGGGTACAATCAATTCCAAATATTCCAGATAAGAAAGGAAGAGGACTGGCATTCAGGAATGTGTACACCTGTGAGAAAATCCATGAACTAGGTCCTAGAGGATGGTAGCAGAGAGTATTTGAATAAAACTTTAGGAGGAGAGAAAGAATAGCAGCCTCATTGCTGGATCTTCTATAGGCCTCCAAGCTAGACTGAAGGTTTGGATGATATCTTCCTAAATAAAGCTCCAGCCATTCAAAAAGGAGAGAGATAACAGTAACAGGAGACTTCGATCACCCTGATATTTGTTGCAAGCCAAACTACCAAAAGTGTAAGGTTTAACAAATTGCTCAGTACCCTTGCAGACACTTTCATTGTACAGAAAGTTGAGGAGACAACAACAGGATCACCTATTCTGGATCTGATCTAACCCATAAAGATGAACTTATCAATGGGTTGAAATAGTAGGATCCTTGGGTGGAAGTGACCATGTCCTCTTGAGATTTGTTATACAGAGGAAAAAAGGGAAGGCAAACATAATCAGGCATGTACACCTGACTTCAAGAAAGCTGATTTCAGCAAGCTTAGGGAAATCCCGGGTGAGATCTTGTGGTCAAAAATGCTCAGAGGAAAGAAATTCGTGATGCATGGGCGTTTCTTAAAGGTGAGACATTGGAGACACAGCTGCAAACAATGGCAATGAGGATGAAAAATAGGTATCTAAAGAAACTAGGGTGAATGTATAACGAACTTTCAGATGAGCTGAGTTTCAAAATTTCTTTATTTGAAATTCAGGAGGGGGGAAATTACCAAAGAGGAATACAGATGAATAGCAAAGAACTATAGGAGGAAAGTCAGAAATGCTACTGTTCAGAATAAGTAGATACGTAATAGAGAGTTTAAAAATAATAAAGGGCGGGTGGCTATGTTCAGAGCAAGATAAAGGAAGCGATAGATCCACTGCCTAGACAAGACAGAAAAACACTAATATTTTGTAATGCTTCTTTAAGGAGGACAGTACGAAGAGATCTTGTAGCACCTTTGAGATTAACTGAAAGAAATTGGCAGCATGAGCTTTCATAGACTCAGTCTAAATCCTCAGATGCATTTGGTAGAGTGGAGGCCAGGCACAGACATATATATTAATTCAACATATTGAGGATATCAATTCAAATTACAAATCTTTTATGTATGGACAGACCTTTACTCACCTACAGACAGCCTCCTAATCTCAAACAGGTACTCACCTACAGGACAACACACGACACACAGCTACTAAGCCTTGCCACAAACCAAGATGCCAACTCTGCCCACACATTTATCCAGGAAATGTCATCACAAGACCTAATGGCATCACCCACAAGAGGCCACTGTCAGAACAGAATTCAGGGAAACAGAATGTTTCTCAATAGGCAAAGGGGTCAGGCAAGGCTGCATCCTATCACCCTACTTGTTTAACTTATATGCTGAAAACATCATAAGAAAAGCAGAATTAGAAATAGAAAAAAGAGGAGTTAAGATAGGAGGAAGCAACATTAACACAATATTAGGGGGGCCTTCACGTGCTCATCTTCCAATGTGATCTATGCTATACTGTGTCAGCAATGCCTTTCAGCACTCTACATTGGGCAAACAGGCCAGTCCCTGTGCCAGAGGATAAATGGACATAAATCAGACATTAGGAATGGGAATACACAAAAATCAGTGGCAGAACATTTCAATCTCCCTTGGCATTCCATCTCAGACCTCAGAACAGTAGTCCTTGAACAAAAGAACTACAAAGGTTGATTGGAAAGAGAAACAGCAGAATTAAAATTTATTCACAAACTACAGTCCCTCCGCGATGGATTGAACAAAGACAATGGGTTTCTTACCACATACATTTCAACACTATCTGACCCCATCCTCATAGGGGTGCCCTGCATTCATCTATTCCCCTCACCACAGGCTAGTCTCATTACAAAACTGGATCTACCAGTTCAGCCCCATGCACAAAGACCAGTTTCCTATGTCTTTGTGCACTAATGACCATCATTAAGACTGGACTTGCCACTTCATTTCCATACACAAAGGATTTGTAATGTGAATTGACATCCTCACATATATATGTCTGTGCCTGGCTTCCACTCCACCAAATGAATCTGAGAAGTAGACTGAAGTCTATGAAAGCTCATGCTGCCAATTTCTTTCTTTCAGTAAATCTCAAAGGTGCTACAAGATTTCTCTACATATTGATTTTACAGACTAACACAGCTATATCTTTGAATTCTGCCTTTAGGGAGGACAATCTTTCAGGGATAAGTGTCTGATTTAAAAATAATGCACAATACAAAGGGTCTTGAGGCTTATCAACACTGGTACTTGGAATGCAAATTGAGCAAACACACAGGTCAGCGGGTTAGTCTTTCCCACCATGGTGAGATGAAAGGTAGGCCCACCATATTGCATAAATATAGCAAATCTCTACCGGAATATGTCTCTGAACTATTTCAAATTAGCATTCTTTCAAAGATTAAAATATCCTCAGGCAGGCTATTGTACCTTAAAATTAATGAAGAATTGCTGTTGCTGTTGTTTTGATTACAGTAGTCAACTGTCTTGGATGTAGAAGAAGAAATACTATTACAGATAAATTACAGATGTTAGTGATGTCTTTCAAGTCGTTTTGTTTAGCTGTTTTATCATTTGTTCCCGATCCCATGAAAGAAACAGCATTACATAGACATAGATTCAATGCCATACACTAATAACTAGCTATGATTATATACTCCTACGAGATGTGGAATATACTTCATTTCATTGCCCAACTAACATGCATACTTTTGATATCTGATGTGTTGAAATGACTGAAGAAGGTTCTAGAATTATTAGGCTCTTTCTGAAGCACTTCAGTAGAAGCTGTCTCTAAAATGGAATTTAAGTACACATACATTGTCTGTGAAACCTGAAGAACTGGACAGAAGTCAAATACATAATTAAGGACGAATGCAAGAAAACACTATTAGTGGCCAAAAAGAAAGATAACAAACAATTGATGACAGATGAACCACTTCAATAAAAGAAAGAAGAAAAGCAAAAGCAAAGGGAAATGGAAACAAAGCCAGAAATATGAACACAACTGTCCAACGTCTGACACACAGGTATAAGGAGAAATAGTACAATGACCAATGCAGAGAAATAGAAGACAACAACTAAAAGGGAAGAATGAGAGACCTCTATCAAAATATCAGAGAAATTAAAGCCAAGTTCAAACCAAGGACAGGAATGCTCTACGGAGAAAAAAAGAACATAATACAGGAACAAGAAGAAATAAAAAGACACTGAAGGCAATACACAGAAGAGTTATCCAAAAGAGATGAGGGAATGAGTGATATTTGGAATGGGTAGCCATATGAAGACAAATCCCATATTCTAAGAAGTGAAGTGGAATCTGCAATAAAGGAAATGGGAAAAAATAAATCACCGGGAACAGATGATATCCCAATTGAACTGCTGCAGCGTCTTAAGGCAGATGCAACTTTAGTGCTAACTGAAATATGCCAACAAATATGGAAAACAAAGTGATGACCAACAGACTGGAAACATTCGATCTACATACCAATCCACAAGAAAGGAGATACAAAAGACTGCAGCAACTATAGGACAATAGCATTAATCTCACATGCAAGCAAAATAATGCTCAAAATTTTGCAGCACAGACTCCAACCATACATGGGGAGAGAAATTCCAGAGATGCAAGCAGGATTCAGAAAAAGAAGGGGCAATAGGGACCACATTGCGAACATATGATTGCTAATGGAGCGCATCAAAGAATTCCACAAAAGAATCAGCATATGTTTCATAGACTACAGCAAAGCATTTGATTGTATAGATCACAAAGAACTATGGAATGCACTCAAAGACATGGGGGTGCCGCTACATCTGATAGTCCTGATGAGGAATTTGTACTAAGGACAAGAGGCCACTGTCAGAACAGAATTCGGGGAAAGAGAATGTTTCTCAATAGGCAAAGGGGTCAGGCAAGGCTGCATCCTATCACCCTACTTGTTTAACTTATATGCTGAAAACATCATAAGAAAAGCAGAAATAGAAAAAAGAGGAGTTAAGATAGGAGGAAGCAACATTAACAACCTAAGATATGTGGACGACACCATAATATTAACAGAAGATGTTCAGGATTTGGAACAGTTAATAAGAAAAGTCAAAGATGAAAGTGCAAAGGCAGGTCTGATGCTGAACATAAAGAAAATAAAATAATGACCACAGAAGAAATACACAAATTCAATCTAGACAATGAGGAAATTGAAATAAAGAATTCCTATATCTAGGATCAAACATTGACGAAAATGGAGACTGCAGTCAAGAAATAAGAAGAAGAGTGGGAATGAGAAGGGCAGCTATGAAAGAACTGAAAAAGATACTGAAGAGCAAAGACATACAACTGAGCACTAAAGGCAGAATAATTTAGGCCATTGTATTCCTAGTTACTATATATGATGTGAGAGCTGAACAATGAAGGAAGCGAACAGAAACAAAATCAACTCATTTGAAATGTGGTGCTGGAGAAGAGTACTTAGGATACCATGGACAGCCAAAAGACAAACAAATGGGTTTAAACAGATCAGACCAGGGCTCTCCATGGAAGCAAAGATAATCAAGTTGAGACTATCGTACTTTGACCACATAACGAAAAGGCATGGATCACTAGAAAAAACAATAATGCAAGGAAAGGTAGAAGGTAGAAGAAAGAGAGGAAGACCACGAACCAGATGGATAGACTCAATCAGGGGGATTATGGGGAAGGGCTTGCAGGAGCTGGGCAAGGCAGTGGAAGATAGGGATTCTTGGAAATGTCTCATTCACAGGGTTGCCATGAGTCGGAACCAACTCAAGGGGAGCTCACAACAACAAACATTGTCTGTTCCTCAGAATGCTCTCCACAAATGTATGTGAATAACTGATGTCTATATTCAGAGTTTCTTAAAGAATACCATATTTTCCCATATATAAGATGACTTTTTGACCCCGGAAAATCTTCTTCAAAGTTGGGGGCCATCTTATACATTGGATATAAGGAGGAGGAGGAGGAGGAGGAGGAGGAGGAGGAGGAGGAGGAGGAGGAAGAAGGGGTGGCACTGCGGGAGGCGGGTGGAGGAGGAAGCCAGGTGAGAGGAGGAGGAGGGGAAGGGGGAGGAAAAGGAGGAGGAGGAGAAGGAGGAAGACGGGGTGGCGAAGCAAGAGGAGGAGGCAGGGGGGAGGAGGAGGAGGAGAGGAAGACGGGGTGGTGAGGCACGAGGCGGGAGGAGGAGGAAGCCAGGCGAGAGGAGGAGGGGGAAGTCAGGCGAGAGGAGGAGGAGGAGGAGAAGGAGGAAGAAGAAGATGGGGTCGTGAGGCAGGAGGAGGAGGAAGCCAGCCAATAGGAGGGGGAGGAGGAGGAGGGGGAGGAAGAGAAGAATGAAAAGGAGAAGGAGGGAAAAGGAGGAAAAGGAGGAGGAGGAAAAGGGATGAAAAAGAGGGATTAAGGAGGATGAAAAAGGGAAGGAGGAAGAAGGAGAGGAGGAAGAAAAAGTGGAGGAGGAGGAGGAGGATGAAAAAGAGAAGGATGAAAGAGGATGAAAAAGGGAAGGAGGAAGAAAGAGAGGAGGATGAAAAAGTAGTGGTGCAGGAGGAGGAAGAAGAAGAGAAGAATGAAAAAGAGAAGGATGGAAAAGGAGGAGGAGAAGAAGAAGAAGGGGGGCTGTCCCAGGGGCGGCCTGTGGGGGGCGTGGTGGTGCCCCTGGGTCCAAGTGGTCCCTGTCCGGAGCCTATCCCTCCTCCTTCTCCGGCCATCCAGCCCCGATGGAGCTCTGGGAGGCGCCTGGAGCCGGGCAGCAACAGGAGCAGCATCCCCCAGAGCCAGGATCGGCCCCCTCCTCTTGGCCAAGGAGGAGATAGACCTCTCCCTGGGTAGGCCCCCAAAAGACGGGGGAGGAGTCCCTGGATCACTTTTACACTTTAGGAGGAAAACAGGGACAGCCTGGACTCAGCAACAGCAGACTTTTCCCTCTCTCACAACAAAGAAACCAAAGTGGAAGTGGAAGTGGAAGTGGAAGTGGAAGTGGAAGTGGGGGGGATGATGGGACTCACCATCCATCCATCCATCCATCCATCCCACTTTCCTTGCATACACTTTCCTAATGGGGAGCAGCCCAATGGTCCCCTAGGTCAGGAATTTGGGGAGGTGGTGTTCTTCCTGTTGCTGCTGCTGCTGCTGCTATTTGTTCAGAAAGGGTTTGCCATTGCTTTCCCCTGAGGCTGAGAGAGTGTGACTTCCAAGAATGATGTTGTTTTTATTGTTATTGTTGTGTGCCTTCAAGTTGTTTCTGACTTCAAACAAGACTTGAAGTCCTTTCCGACTGATGGCGACCCTAAGGCAACCTTATCATGGGGTTTTCTTGGCATGTTTCTTCAAATGGGGGTTGCCATTACCATCCTCTGAGGCTGAGAATGTGTGATGTGGACAGGGTCACTTACTTGGCCGCAAATTGTGCACACCCCAGAATGCAGCACCTAGTATGTTGGCAGTCCTTCCCCCCAACACTTTCTCATTTTCCCCCAACCATCTCATAGCTGGGAGATGGAAATAATTTTTGAAGCAGCATTTAAATCTGGACTATTTTTTAAAAAGTAAGGTCCAAAACACACTGCAGAAATAAATGCTAGGGAACATGGGAGCTGTAGTTTGTTGTGTTTCTAAATGACAGTTTTCCTGTAAGTACCTGCATGGCATAAGCATTTGAATTAAAATTACCATATTGAAATCAAATCTGATGTTTTTTAAATTTTTATTTGGTGTGCGTTGGAAGAGGGGTAGTCTTATACGGCGAGTATATCCCCAAACTCTATATTTTAATTGGAAAAGTTGGGGGTCATCTTATACACCCAGTCATCTTATACGGCGGAAAATACCGTAGCTATTGAAAATGTTACCAATATTCATGGAGTGCTTCTATGGATATTGTCCATTTCGCCTTCTACAGTGGGCAATGAAAACACATGAGGAACTGTGTGAGAAAACATAATGGAAATGCTAGTACAGTCTTACTCACTGTATGTTTTTCCCTACCTGCTTTTATAACATCTGAAAAGGGAGAGAAAGATGAAAAAGATGTGATAAAAAAATATATGAAAAGTCAAGTCTCAGGTCTTTGAAGAGATGAATCAGTAGATGACCTCCTCCTTTTTTTCCATATCATGCTATTGTTGATTTTTTAAATTAACAATATTCAATGTTTTGAGGTAATTATTACCACCATCACTATAAATTTAATTGTTTCCTCATTATACAGAGTTGATATGTCTGATCTGGATGGTAAAGTCCTTGCTATAGAGTACCTCACTGCAGCTCCAAAAAGGAACACAGTGGTGTTCAGTAAATCAGTCCCTGAAGTTTTTATCTCTTGGCTTGAAAGCTGCTGTGGAAACATTATATTTCATTGCCTTTATTTTAGATGCACAGGTCTGGAAGTTTTAGCATTAATATTCCTTGAAATATTGTACCTAGAGAATATTTCACACCAAAAAATGCTAACACTGAATTCCTGATGGGAAATAAGAACAGTAAAACTAGGTTATTTCCACACTTCCTTGTTCTTTGAAGCCCATTTCTGCTAGCTGTATTTCATAGGAAATCACCTCAAAAACATTGACTGAAAACAAATTTCAAAGAACTCTTTTTGTGATAAAATGGCAAGGTTTGTTTTAGTATTAATGGAGACCTTCAGCTGCCAAGGTTAAGCAGATGCAGTTGTAGTTAGATCTGAGGAGCAAAAACTGAAATGAATATGGAATTCTGCCCCGCTTTTTCAGTATGTATGTTACTTTCAGTATGTTAACCACACACACACCGGCTGTAATGTGTACTTATTTATGGGTTATTATGGCTAAAGGCTAATTTTAGTATTTACACCTCTAGACAGCAATTTTAATCACAATCATTTCTAAGCAAATCCACCTGTCAGAAGATCACTCCTTTGTTGAAGAAGAACTCCTTTGTTGAAACAGCGCCACTGGTTGCCAGTCTGTTCTGGACACAATTCAAAATGCTGCTTGTGAAGTATAAAGGACATTACAGCTTCTTCTTTGAGTTGGCTTCGACTCATAGTGACCCTATGAATGAGAGACCTGCAAGTCATCCTATCCTCAACTGCCTTGATCATCTCCTTCAGACTCATGGCCATGGCTTTTCTGGTTTAGTCTATTAACCTAAAATGTAGTCTTCCTTTTTTCCTACTGCCCTTCTTATCAAGCATTATAGTCTTCTCTAGTGAGTCCTTTCTTCTCATGGTATGCCCAAAATATGACAACCTTAGATGGGAGTTTCTCAAAAGGGAGATACTGAAGGCGCAATTTCAAACCATGCCAACGAGGAGGGAAAATGGGAGGTGTCTCAAGAAACCAGGATGGATGACTAAGGAACTTGCAACTGAATTAAGTTTTAAATGGAACATGTATAAGAAATGGAAAACTGGGGAAATCACCAAAGACGAATTCAAACAAATAGATAGCATTTGTAGGGGTAAAGTCAGAAAAGCTAAAGCGCAGAATGAACTCAGGCTTGCTAGAGAGATTAAGAACAATAAAAAGGGCTTTTTTGAGTATGTCAGCAGCAAAAGGAAGAAGGAGGAAATGGTAGGGCCACTGTGTGGAGAAGATGGCAAAAAGTTAACAGGGGACAGAGAAAAGGCAGAATTACTCAACACCTTCTTTGCTTCAGTCTTCTCAGAAAAGGCAAAGGGTGCTCAACCTGAGGATAATGGAGCAGAGGACAGAAAAGGAGAATTTCAGCACAGAATAAGTAAAGAGATAGTACAGAAACATCTGGTTAATCTAAATGAATATAAGTCTCCAGGACCAGATGAATTACATCCAAGGGTATTAAAAGAACTGGCAAAGGTAATATCAGAACCATTGGCAATAATCTTTAAGAACTCCGGGAAAACAGGAGAAGTCCCAGCGGACTGGAGGAGGGCAAATGTTGTCCCCATCTTCAAAAAGAGGGGAAAAGAGGATCCCAACAATTATCGTCCAGTTAGTCTGACATCAATACCAGGAAAGATTCTGGAGCAGATCATTAAACAGAGAATCTGTGAACATCTGGAAGTTAATTTCATAATCACAAAAAGTCAAGATGGGTTTCAGAGAAACAGGTCATGCCAGACAAATCTGATCTCTTTTTTTGATAAAATTACCAGCTTGGTAGATGAAGGGAATGCTGTGGATATAGTATATCTTGATTCAGTAAGGCCTTTGACAAGGTTCCCCATGACATTCTTGCAAACAAGCTGGTAAAATGTGGGCTAGACAAAGTAACTGTTACATGGATTTGTAATTGGTTGACTGGCCGAACCCAAAGGGTGCTCAACAATGGCTCTTTTTCAACCTGGAAAGAAGTGACCAGAGGAGTGCCACAGGGCTCTGTCCTGGGCCCAGTGCTATTCAATATCTTTATTAATGACTTGGAAGATGGTATTGGGGGCATAGTTATCAAATTTGCAGATGGCCCCAAATTAGGAGGAGTAGCTAATACCCCAGAGGATAGGATCAAAATTCAAAATGACTTGAACAGACTAGAAAGCTGGGCCAAAGCTAACAAAATGAAATTCAACACTGAGAAATGTGAAGTACTGCACTTAGGGTGGAAAAATGAAAAGCACAGATATACAATGGGGGACACCTGGCTGAATGAGACTACATGTGAAAGGGATCTAGGAATCCAGGTGGACCACAAGTTGAACATGAGTCAACAGTGTGATGCAGCAGCTAAAAAGGCCAATGCAATTTTAGGCTGCATCAGTAGAAGTATAGTGTCTAGATCAAGAGAAGTAATAGTGCCACTCTATTCTGCTTTGGTCAGGCCTCACCTGGAATACTGTGTCCAGTTCTGGGCACCACAATTCAAAAAGGATGTGGAGAAACTGGAGCGTGTCCAAAGGAGGGCAACTAAAATGGTGAAGGGTCTGGAAACCAAGCCCTATGAGGAACGACTTAGGGAACTGGGGATGTTTAGCCTGGAGAAGAGAAAGCTGCAAGGTGATATGATAGCCGTGTTTAAATATTTGAAGGGATGTCATATTGAGGAGGGAACAAGCTTGTTTTCTGTTGCTCCAGAGACTAGGACCCGAAACAATGGATGTAAGCTCCAGGAAAAGAGATTCAGCCTCAACATTAGGGGGAACGTCCTGAGAGTAAGGGCGGTTCGACAGTGAAACACACTCTCTCCGAGAGTAGTGGAGTCTCCTTCCTTGGAGGTCTTTAAGCAGAGGCTGGATGGCCATCTGTCAGGGATGCTTTGATTGGGAGTTCTTGCATGGCAGGGTGTTGGACTGGATGGCCCTTGTGGTCTCTTCCAACTCTATGATTCTATTATTCTAGTTGTCTTTGCTTCCAGGGATAGCTCAGGGCTGATCTGCTCTAGGACCCATCCATTGGTTTTTTTAGCAGTCCATGGTATTCTCAGAACTCTTCTCCAGTATCATATCTCAAATGAGTTGATTTTTCTCCCTATCAGTTTTCTTCACTGTCCAGCTTTCACAACCACACATAGAAATTAAATACCAACTTTGATATTTAATGATATGTCTTTACCCTTCAAGATCTTGTCTAGCTCCTTCATAGCTGCCCTTCCAAGTCCTAGTCTTCTGATTTCTTGAATATGGTCTCCACTCTGATGTTTGAGCCCAAGTACAGAAAATTTCAAACTATTTTGATCTCTTCATCATCTTCTTTAAAACTATGTAGATCGTCCGTGCTCATAATTTTTGGGGGGTCTTTTATGTTCAGTTGTAAACCTGCTTTTTCACTTTCTGCCTTGACCTTCTTCAATAATTTTCCCGTGTGCCTGATATTTCCTGCCAATATTATGGTGTCTTCTGCATATATTAGATTATTGGTGTTCCTTCCTCCAGTTTTCATGCCTCCCTCCTCTGAGTCCAATCCTGCTTTTAGTATGATGTTCCCAGCTTGCAAGTTAACTAGGATGACAGAATGCAGACTTGTCTGACCTTCTTTCCAGCTGGAAACCATTCTGTTTCTCCATATACTGTTGTAACAGTTGCCTTCAGACTATTTGAAAGACCATATCTCCCCATTTTAATATACCCAAGTCTTACAATGCTCAAGGCAGATGTTCATTTGGTGAGAGCATGGGAGACAGCCTTCTTGGAAGCTGCTCCAAAGCTATTGAACTCCCTCCCAAGGAAGGCTAAGTTGGTCACCTCTCCACTTTATTTTTGCCAACAGGTGAAGACCTCCCTATTCAAACAGGCCTATAGCCTTTAACTGGTTGGGGTAGAAGGATGTTGTACCATATATTGTTTTAGCCATTTTCTTTTAACTTACATTATAAGCTGCTTTGAATTCCATATTGGGAGAAAGACAGTCTATAAATCAAACAACAGAAATAATACACTTACAAGGGAAATTGCTTCTCTATTCCTAAAGAAGAAGCTCCTTTCTAAAAGACTGCAGAAATCAAATATCAAAGGGACTTGATGGGATAATTCTTTTGCCACTTCAAGAATCCCCTCAGCAGTATGGGCACTAGCTGTACTGTCTGGGAGATTCTGGGAACTTTTATCAAAAAAAAATGTTTCCAAGTTCTGATTCCTTTTCTCTTAATTAACTCACTGTGGGGAAAAGAGTAGTAGGAGAAGCACCTGCTCATGAGTGATATGAAAAGGGCATGTCCAAAGATATAGATTATGCATGCAAAATTTAATGTAGGCCAAAACCATACATCTGATCCTTTGGTGCCAGGTATAAAAGTTCCCAAAAAAATGCCTGACCAAAACATTTTTTTACTTAGGCTGTTCCTTAAATGGCAGAGCTTGGCATGTTACCTTTTAAAAGAACTAGTTATTCTACTGATTATTCTGGTTAACTCCAAAACTGTTACTGTTACTGTACTCTGCAACTTTCTGATTTATTCATCCCTAATTAATAATTGCTGTTACTGTTGTGTCACTGAAACATGCAGGAAAATATTCTCTGGCTATTTTGGGCAGCCAGCTTGGCAAGGCACTATTCTCTCCCTTCCTACCATTGCCTTATAAATTCACACTAGCATAACACACTTTCTGTTCCTGATAGTAGAAGCAGAACCCACCCCCCAATTTCTTTCTCTCTCATTTAGGGTCTGGCAAAAAAGTCAGACTAACTTTAAAACTTTTTTTTAAAAAAACCAACTAATCAGAGACTTGAATGGAGATTATGTTGTCAGCATGGCTCATTTCAGCTTCCTACCTGTCCCCACTCTTTTCTTGTCTTTGTTCTGGACAGCAACATGAGGTAGACACTCATGTGTCCTTTCCCCACACCTCCTTTTTATGAGACATCTAATGAGTGCCAAGGTAGATACCTGTTCTTGTTCCTCTAAAAGGTGGCAAGTATAGTGTTGGAAGAATTATGCACTGCATTCTCCTGTCCCTCATTATATGGATAGGGACTCCCTTCTTCTCTCTCATTCTATCATGTGACTTTGATCACTGAATCTTGGAGGCAGTTTAACAGCTCTTTCTCAAGATTCTAAACTGCTTCAAGCAGTAAGTTGTTGTCGTTTCTTCCTGCTATCTTAAAAGATGGTGAGATTTATTTTGCCTTACCTAAACTATCACCAGTTAGATGAGGTTATAGTTATTTTATGTAAATATTTATTAAAGCCATTATTGTTTGTTTTTAAACCACAAACTGCATGCTTGTTGTTTTTATGAGTTAGTCTTTATTCTTTAGGAAAACATATTTAAAATAATTTAGTCAGGCTCATATTTCTTTTATCCATAATATTAACATATTATGGATATGTTACTTGAGAAGAATTCTATTGGGTCAGACCAAAGACTTATCTTGGCCCTTGGTTCCCATAGTTGCCAACCAGATGCTTCTGGGAAACCTATGATCTGTCTATTCAGTCCTGCTTCTCAGCCAGAGACACCACTAAAGCCAGACCACAGAGGGAGTTTCAGGGCTTTGCAGCTTGGAAGGTTCCTCCAATGCAGATTCTCACTAGCACTTTTGCATGCTAATTTGCTTACTATCTCCATATATTGTCAACCTCTCTTCTCCCCCCCCCCCACTACCACCACCACTCCTTTCTGTCTCCCTGTCCTCCCTTTCTTTCTGTCACCCTTTTTTGTTCTCTTATCTTGGGATTCTTTGACAAACAGGCAAGCTGGACCCTATAAAAAAGAAGTACAGTCACGTCCAGCATCTTAAATCCTTGGCCTGATCGTGTGGGTCCAGAAACACACTGGAGAAGTTAAGGTGCCAGCTGTGGCTGAAGAATTGCTCTATAGCATGCCCAAAGTAAAATTTAAGAAGGAAAAGAGACTCGATAGAAGAATAGCTACAAGCAAGAACAGCCATTTCCATATAAGTAGAGTAGAGAAAATTCATCAAAGTATTTCTCAGTTCTGTGAGGAAATTCTTTCACTATCAGATCATTCTGATAGCCCTGACAAGCTCCTCTGCCAGTACTGGTTAATAGCTTCTATGCTAGTAGAAGAGCAAATCCAGTCTGGATTTTAGTCTGAACTTGATCTGTCCAAAGTGTTGAACCTATTTTGAGAAATAAATTTACACTACACATTGATGTTGATTCATAGCCCCTCTGACACTGATGCTGCCAGTGCCACTCTCCTTTGCTTTTTGGAACATACTTCCTGGTGCTCACTTTGCTTCCTGTTTTATACACTGGCCCAGGAATTTAAAGTTCTCCTAAGAATGTTAATAATAAATATTTTAAGTATGCCAGATCTGTAGTTGTACTCCCAGGCAGAGGTGGGAAGCTCCCATTAGTGGTTTGTTTGTTTATTCACTTTAGATTTTATGTTTTATTTCATTGTGCTGTGTTTGTATATGCTTGTTGGGTTTTTGCTGCTCTGGATTTTAGAGGTTTATTGTGTGATATTATTTATTCTGTTTTATCATTACATTTTAACTATTGCAAAATGCCCAGAGAACTAGTTTTTATGAGGTGTGCAATAAATAAAGTGAAGCTCTCTATATCTGTATCTACATCCATAATCTGGGGTTAGGCATTCTGGTATGTTTTTAAGTAAGAAAAGAGCATGACAGAAGAACAGAAAATGGAACTGGATTATGTGATAAATGGCCAGAATTTTAGTTCTGGGACAAAATGAAATAATAGGAGGCAACTGCCACATCGTTGCTATCAACAGCAATTTCACATGTTCAGGATGTCTGCAATTCTTATGTGAATAACTCAGTATATGAGCTCATCTTCCAGCCAATTCTCAGGGCATGGAATAGCTTATGGATAGAGATATATTTTTATTCCATGGACATGAAACTTACACAGCCATTAAAAATTGTCTTTATGTTAACATTGTCAGAGTCTCAGTTATAGACCAACTTTCAGTCTGGTATAACATTTAAACCAATTTTTTTCTGGTAATGGAAGCCTGAAAGAAATGGGTTCACTAGCAAATAGTCATTATATAGGGTAAAAAGAGAATCCCATATTTCCCAATGCACCTGATTTTTACACAGTGGGTGGCCACCTGCATACCAGTCTTTATATCTGAAATTCAGCACGTTATGTACATGGAAAGGCACAGCAAAACTGCACAAAAATGGGCTTGCTAGCTATAATTCCACCAATGCAGCCTTTGACTCTTAGCAAATACAGGCCTCAAATGGTTTATTTCCAGTTCTAGAAATTGTATCAGGCTTTAATAATTGCTCTCATTTGTGCTGTTATGATTAGTAATTTTCATACTCTTTGTGAGCTTCTTTCAAAGGGAAGAAGAATCCCAGATTTGAGAAAGGCTTGATATTCAGGCCATTTAAAAAAAATACCCCACAGGACCATTGGTTTCCACTCCAGTTGAGTCTCCTTTGCCAGACTGCTCAGATCTTTATAGTTCTCTCATCTTGGTCACTATAGTTAAACTGATGTTACTGAACCACAGCTGCTGCTAACTATGTTTTTTTTTTGTTTTTGTTTTTTGTTGTTGTTGTTTTTTGTTCTTTAAAGTGTCCATTTTGAGCTTCCAGACATATAAGAAGCATAGTTTTCATCTGCTTTCATTCAACCAGAAATAATTTGGGACAGGACCGTGATGGCTATGAAAGCCATAAAGTCTATACAGATAAAACAGTCCTAATACAGATGCTAAGATCTACCATGACCATCAGCCTTGAGATCCTCAACATCACCTGGGCCCTACTCTCTTCTGGGAATGAGATTATTTCAGCCTTAAACTTTCTTGACCTACTCATAGAGCAGCACTGTAACTACTGTATAGAGCAGTACTGTACATCAGAGAGCTGGATAGCAATGGCCTAACACAGATGAGACCATTGCATGTTTTACTCTATGGTAATGACAGTGGGTTAGCAGTGATCCTGGCTAATGCACTTCACTTTGCCACCATAAGGATATCAGTACACCAACTAAAGGAGCTATTTCAAGTGGGGAAGAAACTCTTACACAGATACACCAATAATTAGCTGCCTGAACCCATGACTTGACTACATTGGCTTTTGTTGATAAAATCACTCACTTGCATTCCAACTTGGATGCTGTAGTTTTGACAGTCAGCAATGAATACAGCACTGTCTGGTCAGCTTCTGTTGATTTCTTTCCCCCCTTATAGTCAGCTTCTGTTGATTTCCTTTTTTCCTTATGCAATCTGAGGATTTTGAAAGCTGCCAAGTCTAGGCTTGTATTAGTAATACTCAGAAGCATTTTTTTAAAAAGTCAGCAATGAGATTTTTTATTGACAAACAGCACCAACTTTGAACTATATGGTCCTGGATAACTCTTGCCTAGTTTGAAATGTTCCATTTTTGTGCAGGTTGATGGAGAAAGTAGTAGGATCTCAACAAAAGTCAGTCTTGGTTTGAGGGGCATGTTCTCCTCCTCTGCCCCCCCCCAACATGTCTACTTTTGTGCTGTCATAATGCCCCCCCCCCCGCCATTTAGGTTATCCTCCCTCCCACTGGAAGATAAGATTTCTATGATATTTTCAATTAGGTGCCTGACTTCAGAAATACAGGTGGATTCCTTACCACTAAATTACATGATGGGGTTCTGTAGTGAATTGTGTTTTCAGTAATTAGCAAGTAGTGTAGTCATTAGGCTTCTAATCTACAATATACATGAACATATGCTCTCAATATCTCTCTGGCTCTGTTGCTTAGAAGTCCACATCAGCTTTTTTCCTCTGCTTTTTTACATCACCCTTAATGGGGGCCTAGAGAAAATCTATAGAAGATACAATCGGCCTGCTATGTCCACAGATTCAACCAACCATTCCCCCCTCTCTCAGCCCTAAGAGGAGGATAAACCTTTCTCAACCTGTCAGTATCGCCATAATTTCTGCACAGGTGGTCATGTGGCCCTACTCCTGTTATGGGTTCTTTTTATCTTAGTCCTAGAAGAGGAGTGTTGGTGTCTTATCTAGGAGCTCTTGTGGCTGCAGAAGTAAGTGTCATATTTTGTATTTTTTTAGGCCAGCAACACATTAAGCCATGTCTGCACTTAGTTGAAAGGACACAAGAACTTTCATTTCTGTTACGGCATCCTTTCTCTCTCAATTTATAATATATAAATTATTGGTGGCTTCATTTTACTTCAGTGTACCTTTGAACCTGGATTGTCAGTATTTGAGTAAATCAGCTGTGCCAGAACATACAGATGCTCTGGCAGCAGAACAGTAGGTTGCAAGCACTGGGAGCATTGAATGAAAATAGTACTGGATACCTTTTATAATGATCTTAAAAGGGCATACATGAGGTAATCCTGCATATGTCACCAACAGTATTCTGGCTACACCATGGCTGATCATTTTAGAAGAAGCAGGACAAAGTGAGTTGAAGTGGGAAGGAGAAAGCTTATTTTTATTGTTATAGGTTAAGTGGTATCTGGAGCACTAAAGTTAAAATCCTGATAGTTTCACTCCAAATTTATTCTGTCTGACAAAAAGGAGCAAAATTCAACCAAGCATTCAGGGCACATACTGAGATACTAACTCGAGTAATAATTGTGAAGTAGTTGTTGCACACACACTCCTCACTCCTGGTTTTCTGATCCTTCTTTTCAATGTTTGCTCCCCCATATTTCTGAAGAAAAAGATACAAATAAATTTCTCCAACAACTCTAAAAATATATTGGAAGGTCATGAAACCAGTGGAAACAGTTGCTTACGTATATCCAAGAAATAAATGCTTTTTCTTGAACAAGTGTGCATGTTCTGTTCTTTTAAGATGCCATCAGATAGACTTGTGCAATTGCTTGCTGAAGAAAGAAAAACTGTCAACCCACAGAATTTTTAAATAGACACATCAAAAGATGCTCGAAAGATGGTTATTTTATTAGTAGCAATGCCTGATGTGTTTCATCCTGTATTTACTCTTAAGGCCTTCCTCAAGATGCTAAAAAGAATCAAATATCAAATGTCTGAACCAGGAACTCTCAGACCATTTACTGGACATTATCTACTGGGAATTGAGCTGGGCAATGGCAGAGCTGAAATCTTAAGATACTGCCATTTCCTTAAAGTGGACGTTGAATTGAGTCTCAAACAGTATAGCATCCCATGCATTATGAAACAGGTGACTACTAAGTGGAATATCATGCTATAATCCATCAGCTGCTTTTTGAAAATCCTTTGGCTGGTTTCAGAACACTCAGGCAGCTCTGGAAGCTGGAACATCTGACTGTCTTTCAGTGCCTGCAGACCACCCACCTCTCATGCTGGAAGCCACCCTCTTTTTAAGATACCATTACAATTCTTCCAAGTGTTTCAGTTCAAAATCATTCTACAGGACAACTTAAAGGCCTCTAGAATAAGTTGCAGTCTCTTTGCTTGAAGTGGAAATCAGGGGAGTGTAGAGTCCTAGATTGGCTTTTATTTAAAAACCAACAAAGGGCAAAGAAGAAAATTAAAATTAGCATGGATTTTTTGTGGCACGCATATGCACTTAGGCATTACTAAAAACTCCTCACTACATTTCAAGCAGATTCTTTAGATCATTACTTCTCATGTTATCTGATGTGAGGGAGTGGCAATTAATTGTTTTCTAGTGTGTCAGGGACCAACACTAAATTTGTGCCATTGGGTGCAATTGTTTATTTCCTGGGAAGTTTCAGGACTGGCAGCCAAAGGATCAAGGATCAACATTGGTCCAGGGAGCACCACTTTGAGTAGCACTGTTTTAGATTTTAATTTGTGATTAACACAATGTGGACAGGCATTTGTATGTGTGTAAGCTCATCCAAGATTAGCCAGATGTGTCAGGCCATGGCAGTTTTTAATATTCTCATAAATCCACCCCCACCCCCACAAAGCCAAACAATGTTTTGCTAAACCTAGGTTTGGAGGTTACTATGTTTTTCCCCCATTTCTGATTTTTGTTTTGTTCCTACCAGATAAATAACTTTTTTTCAGGGGAGAGGAATAATGCAGCACATTTCAGATCATGAGTGTCATGCTTGTGAAATGGATTACAAAACTGGGTGTTGCTGCATCCAGTCCCCTCAGCCCCTGTTTTTCAGATGTGCTTTGCTGTCCTTGGCATCTTTTGGATGTTGCCTCCCAAATGCTTCCTTCTGGTTTTTCTTTAATATTCAAAAATCTATCACCTTAGTTCAAAATTGCAAAGCTCCAATGATGTTGTTGTGCTCAGGTGAGATCAACATTGCTCCCTTTCCCAATAGCAGTCCCAGTCTCTAGTCCATAATGGATCTAGCAAGCCACCAGTTTTGTTGAATAATGCCACCTGCCTCACCATGCCTTTGTAATGTCACCCACCCATAAAAATATACAATGGCAATGGAATGATAACAAGAAGGTGATATTTCAAAGGAGGAAGTCTCATGAGTGGAAAGCATTGCAAATGAAGGAGGCAGTTTCCTTCAGCAAAACTGATGGCTTTTGAATCTTCATCTTAGGGGGGAAGCAGACGGGAGCTTCCCGTGCGCCGCGGGATGGAGCGCCGCTGGACCGCGGCACCCACACCGCGGCGCACCGTCGGCGACTCTAAAAGGAGCACCAAATTGGCGCTCCTTTTAGATTTCAGGGAAAGGGCGCCCTAAAAGCGGCAGGCGCACTTTCCCTGACTCAAACGCCGCGGCGCGTGTGGTCGCCGTGGCGTGAGGTCATCCTCGGAGCGCTGGCCGTGCGGAGGGCCGGCGACTCCGAGGGCGACCTCAGGAAGAGGAAGGGGCGCCGCTCGTGCGGCTGCCCCTCCTCTTCCCTGCCCGGAAGACGACTCTATTAGTTGTCTGCCGAGGCCCTTGGATAGCAGATTTTTAGCTGGTGAGTGTATGTGTGGAAGGACGGTGGTCTCATCTGAGCACAGCAATAACATCATTGCAATTTAACCATTTAACATTTTACTACTAAGATGGTAGAGAGTTTTTGAAAACCAAAAGGAATATTTTAGGGTCGGAAACAGAAGGAAACCATGGACCGCAAAGCACATCGGGGGAGGGGGGAGGAAGGTGGATACACCCACATTAAGGTTCTCCTGTCACTTGACACTTTTAATAAGAGGTCAAGAGATAGTGTGAGTATGGAAGTAACAGGAAGCATGAAGAAGCAACTTTAAGCGATGTGTCACAGATCAAGATAACTTATCAAACTGGATGAGTCCTGTGCAAGTCAAGTCATAAGAAATTGCTTTTGGATGGCTTAGATTCTAGTCTGTTAGGGTGGAAAGTACAGAGAAGCAAGCAGGGATATAGGCTTGGCTGCAGAACACAATTAAATCTGAAGTACCTTCCTGCTTTTGTACAGGCATTCTGAAGTTCCCATTCCATAGTGTTGGTGGCGAATGAAAACATGATGGTAATTGGCAGTTACATGGTTGCTGTTCTTCTGGTCCATAATAGCTGTTAAGTGGGCTGAAGGCTAATGTAGATTGAGATTGGGAGAGAAATGAAAGCAGATGGCTGATGGTTCCATATACCCCCCAAGTGAGGGATCTCCAGCATGAGGGGGAATTGAAACAAGGGTTCTGCTTCTGCCTGTTGCATTGGAGATCACTTGCATGAAGGGATGGATGCAACCATCTGCCAGCTGCTTCTTGATCAGCAGGAAAACAGACACCCATCAACTGCAGCATCAGTTGTTAAAATTACATTTCCCCAGTCCTGGGACACAGACACAGTTAAAAGTTCCTATCCTCCCCCCACACACACACACACAATATAAAGAAATTTAAATATAATTAAACTATCAATAGACTTCAAAGTGATTTTTAAAACACACCCATTATGCAACAGCAACAGCTACAAGAAAAATGTTTTTCATGTTATTTTGAATTTACAACGTAATATGATAATTTAATTATTCATTGTGCTTTTAGTTTTATCTGGTTTTAAAAATAAATATATTATGAGCCATTTTGGGTCCCAATATTGGCACAAAGACATGATATAAATAGTAATAAGTTTCTTTTTGTTGTGTGCCTTCAAGTCATTCTGACTTATGACAACCCCAAGGCAACTCTATCATGGGGTTTTCTTAAGAGGGGGTTTGCCATTGCCATCCTCTAAGGCTAAAACAGTGTGATTTACAGTGGGTTTACAGGGCTGAGCTGGTCCATTGCTTAAAACCAGTATGCTACACTGGCTCTCAATAAGTCTGACTATTTTCTATTTATTTTAATAATATAAAATAATAGCTATTGCTATTCAAAAGCAGGATTTCAAATCCATTACATGATCCATTACAGATCCATTACATTAAAAAAAAGTCCTGCTGCATTCCAAGAATGACTTCCCAGAAAGTATGCTTAGATATGCATGCTTTGAAGGCAATCCTATCCACAGTTACTTTGTAGAAAAACCCACTAATGCCATGGAAATATCTGCTTGGATCAGGCTGAACATCCCTGACTGGAAGACAGATTTAATGAGTGTTTATCTTTGTTCTACTTTATAGTCATTCTTTTGGGGAGTACGTCAGAATTGGTCATATTCCAAATAAGGTCTCAGTAAACAAAAACAGCATTTACACTTCCATAATTTGTGCTAGAAATAAATTGCCTAGTTCATCCAAGAGTTGCAGTGCGATTATGTGTTACTTATTAAAAAGCAATTCAAAGGCAAGTATGAAGAAGTGTTAAATTTGGCAGAAGTGACTGAGAACTTAACTTTCCCAGTAATATGAAAATACATTTGCCTTTTCCCCCTCGTAATTATTAGAAATGATTGCAAGGGGGGGCAGCAAAAAGAAAGGAGCCTCTTTTCCAAAATCACCTTCTCTCAATCGACTGGAAAGCATAACCCATTGTGTATAACACCACTATGTTGCCATGGAAGTATAGTCAGTGTCAACTTTATGACTTCACTCCAGGAGAGAAGACAGGATATAAGAAACCAGTTTTTAACTTAAACAAATACTACTTGGTGAATAATTAGGGAATATGAAGAAGGTCACACAATGAAGCAATCTGGCAATAGATTAGACATTTTCAAATGTTTGCAGCAAAACATGGAAATAATTTGTTGCAAATACCATTACAAATAATGTGGCATTTGGTGAGTTACTTATAGATATTTCCTTTTCCCCATAATTACAGTGCCATAGAACACTGAACTCACTTTTGCATTGTTGCTGTACTGCTTAGTTACTTGGTTACAGACAAAATGCTGGAGGAGGAATATCACATAGTTCACATGCTGCTTCATGTTCCTTTCTGGGCTTTGAGGTGATAGAAGTGAATTTCTGAATGTGTTTTATAGCTCAAGCCACACCTTGTATCATCAGCTGTGTTTTTTAAACTAGTTAATTAGTTACTTCTGAGAAACTTTTAAATAGCAATTAAACAACAGATGTCGTTTAAATGCAATGGAAATGGAATAGTAACTAAAATAATTGAGCAATTTCCCCATTCTCTGTTTTGTAGTTGCTTCATGTAGCATTGGTTTGGTCTTGTACATATTTCTAACAACCATTTATATGTTTGATTTTCTACTAAGGATTTTCTTTTGTTGAAAAGCCCCCAGCCAAGCACATTCAGATCAGAGACAGTATTTTTCACTGCAAATGGAAACAGCAAGGAGTCATGCCATCTGCAAGCAATGCATCCTATATAAACATCTATTCTTATCAGCTTGCATTAGAAGAACTGTGGGTGTCATGCAAAGCACTGTAGCTTTCCCGTCACTAAAAGTAGTAACCAGCATTCAAGCAAAGGTATTGAATGTCAGTAATGATGATGAGAAAATTTGGCCAAGAAAGAGTCAGATTATTGTTGGACACATGTTACCAGCAGTGCTAGTGTGGAAATGAAAGACCTAGACATATGCTTTCTAAAATTATCCCTGAAACTAAAACCAAGGGCAACATGCTTAAGATATTCTTAGCACTAGCCTGCAGACATTCTCCAATGGACCAGTGAAGTGTATCACTGCTTGGAATCTGTCTTTGATATTAAGAGCACATAACCATTGGATTTTGACACCATCCTGATACTATCTCTTTTTACCCTATTCACTCTTGCCTCCACTGCATTTTTAACATTGTTGTCACAGTGCCACTTGGCATCATTTCAGTAGAATATTATTTTTTGTAAAGGCAAAGATAGGCAAAAGAGTCTACTTGCATTGCTTGGTAAGGATAACATTTATGATAGTATTTCTCATAGTAATATAACTTTGAATCTTACAGAGGCTTTACTACTGGCTTTAGTAAAACTTCAAATAATACAGTTACAAAAGACACCCATTTTGCTCTTTGGGTTCATATTTAACTGAGGATGCAGCTACACTGCAGAAATAAAGCAGTTTGACTTGGCTTTAACTCAATGATATGAAATTCTGGGATTTGTAGTTTTGTGAAATATTTAATCTTTTCCATCTGGTGTCACAACAACTACAAATCCAAGTATTCCATTGGATGGAGCCATGACAGTCAAAAGGGAATCAAACTGCATTATTTTTGCAGCACAGATGCAGCCTGTGGATTCCTTGTTCAGTCATGACCACATCAGGTGCAATGAATGGTGGAAATTCAGGATAAAAATATTCCAGCTTGGAGCTTGGAAAGCTAACTTTGTGGATTATACATTCCTCAACAATGCCCCCCCCCAGCTGAGCTACAGGGATTCTATATATTGTTGTCTAAAAATGTAACTTTCCTAAAATTTGACCAAAACAATTTAACAATGATCATTTTGCTTTCTCTCAATGTTTGTTTTGCCCCATCCTCCAAAAAGAAAAGACAGAAAAGAAAAAGAAAAAGGGTGAAGGGAGATAAAAAAGAGTACCTGTTACCTCTGCTCATTACCTGGTTGTTGTCTGTCTTGCAAGTTAATAAATAAAAAATATATACCATAAAAAACAACAAAACAACAAAAAGTGATGTGGCTGTTTCCCTTCCAGAATCAGGGATGAAGAGGCAGAAAAAAATGGCCTCAAGAGTTTCTTTTCCTTTTAATTTGGTTGACTTGATGAGGTTCTCTTCACTCTTTTCTCATTTATGTACCCTGAGGCCCAAACTATGCCAAATATATTAAGTAGTAATGTTAAGGCACAGGTAGTAATTCACTTTTCCAGCCAGATGTGTGGGGAATTGAACTTGAATCCAGGAGGTCTTGTGGTAACAATCACATTCATGGCCATGAGGACAACTCTTGCTTTGAATTGTTAAATGCAAATATTTGTAGGACTCTATTCTCCTTTGGGAAGAAGAAACCTCAGCAAGTTAGCGGATTGTCTTTGATAAGCCTTAGAACAGACTTTAAAAGTCATAATAAACCATTAAGTATTGAACAGTTAAATGCAAATATTTGCTGGACTACATCCTGCTTTGGGAAGAAGAGAATTCAGTGAGTTAGTGGATTGTATTTGGTGAGTCACAGCCTTTAAAAGTCATAATAAACCATTAAGTATTGGATGGGTGTGAGCTCCAATGGGAAACAGCAGCTGGGCTGTAGATTTGTAAGGAAGCTCTCTCCCCCAAGAATGCTAGATAAGGCTTTGATAAAGAATTAAACTGAGAGATAAACACATTTCTGGCCAGAATAATGTTGAGGCACTATGCTTGCATCAAAATTGTTCCTAGATGGTGCATTTGTGTGGTTCTTAGTGCAGCCAACCATTTTCCCTGCACATAGCCCTCTCTCTGTGTGTTGTGCAGTGGATGAGCTCAAGGCATGGTGTCTGTTGTACCACTGATTATGCACGTTTGTAAGTATGCCAGCATATATTTACACCAAAAGTACATAGGCGTCTGTCTCTTGTTTCACTGAAAGGTTGATTACACATTTAAAGTAAAGACTTAATGGCCATGCTCTGTCCTCTGTTAAATCTGTTGTCATGCTCCAGAGTCACACAAGGTTGAGAAATGGTTATCTGTCTGCCGGTAGGGTGATGATGGAGTTGTGCTGGAGTATGCCTAGGAGTACAGTCACCCCTCCGTTCTTATGCAAAGGCAGTGGTTTTGCATATTCACAGAGGGGCAACCTCCATTTAAATCAATGGGGCGCACCTGTGGGGGCACACCCCATTCAAACCTATGGGGCTTGAATATTTGTGAATCTGGGTCCAGAACAGATCCCCCGTGAAAACGAAGGGCCGACTGTACTTAACTAGGAATACTAGGAATACAAGGGATGTGGTGGCTTAGTGGTTAAGATGCCAATTCTGATGACTGGAAGATCAGAAGGTTGGCAGGGCAAGGCCTGAGTGCTACATGATGGAGTGAGCTCCTGCCACTAGTCCCAGTTTCTGCCAAATGCAAGTAGATAAATAGGTAGCATTTCAATGGGAAGGTAACAGCGTTCAGTGCAGTCATGCTGGCCACATGACCACCAGATTCATCTTCAGACAATGCTGGCTCTTTGGTTTAGTAACGGAGATGAGCACTGCCCCATAAAATCAGTTATGACTAGACATTCATGTCAAGGGACTACCTTTACCTTTAATACATAGGAAAAAGTGTGATGTGATAGCACTCCAGAAGACTTGGGGGGCTTATTTAATTTAGTGCTGCTTTCATGAACATCAACCCTTTCAGCTTCTGAGATGTAATTGAGTCCACAATCTTCAGTATAGACCAAAATAAGCACCTTCTCAACATGGTTTCCATGTATTCACAGCCCATTTCTTTAGATCATGTGGCATTTGCTCATTCTTCATCCCCCCACCCCTTGATATATTCCTGTGGTTTTTACCTATTTGCTCTGAAGACAAGTGTTTGTCCTTTCAATGTAGATGAAAGGCTATACAGAGCTTTCTGAGAAAACAAGACAAACACCATGTTTATTCTAGTCACTACTCTGCTGCCCTCTTCTGGCACCCACCTATCAGCACTATCCCAGAATGTGCATTTGCTAAGATCAAAATTGCTCTGTATGTTCCCCTTCACGGACATCACAACAGAAGATAGCAGGAGCAAACTAATTTGAAATTGTCCAGTGCTGTGTATATGGAATAAAAAACAGTGCATCTATCCTGATCAGTGTATCACAGTGTAAGATGACAAAACATAGCAATAGCAATAGTAAGTACATTTCTATACCACTTAGTGAACTAGCACTCCCTAAATGGTTCACAACGTGTATTGCCCTCAACAAGCTGGGTACTCATATAACCAACCTATGAAAGGATGGAAACATTCCTTTTAACTTTAGGGTTGTTTTTTTTTATGATCAAGAAGATAACAGAAGTGTAAAGTGAGAAGAAAGACCAAGAGGCAATAGGTAATAGCAAGTTCTTCATTTTATTTCCCTGTGCTTATGTCCATAGAAACAACAGAATTATTGCATTGGTTCTGGAAATTCAAAGAAAGTTCAGAATTTGCTATGTGCCTCAAATGCTGATAGGTACCGGTATGTTCTTGTAAGAACTTATTGTATACAATCAAGATGTGTTTTATTGCAATTTTGTGCTGGCCAATTGGCCGTAATAAAGAAATTGATTGATTGCATCAGCAGTGACAAGGTAAGTCTTAAGATATGTTATCTTTAAAAAAATATCATGGCATTCCCTATTTATTTAAACAGGACATTCTATTAAAATAATCCTGAATATGGCAGCCAAGCTTTGAGAAAGTACAGATCATAAGGGCATTCTTAGAAAGTTTGGAACATTCTTGAGGGATCCAGAACCACAGCAAAGTGCAAACCTCAAAAACAATACTTTTTAGACTATAGCTCTTAGAATCCTCCCTTCTGGGAGTTGTAGCCCAAAATGTAACTTTTGAAAGCAAAGATTTGGTTTAGTGGTTAGAATGTTCGACTAGGATCAAAAAGGTGAAGGTTCTAGTCTCTTATCTATGAAATTGTTGGGAAATGCAAGAGAAAGCAGTGGATTTCTCCCTAGCAGAGTAAGGGAATTCACAAGACAGAAGCTGAACAATAGCTAGGCTCATGTCTGTCCACACTTACATAGGGTTTAACAAATAAAACAACAAGCATAGTTTTCCTTGTAAAACTTATAGAAGTAGTTTTACTTACAAATTACTTGTGCGTTGTGGAGAGTGGGTATGGAAAAGCAAATAAACAAGAAATCTGCAAATATGTACCGTAAGTTAGCAATTAATATAAGTATGCAAAGGATGCTGAATATAACAGTAGCTCACCACGTAAAGAACATGGGTAATATTCTCTCTTTCTGGGATGCAGCTCCCAGAGTACTTCAAGGGAGTTTTGGGAAATTGTCATCCCAACCAGAAACCTTTTCCAAACTCTGATTTCTTAGACTGATCACTATTTATTCAATCAAACATCCCTCACAGGGTTGGTATGAAGACAAAACTGAGGACCTTTTATACTCCCATGAGTTTCTTGGATGAAAAGAAGGATAGAAATATAATCAATAACAAAGTGAATTTGAAGTTAGGGACGTTGAATCCAAATCATTAAACCCTTATGGCTACTTTGGATAGCACATTGAATTACCGTAATTCCCATTCTGAAAAGATGGATCTCAGCCACCCTCAAATTAACTACATCTGTTCCAGGGTAACACTGAGGCCACCATATACATAGACAACCCATCTTTGTTCATATATTTCCCCAATAGACTTAATTTCCTGTTATTATTAGACCATGAGAAAAAGCTGGCTTGAATGTTAATGCTGTCAGTCATGAGCTGCAATGAATAGCTGGCAATTTCCACTATTTCTGATTTTCTGAAATATTTATTGGTTTTGTCTATAGATTTTGGGTGAATCAATGCTGACAAAAATCCTTTTTTAAAAAAGAAATTGGTCCAATTGTTGCTATAATGGCACAATCAGCACAAATTAATTCTATGAATGAAGCAGTCATGCTTAAAATAGTTATTCTTGAAGGAACCTCACTGAAGTAATAGGGATATTACAAGAATAAATGGTTTGAAGGTTTCTAATCTTTATTTTACCTCTTGACAGAATGTCGGAATTGCCACAAACCCAGTTATGTTCTCCTGGTGATTCAGCATTGACCTAATTTTTATGTTTAAAAAGCTGTTATCTGCAACTAAATCATTTTCATGTCCTTTGAGTCACTTGAACAAGAGATACTCAGTGCAGCAGTGAAAAAAGGCAAATTTAGCATTAATAAGTATGTATGAAAGAGTACTACTCATTATGTTCTACTGGGAAAGTCAGGTTTCTGCACCAAGAACAATGATGTTTTGAATGTAGAACATATTATAGGCACATAAATCTTTTGTTTTGTATTAATATGCTCACTGTGCACATTTTGTACAACATATAGAATTTTTATTTCATGTACTGGTGTGGTAACTGGAGAATAGAAGTGAACATTGTACATAGAAGCTGTGTCATTCCATTTGGAAAGCAAGAAATTCTGTATTAAATGTTCCATTTTCACCCATTCTCTACCATATGTCTACTTGTGGTTTGTATTGTAGCAGTTAGCAGCAGGGCCCAAGCATGAGGAGGGGTATATTTCACAGGGTCCCAGTTGTCCAGATGAATGGAAAAATTTTTAAAGAATTCATTCATGTAAAAAAGTAAAAGTCATCCTCAAATATTCATGTACTAAAGCAGGGATTGGGAATGCAGGGCATCAAGTCAAATTCTCTCCTCTTGAGATCCCAGTCCAGTTATTTGCTTCTTTAGATAGCTGCTCTTGCTTTCCAATTATATCATGGTTCCTAAACATCTGTATGGGCTTTTCACATTCTCAAGGTTTCAAATGCCTCTTCCAAGGCTTAGTCTCTGGCAGCAAAAAATTTAATATGAAATAAACTGCCATTTTGGTCTTATCCTTTTGAATTTAGCCTTATCCATGACTGGTATGTGCCACCTAAGAACTACTGTGAAACTGAATGTGACCCTCAGAAGGGAAAAGGGTGTCCTACTCTTGTCCTAAAGCATATGGGGTTGATTTCTTCTTTAAAAGCTTATTTCTTCACATCATGAGTCTCCTATTAATTTGTGCTTTGTGCAGTCCTGTGCTGAACTACTAGTCTAAAAGTACAGCAACATAGACAGGAAGGCTTTGGCTATAAAATCTCCATGACATACCTCAGAACAAGGTTAGTTTTCATTTCTTGTGCTTTAGAGAAGACACACTCCATTCCAAATTTGCCTACTTGGAACCAGAGCTTGTGTTTTCTTCCTCTTTTGATGATCTATCATGGAATAACAAGACCAGATGCAGAGAATTTGGTTAAATAAGGGCCATTTATTGGCCTAATTACATTGTGACAAACCTGGAAGAAGCAGAGGGATGAGCAACCTAGATTTAACTGAAGCCATGTGTCATTCCTTGACAACCCTTGGATGAAGCACCTGAAACCCAGGGGAAATCACATTGCTGCCACATGGCCCTTGGATGCCTAAACCAGAATAGAAGCCAAAACCTCACCAGCATGAGATTGCAACCTCAAGCATGACTGAAAAGGCCCTGTGGGGGCTGGGACTAGGCCACTCCACTGAAAATGGCCCACACAGGCCATCAAGCAAGCTGCCACAACAATGAAAACCAAAAGCACAAAACCAGGGACCAGGGTGGGGGTGGGGGTGGGGGTGGGGGTGGGGGTGGGGGAATCCTCACACTGAAGACAAGCTATGGATGCTTCCCTTCAAGGCCAGATGGGCCCAGAAACTGCTGGTAGGGAGCAGAGGACAACAGGGGCAAAAGCCCACAGCATGATGCAGGCCAGTTGAAGGAGAAGGAAAGCCAAAGGCACCCAATAGCACCTACACTTCCCAAAAGCACCCTCAAGTCCTCAGCTGCCCTGAATCCTGACAAACCTCTTCAGGCATGAAAATAACAAGAATAAAACTAGAAAGAAATGTAACTTTTTTTCTGCTGCCTTCTACCTTCGCTACCTATCTTTTCTAGTAAGTTATGCCTTCTCATGATGTGACCAAAATACGACAGCCTCCATTTCATCATCTTGGCTTCCAGGGACAGTTCAGGCTTCATTTGTTGGTCTTTCCTGAATTGTGTAAGGATATCTGCAAATCAATTTTGACTAATATTTGTGCACTAAGGCAGCCCCAGGCTCGCATGATTTCCTCCCTCACACTGCCTATTTTACTATCAGTCATAGGATTGAGGACAGTAAAATAACTGAGATTTGAAGTGCAAGTCATTCAAGCAAAGAACACTGCCCAGAACCATATCCCAATGCAGTCCACAGCTGAGTGAAACCATCACAAGAGGAACTGAAAATTGTACAATACAGTATTCATAACTGAAGCAGGGAGATGTAGAATAAGTGGCAAGACAATCTGTTTCCTATTTTCTTAGATGCAAACTCACAACACACACCTAGACATTCTTTCTGATCCTATCAAGGCCACCCTTGCTGAGCAACAGACAGTGGGCTATGTGTTTGAGTTCATTAGGGAATATGGCAGCGAGTGCATTGAAACATTTCCAACCTCCTTTGCACTGAGATCTGGAGAGGGAATGTAATGCCAGACCTCCCATGTTTTAATACAGTTCTCAACAATATGACTCACTTGCAAGCTTTTGTTGGTGCACCTTATTCTTTATAGTTAAAAACACATAAAACCTGCTTACTTAGAGCATGGAAAATAAGTCATGTCAGGATATAAGTGGGTGGCATGGATTTTAAAAAACTTTTAAAATGGCCAAGCAAAAATAAAATAAAATAAAATAAAATGACCAAGTCAAAATTAAAAGGGAGGGTCAACACAAATCAGGTGGGGTTTTTTAAAAATGGCCTTATATAATTCAAAACATGTTTAATTTATAGACTGAGAAATATTTAACAAGGTGTTTCTTGTTTTTTATACAGCTGTTCCCCAAATTTATTTAACAGTTAAATTGTGTCCATTTTGTGAATTACACACAGAAACAAACATTGCTAAAGTTTGGTCACTTACTTTGTGGCTACAGATAGACAGAAATAATAAAAAAAAACAGGAAGCCTAAATCTCTGTATAAAGTTTGAAGGTAGTTGCACAGTTTATGGTTATCATTTGGAAATGGCTGAGGGATTGAGAGATGAATGATGGAAAGAGGATTATTTTATTAGCAGCATCATGCATACGTACAGTAGGAGTAGGCAACCTGCAGTCCAGAGGCTGGACACAATCCATGTGCTACATGCAGCCAATTCCCTAATTTCATTTAAGTCAAGGATGAGATGCATAAGGATCAGAGGCAGGAGAGAAATGGGGAAAGACTCCTATAAATATCAGTTCAGGTCTGTGGCAAGGAGAGAGGATTTGGGAGGGAGCAGTCAAAATAGATGGAACAATCACAATTTGGAAATGTTTTTCTTTTGGATTCGATTCCCAGCCAGCATTCTGTGAACTGAAATTCAAAAAAAGTACCTTTTCTAAGTTCTGTGGGTTTGAAGAGAGAATTCACTGAAAACAAGCAATTCAGACCTCTGGTGAGAGTGATTTATTCTGCTTTCAACAGAATGCTGACCAGTGGTGAGAGGAATGAAAGAAAGGAATGAGGTGGCAGTACCCAAGTTTGACTACAACCCTTCTTCCTTGGTTCCTCTGATCCAGCCCACCTGTGCCATGGGCCCCCTGGCTAGGGTTGCCATACCCCCAGTATGACTGGGTTTTACCTCAGTTCTAGACATGGCCTCCAGCGCACATTTGGACTGCTTATCCAGCCCAGATTACAACCTTTCATTTATATAAGAAAGCAAGTCACTAGTCCTTGTAAAAGCAGACATAATGGGGCAACATATGGAAGACTCTTTGGTAAAATTGTTCTGTAATAAACAAGTCCAACTTTCAAAGCCAAGGGAATGGAGAATGACCACTGCCGGGGAAGGAGAAATGTATTGAGAAGGCATGAAGCGAGATGAAGGAGGAGAGCAAGAGAGAGAGGAGAGTGTCATATGGGAGAAGCAGGCTGCAGGAAGCCAGGGTGTACACTGTGAGGGGGTGAGGTAAAATGGGGGAGTGAGGTGTGGAAGCCTCTGTTTGATGGGGTTACATTCCCCCCTGAAAAAACTGGTCCTATTCCTGGATTCAGCCTTGACCCTAGATGTTCAGGCTTCTATGGTGACCATGAGTATGTTTGCACAGTTAAAACTAGTATACTAGCTGCACCTGTTAATTGGGATGTCTGATTTGTCTATGGTGGCACATGCCTTAATTACATCCCAACTGAATTACTATAATTGCACTTTACATAGAGTTGCTTTTGAAGAGTGTTTGAAAACTTCAACTGGTCTAATAATCAGTTGCAGCTCAACTGGTCGCCCCCAGATTATGGAACAGCCTGCCGGATGAGATCTGTCTGCTTACATCTTTAGACAACTTTAAAAAGGCTGTTAAGATGGATTTCTTCCGGCAGGCTTTTCCAGGACAGATATCCTGGCCTCGGGAACCCCTTTTTAGGAGAGCCTTCCAGGAATGTCTTTTTAACTCCCTTCAACATGACACTGCCGTTTTTTCCAATTTTTTCCATTGATTGGCTTTGTCAATTAATGCTATGTGGTGTGTTTGTTTGTGCTGCTGTTCGTTGTTTAATGTTAGTTTTAATCTGTATGGTTTTAATTTCTATTCAATTTAATATCTTTTTAGGGGGGGAGGGTATGGGGGTTGATTGTATTTTGTATTTTTAATATTTGTTAGCCACCCCAATTGCTCTCAGAGGGGCAGGGTATAAATAAAATTTATTATTATTATTATTATTATTATTATTATTATTATTATTATTATTATTATCATTATTATGTTGCAGCCAGATTACTAATAGATGCTACTTGCAGGAAGCACATAGTTCCCTTTTTGCAACAGCTCCATTGGCTGCCAGTCTCTTTCTGGGCACAATTTCAAGTGCTGGTTTTTAACTATAAAGGCCTAAATGGGTCAGGTCCAGGTTATTTGAAGGACCTATTTTCTCTTACAAACCAGCCCAAGCTCTAAGATCTGCAGGCACTTCTCTCTGTCTCACTGCCTTCACAGGCACAACTAGTTGGAAACACAGACAAAGGGTAGCTGCTCCCACATGTTGTAATTCCCTCCCCAGGTTTCACTGCTCTGGTGAAGCATCATGAACACAATGGATCTCATTAAATAATTAAATTCTAGCTTTACAGTGTTCGGCTGAGAAAAACTAAAATTAAAGACTTGAGTCAACCATGGTCAGAAATGTTCCCTCTAAGATGAATACAAAGAGGACCACACTGAAGTTTGATAAATATAATAGAAATCATTAGTCATTAGACAATTAAATTCTGGTTCCATGGTATTTTTTTCAAGCTTATTGGTCACATCATTCCATTTGTGTCATTAAATGTACATCATCAATATTGTTAAGTGCATAGTCACTTGGTTTCAAGGGAATTGGTTTGATTTTGTAATCAAACTAACAGCCACTTTAATCAATTCCTACTCTAGAGGACAAAAAAAATTGCATTGAAAACAAAATATTGTATACTACTAACATGTATAGATGCTATAAAGAATGTTAAACTGGTAGATGGAACTATCACATTGATTCTGGTGACCTTCTACATTATTCAAACAGGCAATATAATATGGATAGAGAAAATGTAGACAAAATGTATCCGAGGATGTTTACTCATCCATTACTACTCTATGGGGGCCCTGAGAGACACAGAATGTGGAAATGACTGTTATTTTAATAGCCTTAGAGAGTGAAAGAGTTACTGCATGCTATCAAATGAAAACAGTTTCCTTCTGTTGAATGGCCAAAAGCAAAAGTTAAATTAGCCTGTCTCCCCATCTCACCCTTGTGAAAGCTGTATGTGATAGTGCACATCACTGAAAGGGCAATTTATCACTGGTAAAAAGAGTGGTGCTTAATTCAGCTTTTAACCTTGCATGTACCACTTCCAACAAATCTTAAGTCAAGTATCAACATTTTCAAATACAAATCTAAGTCTCCTGCCATATCTACATTTATGAGTGTGTGTGCCATGTGCCTTCTAGTTTCTGAGTTACAGTGACCCTAAAACCTGTATCATGGGTTTTCTGAGCAAAATTTGTTCCCAGGAGGTTTGGCATTGCCTTCCCCTGAGGCTAAGAGCATGCGACTTGCCCAAGGTCTATCAGTGGATTTCATGGGCAACCTGGGAATTGAACCTTTGTCTCCATAGTCATAGTCCAACACTCAAACCACTATGCCACACTGGCTTCTATCTACAATTATACTAGTCAGAATCCAGCCAGTATTTGGCTGGCTGGTTCTGCTGATGGATCTCCATCCATGAGAAGAAAGGGGAGGGAACTTATACTCTCCCAAGCCCTTTTCTGGAGGTCTGGGAAACCCTCTGAATCTTTTATCTGAACAAAGCTGGTAGGGGCAGGGACATTGTAGAAAGGGCAAGGGCAAGGAAGGGGTAGAAAATCCCATCATTTGGGGAACTGTTTGCACTATACAATTATGGCAAAATGACTCCACTTTAACTGCCATAGTTCAGTCCTGTGGAATCCTGGGATTTGGATTTTAGGAAGTGGCATTTATAATTCTTAGCCGATGTGCTTTAGTGCCTCACCAAACTAAAACCCTAGGATTTCAGAGCATGTTGTCATGGCATTCTAAGTGAAGAGTGAGCATTGTGTAGTGGTTTGAGTTTTGACTATGACTCTGGAGATTGGTGTTTGAATCCCCACCCAGCCATGTAAACCCATTGAGTAACCTTGGCCAAGTCACACTCTCTCAGCCTCAGAGAAAGGCAAAGACAAACAAACCCCCATTCTCTCAACTCAGGGTAAGGAAAAGGAATCTCGGGGTAAAAGTACTGAGATTTGAAAGGTAGTGTGTCTGTGTGTGTGTCTGTCCATCAGTCTGTTTATGTATACATATACATATTCATTGTTCATTTGTTACATGTGGGTTCCTTTTATTTGAATAGCATACTCTCTGCAACTATGGCTGATGCTTAATGCATCATGTTTAATGACACCACCAGCCACGTTGGTGATATATCGACATTGTATATATCATCAACCCCATCCATGGGACTTGGATATGGCACTGAAATCTCAGGGTCTGGGATAATCCTGACCTGGCAACTCTCACTTTAAGCCTACGTGCCCATTTAATTAGTGCTCCTTCCAAAACGAACTCTGCAAACATTCTGTTTTATTCCTTTTCCTTTTAAATTGCTCACCTTCCACAATGGTCTGTTTGGAATATATTGATACTCAATTTTTAAAATATATACAAATGAACAACATGTCATTTTTAACAAGATTTATTTATTTTTTTAAAAAAACCACCCTGGTATGCACATATAATAAGCATGAAATCATCTTTGGTCTCTCTTCCTGTTTATTTCCAAGTGATTGTGGGTCTCAGCTGTCCCTCCAGTTATCAGAGGATAAGGGAGTGTTTGGTTCATGCATTTCATGCACTAAGACCCAACAGGATGTTTTGGTTTGAGTGTTGGACTAGAACTCCAGGAGATAAGGGTTCTAATGCCTACTCAACCATGGAATCTCACTGAATGACCTTCAGCAAATCACACTCTCACAGCCTTAGAAGGCAATCACAAACTTTCTTTTACTTAAGAAACCCCCTCAATAGTATCATCATGTCTAGTTGATATGAAGGCAAACAATAAAATGCATGCCCTGTAGCACTGCATCAGCTTACAACATACACCTACCAGTCATGATCATCATTCATGATCTCAGCATTCATGGAAGTCTTTCCCTAAAGTTTCAAGTTATACTGGGAATCAGTTGTTGATAGGATTGCAGCTGGGGAATGAGGAGATAAGCCTCCTCCCACTTCCTTTTAATTTATCAAACAAAAAGAAGCCCAAAACTCAGCAACAGCAACAAAACCCTACTAGACACTATGCCAGGGGTAGGCAACCTTTCCCCTTTAAAGGCTGAGGGACTTCAGCTCCCAGAATCCTCAGCCATGTTGGCCAATAGTCCCATGTTGGCCAATAGCTCCTGGGATTCTGGGAGCTGAAGTCCCTCGGCCCTTAGAGGAGAAAGGTTGCCTACCCCTGCACTATGCAATATGTGTAAGGTGTGTTTTCCCTTAGTTAACCCTGTTTTGACTACATAGCTTTTGTAACTTTTTTATATGATGAATATGAGGTTGAGTAATGCCATAATTAGCTGGTTTTAAGACAGACCCTTCCATGTGCATGACATTCATAACTGCAGTATGTGGTTGTAGATTAACCCACTGAAATACTGAATTTTCCTCAGAGTAAAACATGAAGCCCCAAGTGCTTCATGGAATCAGTAAAATGCTACATTTATTTTACTGACACTCCAGAACCTCTGGTTCTAAAGAAAATAACTAGCTATTGCAGGGTCAAATCCCATAATCTAAAACTGAGATTCTGAGATCCAATATGTCATAAGGTTTCTGACACAACTGACTATGAAGGTCATAAGAAGAGGCACAGTGATCCCTCTGCGTGATTGGCTTCAAATTGCTTTCTTTCCTTTCTACCCCCAGCTGATTGCTTTGTTATTTCAGTGAAACTATTCTCATGGCCAAGAATTCCTTTGCTCTAAAAGCATCCCTATTTATATTTGTGTTTCCAACCTCAATTCCTCCAGTTCCCTGTGGCTTTTAGCATAAGCTACAATTATCTCCACTCAGTTCAAACAATACATCTTGTCTAGAGTTTGATTCAGATATTTCTATGTCAACAGAAAAGAACATTGTTCCTGTTTGTACATCCGCTCTGTCTTACTATGACTCTGGAATGTCTGATACAGTTTACTTTTAGCAGAATAAGGAAAGATTGATAGTCAGAGAGCAATTTTATTTCCAGTAATGTCTGTAGAAAATGTTGGGCTAAAACCTGATGTCTGATTACGATAGGATATCTATCTAGGGGATTCTTTGTGGTAGCTTACAGTGACAACTACGATTTTAAAAAAAGTGTTTGGTGTGCAAAGTACATGGTCTTCCACTGAACTACAGGCTTGTGAGAGAATACTTTGTTGATCACTGATGCCCAAAGCCTAGTATAGACAAGCATTATAGTGCAGAGAAATTTGTATTCCAAACCAGATAATGTATCATAGTATGTTTCCAAACCAGATAATGTATCAAAGTTCCGGATTAAAAAGGTTTCAACCACAGGACAGCAAAGAAAAGGCACCTGATGTTTTGCTTTCATGACAGCATTAAGAGAAAAGTCCTGAATAGACACTCTTGAATAGTTATATGGAATCAGGGATGCCACTATTGGGAGTAGAGGGTAAAATGAGAGTGTTAGCCCCCCCCCAAAAAAAATTCCTTAGTCTCCACATTTGAAGTATTGCAGAGTGAGACATTGAAAATCATTCACACTTAGCTAGAACTCTTTTATTTGCTGTGTTTGCATTCCTTAATGGTAAATGTATCTGGCCCTTTCCTCTGGATACCTAAATGGCACTTTTAAATGTTTAATTGAAATTTTAAATTAATTAAATGATAGAAATTTGAGGACAGAGGGAAAATTTCATTTGGATGGCAGAATTCTTGGGGGTGCCCTCATTTTGCCCCTCCCCATAGCTATACCCCTGCATGATATAAACTGAACTCAACTTTGACTCCTGTCAGCTACCAAATGCTCTTCATCTACCAAATGTTTTCACCAGGGGTAGAAGCATTCCTAAGTGATGGACTGCAACTAAATATTTTCTCAACATGGAGAGTAATCATCAGTTCCAAGCACAGCTGTTGAGCATTAGACTGCAACAGAATCTGGACTTTTCTCTCCATTGCCTCCTGAGTTAAATAGATGACAGATATGGAGATTAGAGAGCGCCATATTTCTATATTAATGTGCCAGTGAGCCCCTTCAATAAATAGCATTTAACCATCTGGAATACTCTTTAAATTATTGTTCCATGAAAATTCTGGGCTGATCAAAAATCAAGTGGAGAAAGACTGATACCTACAGAAAGACACAGTCTTAGTAAAGAGGTATGTTGATGAAGAGGGTGCCAATTTAAGATGTGAGGACTGTTTATGACAATGTTATAAAACATGGCAAACTAATTTGGCATGTCAAACAAGCAGATATTTCTCCAAGAAAATAAAAATAGAAGTGACATTCTGAGAGTTTGTATTTTCTAAGCATTAATTAAATCAGGGTGGTCTGCAGACTCTGGAGCTATCTGATCTAGTCCATGGCATTTCTATCAAATTTTAATCAGTGGTATAAAGGTTTAATGATCCTTCTATCAATAGAAATTATTTTCAGAAATGATGGCGAGAGGGAGAGGGAGACAGAGAGCAGCAAAAATGTTGCATGGCATTCTCATACCCTAAGGTACAGATAGAGAATCTTATTTGAGTGGGGAGCTGGATTACCATATTCCTACTACCCCTCTGTAAGCCTGATGATGTCCCTGTGTTCTGAAAGTATGTTGAACTTGGATCTGATCCATTCAAGTCCTGGCCAAACTATATTCAAGAATTTGGTGCTACAAGATGACAGTTTATTTAATATGCTTAGATGATGAATGGATGAAGAAATAAGAAACAAATGCAAAGTTCCTACATGTTTCTTCAAATAACAGCAGCCAACATCTGTCTGTTCACTAAAAAACACAAGACATACCATGCTCCACAGGTTTCCCTAGACTGGCCACCAATTTTGCTTCCTCTAGGGCTGAGACAAAAGAATTTACCCTTGACGTAAGTTTATACAGCTAGCCTTCCCCAAATTCCCAGAGTTGCTACAAATGCACAGCTTGGGAGATATGTTATCTTTCTTCCTGAGAAAAGACTCCCACAATCCAGCAATGGGGAAGGAAGTTCTCAGCCTTTCTGCAAGATGACCTGCTTTTTCAGACAAGATAGGCTGCTATAGCCAGATGCAGAAATGTTTACATGTTGGCTGCTCTTGTTTGGTGCAACGTATCTATCTTATGTGAGGCCCACTGTAACATTAAGAGGTGTAGCTCTTATGTCTCTCTGCTTTTCAAAGCTACATAAGGCAGAGTGCAGAGGTTCAGCTGAACTCCTTAAAATTTGTCTGACACCACCCTGACATCATGTGGTCCCCACCAGTTCCAGAGCACTTAGGCTAGGAATGTAGTTTTGCTGGGCATGGGGCTGACCTGGTTGGGGAAGGCCCATAAACAGTCCCAGCCAAGTCAGCTGGTGCTTTTAGTCTGCACTTCCCCTAATTGGGGGGGGGGGGTTGCACACTGCCAGAAATAGTGCAAATTGAGTCTACTTTTAGGGTTAGGGTTAGTGCTAGGGAATCATGGGAATTGTTTTTGTTTTTGTTTTCTGAGACATTGAGCCTTCTCTGTCAGAGAGCTCTGGTGCCACAATAAAATACAGTTCCCATGATTCCCTAACCCTAACCCTAACCCTAAAAGTGGACTCAATTTGCACTATTTCTGGCAGTCTGCAACCCCCCTGGGTGTAGTCCACTCATAGCAAAGTTGGATCCTTCACCATTAGCTGCATCGCACAATACATTTTGCTGTGGGTCAGCCTTCATTACAAAAATGTTCCCCACCCTTTTGCGGGGGAAGTGTTAATATAAGGCAAGTCTATGATAAGAGGCAAAGGTATTTTTACTTAAGCAGACTTTTCATGACTGTATGTCTGTAGAGGTAGGTGCATTAATGAGATTGGGCTGTACATAATTTTTCCTTGATCTTTCAGTTATTTTAAAATAAGGCATCAACTTGTTTTATAATTTATTTTTTTCTAATTAAATTTTTATTGAGTTTTACAATAAAACACATAAACGTTTGTAGAACAATGACAAAACAACAACAACAATAATTAACTACAAAGGCCAAGGGTATCTGATGAATAGTTATTCTGCAGCAGAATAATAATAATAAAAAAATAGCTCTCAGTAAGAGCCAGAGTCTGGCTTGTCAAGGTGTAGAGTGTCCAACCAAAGATCCATCTGTGAAGTAGGAGGTTGGATCCGGTGGAAGTGATGATTAATTCTCCCTCACAGATGCTGAACAGGATTTGTATGGGGGTAAAAACCAAATATGAAACCATGCAGTGTCTGAAATCATGGTTTTCAATTCTCCTTGCCAAAAATGAGTGTATATATTGGCCTTTCCCATATGTGTGTTCCAGGAGATGTTTGTAGATAACTTCCACCATCCTTTTAGTATGAGATGCGGAGTTCAAACAAAAGTTTTCAAATAAAGGAGAGTGGATGTGGAGATTCTCCTATTGAGGCTAGGTGTGATGTAAAGGAAGCAGTTTGGTGTACTTGAAGCCAGGTAATATTAGTTTGTAGGGAAGTTTTTATGGTAGTGGTGGGCTTTGGTAATCCACTAGAGAACAGGTCTAAGGTGCAGTAGAATCCACATCTTCTCAATAACCTTATTAGTGGAAATTGATCATCTAAGTGAAAAAGAGGATTTAAAAGGGGGGTTAATGGGAGAGGGGTCTGGAGCTAGTATGTGTTTCCATTTATGCCAAATGAGTAGGGAGCTAGATAAAAATGGATTAGATAACCTACTAAGTTTCTGTTTTGAAGTTTTGGTGTAGAGACAAGTAAATTCAGTGAAGTAAATATTATAAACTTCTAGATTTACCCATCTGGCAGCACTGCTGTCCTTAATTAATTGAATAGTTTGGCTGAGTTGGAAAACCTGGAAATATAGTGCAATATCTGGGACTGCCACACCACTGTTCTTGGAAGTGATGTGTCTAGTGGATTTGGGAAATCTAGATCCCTTTTTATTGAAAATATTTTTTTTTAGCTTTTTAAAAAAATAAATTTATTGATTACAAAAGGTAAAACACAATTACATCACCATTCTGCTTTAAAAACACAAGCTAAAATACAAGTTTACAAAACTGAATCTCATTCAAAACTCCACACTAAAATCTCCTGTGATGCTGTAGTGAGACATGAGCATGAGTGTTGGAGTTTCTATATTCTATAAGAGGCAGCCACTTTTCCTTGAACTGGTTACAGTTCTTTGCCTCAGAGGTTCTCCTGATGTCATCTGTAAGAATCATAGAATCATAGAATCATAGAGTTGGAAGAGACCACAAGAGCCACCCAGTCCAACCCCCTGCCATGCAGGAACTCCCAGTCAAAGCATCCCCAACAGATGGCCATCCAGCCTCTGCTTAAAGACCTCTAAGGAAGGAGACTCCACTGCACTCCAAGAGAGTGTGTTCCACAGTCGAACAGCCCTTACTGTCAAGAAGTTCCTCCTAATGTTGAGGTGGAATCTCTTTTCCTGGAGCTTGCACCCATTGTTCCGGGTCCTAGTTTCTGGGGTGGCAGAAAACAAGCTTGTTCCCTCCTCAATATGACATCCCTTCAAATATTTAAACACAGCTATCATATGACCTCTAAACCTTCTCTTCTCCAGGCTAAACATCCCCAGCTTCCTAAGTCGTTCCTCATAGGGCTTGGTTTCCAGACCCTTCACCATTTTAGTTGCCCTCCTTTGGATACGCTCCATTCTGACCAAAGCAGAATAGAGTGGCACTATTCTCTTGATCTAGACACTATACTTCTATTGATGCAGCCTAAAATTGCATTGGCCTTTTTAGCTGCTGCATCACACTGTTGACTTATGTTCAACTTGTGGTCTACCTGGATTCCTAGATCCCTTTCACACGTAGTCTTGTTCAGCCAGGTGTCCCCCATCGTATATCTGTGCTTTTGATTCCCCCCCCCCCAAGTTCAGTACTTTACATTTCTCCGTGTTGAATTCCATTTTGTTAGCTTTGCCCAGCTTTCTAGTCTGTTCAAGTCATTTTGAATTTTGATCCTGTCTTCTGGGGTATTAGCTACTCCTCCCAATTTGGTGTCATCTGCAAATTTGATAACTACACCCCCAATACCGTTATCCAAGTCATTGATAAAGATGTTGAATAGCACTGGGCCCAGGACAGAGCCCTGTGGCACCCCACTGGTCACTTCTTTCCAGGTTGAAAAGAAGCCATTGTTAAGCACCCTTTGTGTTCGGCCAGTCAACCAATTACAAATCCATGTAACAGTTACTTTGTCTAGCCCACATTTTACCAGCTTGTTTGCAAGAATGTCATGGGAAACCTGTCAGGGATGATGGGAGTTGTAGCTCTTCACCACTGGCTCTAACTCACCACCTTGTTATGCAGCAGAGCTGACCAGCTTTGATCAGTGGTTGATGCTTCTTTCCCAAGCAGCAGAGTTTCAGAGAATAGGCTTAAGACCCTGACAAACTCTCCAAGCCTTCTCACTCTTCTTCCTGAGATGTCTCCAAACTTCTCCAGGATTCTTCTGGCTCTTGTATCTTCCCTCAAGACACCAGACAACTCAGTAGTCTTATATAAAAGATCTACTTTATTCTACTATATATAAATACTATATGCCCTACAAATCACAATCTCTACACTTCACAATATCTCCAAAACTACTCCAAACTACACCACAATGTACATTAGCAAACATTGCAATTTATAGCCATTGTTAGACACCACCCACCAGTCAGTTTCCACCCTGTGGGTGTGTATATACATCTTGATTGGTCCACATAGATCATCCCATACCTAAGACCAACCCAAGTGTTTCATCACTTTACCTTGACCACTTAATGAGTCTCAGGTGTTTGCAATCTATCACAGGTGTTCTCAATATACCTTCTACAACTTTGTCCTTGGCTCTCAAGGCTTCTTAATTATATTATCTTTTTCACCTGTGTAGCTTCATGATTGCTCCTGCTTAATCACTGTGACTCTCACATACACATTTTATTTCTATTACTGTATATCCCATGTTGCTTTTTCCTTAACAGAACCTTGTCAAAGGCCTTACTGAAATCAAGATATACTATATCTACAGCATTCCCTTCATCTACCAAGCTGGTAATTTTATCAAAAAAAAGAGATCAGATTTGTCTGGCATGACCTATTTCTCTGAAACCCATGTCGACTTTTTGTGATTATGGAATTATCTTCCAGGTGTTCACAGACTCTCTGTTTAATGATCTGCTCCAGAATCTTTCCCGGTATTGATGTCAGACTAACTGGACGATAATTGTTGGGATCCTCTTTTTTTCCCTTTTTGAAGATGGGGACAACGTTTGCCCTCCTCCAGTCTGCTGGGACTTCTCCTGTTCTCCAGGAGTTCTCAAAGATTATTGCCAATGGTTCTGATATTACATTTGCCAGTTCTTTTAATACCCTTGGATGTAATTCATCTGGTCCTGGTCATTTAGATTAACCAGGTATTCCTGTACTATCTCTTTACTTATTCTATGCTGAAATTCTCCTATTCTGTCCTCTGCTCTGTTATACTCAGGTTGAGCACCCTTTGCCTTTTCTGAGAAGACTGAAGCAAAGAAGGTGTTGAGTAATTCTGCCTTTTCTCTGTCCCCTGTTAACTTTTTGCCATCTTCTCCACACAGTGGCCCTACCATTTCCTTCTTCTTCCTTTTGCTGCAGACATACCCAAAAAAGCCCTTTTTATTGTTCTTAACCTCTCTAGCAAGCCTGAGTTCATTCTATGCTTTAGCTTTTCTGACTTTATCCCTACACGTGTTAGCTATTTGTTTGAATTCCTCTTTGGTGATTTCCCCATTTTTCCATGTCTTATACATGCTCCATTTAAAACTTAGTTCAGTTGAAAGTTCCTTAGTCATCCATCCTGGTTTCTTGAGGCACCTCCCATTTTTCTTCCTCATTGGAACTGTTTGAAATTGTGCCTTCAGTATCTCCCTTTTGAGAAACTCCCATCCATCTTGAACTTCCTTCTCTTTTAGTATTCCTGTCCATGGGATCACCCCCATTATTTCTCTAAGTTTAGTAAAATCAGCTTTCCTAAAGTCTAGAATGCGTGTCTGACTATGCCTGGCTTCTCCTTTCCACTGTATAATAAATTCCAGGATAACGTGATCACTCCCACCTAAAGATCCAACCACTTGCACCCCATTAACTAGGTCATCCCTGTTAGTTAGGATCAGATCCAAAATAGCTGACTCCCTTGTTGCCTCTTCCACCTTTTGGACAATGAAATTATCTTCAAGGCAAGTGAGGAATTTGCTAGACCTTGAGGATTCTTCATTAACCATCCTTCTCAGAACTTTGTCCACTATTGATCCAAGGACAGATGATCTAGTTTCCAGTTTCTAGCAATGATTAGTCTAGCTGTAGCAACTAAAAAAGCTATGATTTCTTTGTGATGGAGAGATTTATTATCAGAATGGAATATTGACAAGAGAAGCAACTCTGGGATGGGTTGGACCTTTTGTTTAGTGATGTCTGACATCAGTTGAATAATCTATCCAGTATTGTTGAACATGTGAGCTCTCCAACCATATGTGTAGATAAATTGAAAATAAATTGAGAACCATTCTGTTTCTCCATGTTCTGTTCTGAAAGTAGCCTCTTGTCCTGAATACAGATTCCTCATTAGGACTATCAGATGTGGTGGCACTCCCATGTCTTTAAGGGTGTTCCATAGCCTTTCATGATCTATGCAGTCAAAGACTTTGCTGTAGTCTATAAAGCACATGCTGATTTTCTTTTGGAACTCCGTGCTATGCTTTATTAGCCATCATATATTTGCAATGTGATCCCTGGTGCCTCTTCCTTTCCTGAACCCTGCTTGAACCTCTGGGATTTCTCTCTCCATGTGCAGTTGGAGTCTATGTTGCAGTATTTTGAACATAATTTTGCTTGCATAGGAGATTAGTGCTATGGTCCTATAGTTGCTACAGTCTTTTCTATCTCCTTTTTTGTGGATGGGGATGTATAGTGATCACTTCCAAACTGTTGGCCATTGTTTTGTTTTCCATATTTGTTGACATATGGTGGTTAGCCCTAGAGTTGACACTGTCAGTGTGGATTGCAACAGTTCTATTGGTATACTATGTCTTCCTGCAGTCTTGTTTTTTGCCATTTCTATTATTGCAGCTTCCACCTCAGTTTTAAGAATTTGGGGTTCATCTTCATATGCTCTTACTACATGTGTCCTTCATTTTGTCATCTCTTTTGTATTATCCCACCATTCAAATAACCCATCTTACCTGTTCTGAATTGAAGTCTTATTCGGGAAGCAGCTGGGTCCTATCACAAAGATTTTGCTGCCGAAGCTGCTGGGCAAGTCCAGCCTGGCTACAGCCCGGGCCCCCAGCACATTTTGGCAGCCTTATTTTGAAACTGGGAGTTTTTCAACTTCAAAAAATGGCTGCTAAAGCACACCGAGGACCCAGGCTGCAGCTGGGCTGGACTTCCCCAGCTTCAATGGCAAAATCCTTGTGATAGGACTCAGCTGCTTCCGGGATTAGCTTATGAAATAGATCTCTCATGTTACACAGCAGTTGGTTTTGTTGTGGGTTTCAGTAGTGACTGGTGTCTTCCATGTCTGCAGAGCAATGAATCCACATTGGTTGTTACTCTGAACTTTAAAGGATCAATCCAAGATGCTGTTTCCAGCCCCAAAATTTCTTCAGTATCTCAGATGCCTTCTGTAAAATTCAGAATAAAATAATAGAATAAAACCATTAGCAGATTAACTGTCCCATTGACATGCAAGCTATCACCCATGACCTACAATAATTCAGACAACAACCTATTTACTGTCTGCCAACTTGGGAACTAGCAGCCATCACTGATGTATATATCAGTGTTATACTGGTATTTCCTGCTGGAAACACATAAGGCATGACCAACTGGTACAATATTCTTAAACACCTATGCACATCCATCAGGCATGTGGTGTTTGGTGTTGCTTGATATCTCTGTCTAAAGAATGTACCACTAATGAAGAAAAGATGGAGGAGAAATCCCATGTGGCTTGCTTATTTTATTCACATTAAAATCCTGAACACTTCCCTCCTACCATTAAGATACTTTAACCTCAAGGCCTGACCTTTGACAGCTGATCCCGTCTCTCATCTTTTTCTAGTTAATAGTAGTGGGGAGGAAAGAGTGATGTATTTATTGGTGAATGCTTTTAAGCCTTGTAACCAGGGTGTCTCCTTTCTCCTTGTGTCAGAATAGTCCCAGGTCCTGAAACACAGGGTCAGACCTTCCCAGGATTTCCCACCCTTCTTGTTTACAGTGGGAAGTGTCTCCTAGCCCAGTCTTTTCAGAGACACCCAGATTGTTTCCCATGTATTTATTTATCTAAACTGATTGACATGGCACAGCATAAGAACATGTTATGAAATAGTTATGAATTAACTGCAGGCCCCCTCAGCAGGGATGTCTTTCTTGTTAGGATTCAAGTCCATGTCCCTATACAGGGGGTAATTTGTCATCACCACAACAAGCTATTGAATGCTTTTTAACACATGTGAGCTTTCCCCCTGAACTCATTCCAGCAGCTAATTTATATTACCTGTGTAATGAGCTTGGGTAATTGTATATTAATCATTCAGCATCAGCATCATGATGCCTGTCAATTGCTTATATGCCCAATATAACTTTCTTTTCCCCTCCTTTTTGATTAAATAACTCTGAATTTAATTCCACTGTTTAATCAGCTGGTCATCAGCCATGTAGTTAATGAACAACACCTTCTGACTATTGCATGGTACTGGTAAAAGTCAAAAGCTAATTTTGTTATCTCTGGATACAAGGACTTACATTCCTAAAGTAAGAGCAAAGTGAAAATCCTGGAATAATTGCCTGGGGAAAAAATGAGTAATGGGTGCAGATTTGATTTGCTTTCATACATGTGCCAGTGAGCAAAGTTTTTTATTTTGGGCTAAAATAGATGTGTTGGTAAATATGCAACAAGACCACAAAAATGGCAGTCACACATTTATTCCCCCAATCCCATAATGAAATGGAAGTAACTTTAAGAATGCTGCCTTAAAGGGATCTTGTGATTCTCACAGCAGTATGGAAGAACTAGTGCGTTGCCATGTCTAGTATTCTACAATGTTTAGTAAGAGACTAGAAGGTGCTTTGGCCAGAAACATGACATGGAAATAAGTTCCATAGAAATAGTGTAGGATTGACTTCTCTATAACAGAAGTGAGTTGTTAAAGAAATAAATACGTACAAATATTTGAGAGTGCAGATGTGTGTTCTGAGGCTCCTATTTCACACTCCGGACAGCCCCCTTCTGTTGTCTTCAAGCAACTTTGGAATAATGAAATGTCCTGAATCTTTTCTCAGTAAATTTGATCCTTCGTTCCACTATAGTCTCATACAACTTGATTTGATGGCTGTCATCCTATTTTGGTTGGCATTTCCCATTCCAAAGCAAAAGCAGGTTGCATCAGACACAATTAGGGGGGCAGTCAATCTGCTCTTGTGACTGAACTAAATAATGAAAAACAGATAGTCTTCCTATTGTGAACCTTTTCATACAGCTATCTTTAAGTCCCTCATATCAGAGTTAACAGCCTGAGTTGCGGTAATATCTAATGACCTGTAAGTTTCTGTTCACTCTGCTTGATTTTTCCCCTTTCAATTTCGCTACTTTTAGAAACCTGCCCAGTAAATTCCTAGTTTGATTTTATAGATCTTTTGATTATGTTTCTTAGACGATGATTCTTATGGGTTGTCATAAAGTCTGAGGAGCTCAGGAGAATTAGCTGACAAGATGTTCAACTGGGGACAAATGTTCTTTATTAAGCAGAAGTTCGATTTCTGCTAATAAAAACAGTTTTCCTAAGGACTGTGCTTACATAGGAATACAGACTTATTTTCATACTTACAGCATAGAGTGTTTGGGCAATTTGGCTGTTTTTTCATTGTCTTTGCATCAATTTTAGTGAACTCTATACTTCAGAGGTTTTCTTTGTTCCTAGTTTGTTCCCAATTTTCTTCACTTGAAGCCATTCCAGTGGAGGCATAAGCAGTCATCAAGAGAAGTAAAAGCACGTATTTCTATGTGTGCTTTTTAAAACATTATTTAAAATATTCAATCAGTATTCTTCATTGTTTTTGTGGGTTTTTCGGGCTGTGTGGCCATGTTCTAGAAGAGTTTCTTTCTGACGTTTTGCCTGCATTTGTTGCTGGCATCTTGAGAGGTTGGTGGCATGGAAGTGAGTGGGGTATATATACTGTGCAACCCTTGGTTGGAAGGAAGTGATTTACATGTTAATCTGTGTGTTGGTCTTTTGCTGAATGGCAAGGCCTCAGGGTGGTAGGATGTGTGTGTCTATTTAATTAGTAATGCATAAATAGACACGCATATCCTTCTGCATATCCTCCCACCCTGATGCCTTGTCATTCAACATCAGACCAACACACAGATTAACATGTAAATCACTTCCTCCCAACCACGGGTCACACAGTATACAGTCAGCCCTCATTATCCACTTATTTTTTTTTCCATGGATTCAAGCAACCATGGATTGAAAATATTAAAAAAATATATATATAAATTCCAAATTGCAAACCTTGATCTTCCATTTTATATAAGGGACACTATTTTGCTATGCCATTATATTTAATGGAACATGAGCATCCATGGATTTTGTTATCCATGGGGGTTCCTGGAATCAAACCCCAGCAAATAACAAGGACCCACTATATATTCCATTCACTTCCATGCCACCAACTTCTGGAGAGGCCAGCCACATATGCAGGCAAAACATCAGGAGTAAATTCTTCTAACTCCACAAAAAACTATGGATGCCAGCCATGAAAGCCTTTGACTTGACATTGTAACAGTCTCTTGTACAAAAAGACCTTTAACAGATGGTTCGCAGACATGTCATCTTCCACAGCTAGCATAAGTCACTTAACCTGCCAAGAAGAACAACATGGCACCCCTTCTCCAAGAAGTGTAGCTGGGGGACACAAAATGAAGACTTTTCCCTCCCCCGTAAGAATTCTGCCCCCTCCCATTGAAATTTTCCATCAGCCCCAAATTTATAGCACTGCAGAGAGTGAGACATTGAATTTGTTCACAAATAAAATGTTTACATTTGCAGTGTGTCATATTCCCTTGGTAACTTTGTCCTTTTTCTTTGAATAAAGGTAAACGTAAAGGTATTCCCCGTTGACAAGGTTGTCAAGTTGTGTTCGACCATAGGGGATGGTGCTGATCTCTGTTACTAAGCCAAAGAGCCAGCACTGTCAGAGACTACTTTGTGATCATGTGGCCAGAATGCTGTTTACCTTTCCACTAAGAAGTGGTACATATTTATCTACTTGCATTTGCATGCTTTTGAACTGCTAGGTTGGCAGAAGCTGGAACTAATGATGGAGCTCACCCCATCATGCATCACCCGGGCCTCGAACTGCCAACCTTCCAATCTTGCAATCAACAGTTAGTGTCTTACCCACTTGAGCCACCACATCCCTTTGAATACCTAAAGTATATTTGAATATCTAAAGTATATTTCTACATAATCAACTGATATTTTAAGTTACTGCTGTGCTGGAAATCTGGGGGTTTCAGGAACATTTAATTGTAAATGCAGAATTCTTATTTGCCCTCATTTTGTCCCTCTGTAACTAACACTCCTGCCTTTTCCCATTCCACACACAGAAAATGGCTGGACTGAGAGACAGATCAGTACTGGTGATGGGAACACCTTTCTCTATCACATGGGAGAAAAGCAGGCCAGCAGAGGCTTCAGGTCAGACCAAGTGGTGCACACATCCCTGCCTCCAACTGAGGTTAATGGTCAGATCTGGGATATACAGTCTGCCCTTTATATCCACCAGGAATTCATTCCAGATACCCTTGCAGATAAAGAAAAATGCAGGACCTCAAGTCCCATTGATTTTAATGGTGGGCGTGACATGTGTGCAGCCACTAACGCGGCTGCATGCATGCACCCCCATTGAAAGCGACAGTGCTTGCCATCTACAGTTAAATCCATGCATGGCAAGCCCACAAATATTGAGGGCCCACTGTATATACCAATATTGCCTCCAACATTTGCTCCTTCCTAATGGCAAGGACATCCCTGTCACTTTTGAAGGATCAATCATAGGTTACTTGTGTCAATATGCAAACTTTGCCTTTGCCATGGTGGGATCCATGCTTAATATGTCACTTCTGTGATGGTAGCTTCTATTCTTGGAAACCTAGGGGCTGAGCAGATGGACCAGGATAGCACAGGCTGAGCCAGTGCTGTTTTGGCCCGGGTGCTCAGCCAGGTAGGTCCCTGGATCAGCGTGGGGATGAGCAGGTGTTTACACACCAGTTCTCATGCCAACCCAGGACCTACACACTTCTTACTTTGTCCCTGTACTCAGAAGCCCTCCATCACTCCAAGACCTCCAACTCACCCTGTTATTAATAGCCCTGCTCAGGCCCTGCAGACTCATGGCTATGGCTTCCTTGATTGAGTGAATCCATTGTGTTTCAAACACAAATCAAGAAAACACAAGAGACACCGCAGACTGGGCCAGCCAGAAAAATCAGCAGTAGCAGAACATGTTACAAACCATCCTGGGCAGAAAATGCTGTTTGAAAACACTGAAATTCTGGACCATGCCAACAACGATTGGGTCAGAATGCACAGGGAAGCCATTGAAATCGACAAACACCTAGACAACTTCAATGGGAAAGAAGAAACCCTTAAAGTAAACAAAGTTTGGCTGCCAGTCTTGAAAAATATCAAAATCAAGACCCAACATGTGCAAATGAAAACCATCCAGTCAGGGGATTTCCCAGAAGACAATGGATCACTAATTAAATAGACACTCTGAGGTCTTGTCATTCATCCACAGACCAACACAGATTAACATGTAAATCACTTCCTCTCAACCAAAGGTCACACAATATATATATCCCCCACTCACTTCCATGCCAGCATTCTCTGAAAATGTCAGCCACAGATGCTGGTGAAACATCAGGAATAAACTAGAACATGGCCACATAGCCCAAAAAACCCACAAGAAAACATATTATAGTGTTTGCCTTGAAAGGCTATATTATTTAGACAGAAGGCCTAAGCAGACTGCCAGAAATAGTGCACATTAAATTGAGGCACTGCCCTGGCTCAGTGCTAGGGAATCATGGGAACTGTATTTTTTTCTGGGCAGTGCCTCAATTTAATGTGCACTATTTCTGGCAGTCTGCTTAGGCCCAGAGATGTTCTCATGGGGTGTCTGAAGCCTCCTCCTCCTCCTCCTCCTTGTGTGGCTTCAAGTTGTTTCCAACTTATGATGATACTAAGGTGAATCTGTTACAGGGTTTGCTTAGTAAAAATTGTTCAGAGGGCATTTCAATAATGAGCATGAGGCAGTGCTATACAACTTTACAACACTGACAAGGTCATCCTAAGACATTTAGCAATGTTCTAATGCTCAGAATCTGAATCATACAAGGAGCTTATTCAAGGTAGGCTTCCCACTTCAGACTTTCTGCTTCAAAGTGTGGGTGGTGGAGAGCTGAGCAAGAGGGATGCTGCAGAGGTGGGCAGGGTCAACAAATACACACCCACTTTCCCTAGGGATTCTGTCTGTGTGAATTAATGAATGTTGGAGCAATACAGTTTCTATGTGAAGAGAAATTCACACTGGTTGTTAGATGACATCATTATTATTCTGCAAGTCAGCAGGATGTGCCTGCAAATTCTTAGTTCACATTTACTACTGGATGCTTCAAATGGGATAGAAATGTAACAGCTGTGATCACTTGTGGATGTAAGAGAGCAATTGAAGTGTTTTTGAGAAGTATTCCTGTCTGCTTCATATAAATATTAGCAATTGCAGCCATCCATCTGATTTTCTCATGGCTGTAAAGATGGCTCCAAACATGTGAATGATGAGTCAGAGGATGGAAAAGGACAGGGAGGAAGTGCTTCCATTATTAAGATAATAGCTAAATTACAGGAATGGGAATCACTTGCTAAGAAATATTTCTGCACATAATTGAGCAGCAGGAAAAGACAGTGCAGAGTGTAGTGGGAACCATCAATTCCATTTACAGTGTTTTGATTAGACATGCCACTGATTAAGCAAATCAGATTTGTTTGTGTTTCTTTACCAGTTTCAAAGAAATTGTGTTGTTTTTTTCTCATATTACTTACAGGAAGGGATGTAGCTTTTCTGTTTCTTCCTGTAGATATGGAGTGGTGGAGGAGAGAAGAAATGACTTGAAGCCTAAAGAGAATAAGATTTTATCCATGTCAATTTAAACCATGTGCTGTGCCTATTCTAGTTGAGCTGGCTCCTGCCAGACCACAGCAAACACAGATTTGGAGGTTTACTCAGTTTTCAGAAGAGAAATCTTATACTGTCAATTGAGGGATGGCTCAGGAAAGTTTGCTGTCTAAGGCAAAACAGCAAATGGTAGCCCTCTCTCTAGAGACACAATACATAGTTCCCAAAGCCAACCATGGATTTTGGGTTCTGGTGCAGAAAAGCACTTTTTCATCTCCCTGACAGTATGCATGCAAGAACCTTAAACTCATAACTAACAATTTCCTATCTTTTTGTCATATTCCAAACTGCTGAATAGTAAGGTCGATCCTGAATCACTTGTCCGTGTACTCCTGGCAACAGTCAATAGGAAGGCCTTTTCTCTTGTGGCACCAGCCTTTGGAGTTCTCTTCCACCTGCAGTGCTATAGATTTATAGCTTGATCAAGCATTTGCTGAGTTTAATACAGTCGTCCCTCAGGATTCATTGACTTCCTGTTCGTGGTTTTGAATTTCCGTGGACAGAAAGCCAGGAGAGATAAAATGGTGTGTACGCCCGCAGTGCCCCCATGGGGCTGCACACAGGGCCACATGGCCATTAAAAACAATAGGCCTCCAATATTTGCAGTTTTTCTGATTCGCAGGAGGGAGGTCAGAACTGATCCCCTGAGAATCGGAAGGGATGGCTGCACTTAACTTAGTGATGTTTGGGCCTTTTGCTGTGGATCTCTGCAATTGTATTTTAATGATTATTTAATGAATTTTGTAAAGCACAACAGAGTTTTGTTAATAAAGGGTGGTATAGAAATAGGAATCCCATTCAGGAGAAAATAAATAAATAAATGGACAAATGGGAAATTATATGGATCAGTATAAAGCAAGTATGTTAACTTTATTTTCCTTCCTTCCTTCCTTCCTTCCTTCCTTTCTCTTTCTTTCTTTCTTTCTTTCTTTCTTTCTTTCTTTCTTTCCTTCATGTGTGTATATAATTTGAATCCATTGGTTCATGTCCAAATCTTTAAAGCAACATAAAAAAACAAACACACCTGAGATCCTTTATGGTATTTACATATCATATTTATCAGCATATTCCCCACTGACAAAATAGTCAACTCGTGTCCGACCATAGGGGGCAGTGCTCATCTCTGTTACTAAGCTGAAGAGCCAGCATTGTCCAAGGACTGCAATGGTGATTATGTGGCCAGCATGATTGCACAGAACGCTGTTTACCTTCCCACTGAAGTGGTATCTATTTATCTACTTGCATTTGCATGCTTTCAAACTGCTAGGTTGGCAGAAGCTGGGACTAGTGATGGGAGCTCACCCAATTATGCAGCACCCAGGCCTTGAACTGCCAACCTGCTGATCTTGCAATCAACAGAGTCAGTGTCTTAACCACTTGAGCCACTGCATAATAAATTATCATATTTATTATCATATTATATCTCAGTCTTCTCTTCCCCACACTAAACATGCCCAGTTCTGAACTATTCCACATGGAGGTTGATTACCAGACATTTTACTATCTTGGTCACCCTCCTCTGAACATGTTCCAGCTTGTCAATATCTTTCTTGAACTGGCCATAGTATTCCAGGTGAAATCTGAACAAGTCTGGCCAAAGTCTGGACTTTGTTTTTTAAGATGCTTTATGCGACCTTGAATCACATGATGGGAGAAACATGGGATATAAATTAATCAATTAAATAAAGCAGAATATTTGCATTATTAATTCCCTCAGCCTGCACACTATATTCCAGTTCAAGGCCTGGGTGCAGACATAGAATCATAGAATCATAGAGTTGGAAGAGACCACAAGGGCCATCAAGTCCAACCCCCTGCCATGCAGGAACTCCCAATCAAACCATCCCCAACAGATGCCCATCCAGCCTCTGCTTAAAGACCTCCAAGGAAGGAGACTCCGAGGGAGTGTGTTCCACTGTCAAACAGCCCTTACTGTCAGGAAGTTCCTCCTAATGTTGAGGTGGAATCTCTTTTCCTGGAGCTTACATCCATTGTTCTGAGTCCTAGTTTCTGGGGTGGCAGAAAACAAGCTTGTTCCCTCCTCAATATGACATCCCTTTAAATATTTAAACAAGGCTATCATATCACCTCTTAACCTTCTTTTCTCCAGGCTAAACATCCCCAGCTCCCTAAGTCATTCCTTATAGGGCTTGGTTTCCAGACCCTTCACCATTTTAGTTGCCCTCCTTTGGACACGCTCCAGTTTCTCCACATCTTTTTTGAATTGTGGTGCCCAGAACTGGACATAGTATTCCAGGTGAGGCCTGACCAAAGCAGAATAGAGTGGCACTATTACTTCTCTTGATGTAGACACTATACTTCTATTGATGCAGCCTAAAATTGCATTGGCCTTTTTAGCTGCTGCATCACACTGTTGACTCATGTTCAACTTGTGGTCTACCTGGACTCCTAGATCCCTTTCACACGTAGTCTCATTCAGCCAAGTGTCCCCCATTGTATATCTGTGCTTTTCATTTTTCCACCCTAAGTGCAGTACTTTACATTTCTCAGTGTTGAATTTCATTTTGTTAGCTTTGGCTGAGCTTTCTAGTCTATTGAAGTCATTTTGAATTTTGATCCTGTCTTCTGGGGTATTAGCTACTCCTCCCAATTTGGTGTCATCTGCAAATTTGATAACTATACCCCCAATACCGTCATCCAAGTCATTAATAAAGATGTTGAATAGCACTGGGCCCAGGACAGAGCCCTGTGGCACCCCACTGGTCACGTTTTTCCAGGTTGAAAAGGAGCCATTGTTGAGCACACTTTGGGTTCGGCCAGGCAACCAATTACAAATCCATGTAACAGTTACTTTGTCTAGCCCACATTTTACCAGCTTGTCTGCAAGAATGTCATGGGGAACCTTGTCAAAGGCCTTACTGAAATCAAGATATACTATATCTACAGCATGAATTACCTTAGGTCATTTTGGTGTCTGCTTCACACTGTTGACTCAAGTTTAACTTGTGGCATATTGACTGAAGTTTAACATGTGCATACTGAGACCTCTATATCCTTATCACTTCTGACTTTAATGATTCAGATCAAAAGGAATGGCTGGGCCCCTGAAGCGATAATGTTTTGTAGTGTGAGGCTGGGATCAGCCAAACTTGGCCAGCTCCTATTTAAGGCTCAGTTTGAACCTGGTCTTTGTTCAAGCAACATTTGCTCATTCCAGTTTCATTTTCCAGCCCCAGCTCTATTAGAGCTATCCAAGGTGCTGACGCTCCTGTCTTGTTTCCATTTGGATCTTGAGCTGCTCTAACCTCTGCCTGGGTTTGGATTTATAGCAGCCCCTGCATCCTAGGCCATAGCAAACTGATGATATGACTATGGCAACTCTGAACCATAAATTGTAACTGAACCATAAATTGTACATGTCAAGAGTGTAACAGCTGCTTCCAGCAGAAGATGCTGAGGAGAGAAGCCTTTTACTCATTCCTTTCTTCTAAATAATACTCCCAGAGGTTGGAATAATTGCTTGTTGCAGGCCTAGACTCAGTTGACACTGAGTCAACTTCTCCCTATGCATCACAGATAGCCTAATGGGAAAGACCATGTGAATGGGTAGGCAACAGAGACCATACACTCCAGCAATCATCACACATGTGCATATATTGTTCTGCTCATGTGATTCACGCTAGCACTTCACACTGGTGCTTCTGCACAGCAGCACTTGACTGAGTGTTGAGTCAATAGGTGCCAGGCAGAGTGGGGAACAGTCTTGAGGCAAAAGGTGAACTGCTCCTTCCTACGCCACTCCACCTCATGCCCATTCTATATATTGAAGCCAACCAGATTTCAGCACTCACAATGAGACAATGTCCCTTGCTGTACCTGAAGGCAGCAGAATAATTTAGGAAACCATGTGCTTCACACATCTTTGTACTCTACCACCACACCATTGCTCCCTGTGGTTTTGTGGACCGATGAATGCTAATAAATTAGTCCCACTGAATCATCAAGTTTTAACATTTAGCTTTATCTGAGAGTGAGGTTTTAAACATCTTTCTTTTTCTTGTCCTTTTGTCTGCCTGGGGGAGGTTTGAATATTCTAAGAAATAAAGAAAATCATTAGGTTGCCCCTAAAAACACTCCAACATAACATTCAGTAAAATAAAATAAAAAAACCTAATAATACTGTGAACTATAGGGTAGCTAATAACCATGCAGTATAACCTTTGCCAGATTACTGCTTGTTTCCATGCATGGATTTGAGGCATGGCATGGACCCATTTTAGTGGGAAACCATACAATGATTTAATAGTATTTTCCCTAAGTAGTCAGTTATTCTTTTTCCACAGGGAAAGGTTTTCATTACTGGCTTCTTTGCAATTTTTCCTTGCAAAATTGTTATAACAGAAGGAAAAGAAACTGACCAATTAAAGGACAATTCTTCATTAATACTCTTGCCATGCTAAATAGGAAACAATAACTGCACTTGCAAGACAGAAACTTCTAATTAGCCCTGAAGAGGGCTTCTGCTAATGGAACTTACTATGAGAAAACATTATGTCAAGATCTCGGTCAAGGGATAGCACTCCAAGTCAGTCCTCAGTCCCTGTTCACAACCCCTTCATACAACTCCTTCCTTGCCCAGCTTCATTTACCAACAACATTCCCCAACTCCAGAACATGGAAATATTACTTTGGGGACCACAGCTCTCAGCATCCTCCCATTGGGTGGTGAATATATTTTCTTCTTTTGCTATAATGTACTTAAAACTCTATGGGTTAATAATGAGAATAATAATAATAATTTAATATGTGTCTTCAGAGCACTATCTCTAAGGCCTCATCTGCACTGCAGAAATAATGCAGTTTCACACTGCTTTAACTGCCATGGCTCCATGCTATGGAATTCTGGGATCTGTACAGAATAATTCAAAAAGAATGATGCAAAATCAAATAAGAGCAACTTACTTTTGCCCCATTCTTTTTGAATTATCCTGTAGTTTTGTGAGATATTTAGCTTTCTCTGTCAGAGAACTCTGGTGCCACAACAAACTACAAATCCTAGGATTCCATAGCATGGAGCCATGATGGTTACAGCAGTTTCAAACAGCAGTTTCTGCAGTGCAGATGGAGCCTAAGTAAACTTCTTTAGTCAGTCATTGTAGATAGGTGTTTGAGATTTACCAGTAAGCAGATCATTTTGCCTTCATAGTAAACAGATTTGTGCTGCTGATAATAATAATAATAATAATAATAATAATAATAATAATAATAAATTCTATTCCGCCCCTCTGCAATGCAATTGGGGCAGCTTACAACAGTAAAAACATCGAAAAATACTTCCAATTCCAAATCCCCCACCTATGAAACAATTACTGATGAAACAATTACTTTAAGCACTTGTTTACAATAAGAGGAAACAGTGCCTTGATTTACCGCAAGGATGATCCCAATGTGTAGCAGAGCACATGTGATTTAGACAACAAATCTGTAGAGGGTTTGTCCTTTCCTACAACAAAAATGCATTTTCATCTCATTTTATTCATCTTAACACTCCTGAGATCTCTTCTACACTGAGGAATCACAAATGAGATAGACTAGGAATTAGATCTGATTCATAGCTCAGCCCATGGTCTATGGAATGGTTGCTGGGACCGATGGCACAGGCCTTGTCTGCTAACTTGTGCCAACAGTATCTTCAATAACAGCTAACTTCATTGCTTAGTGTGAAAATGAAATATGGTGAAGGAGGGACATTCTTCTGTGGACTGGAAGGTGACAGTGAGCTAGTCCCTCTGTTTCAGCTGGGTATCTCATTGGTCTGTTGTTTTGAGGATAAAGTGGGGAAGGGAGAGTCATGTATACCATTATGAAAGTTCATTGGGGGAAGGGTACAATGATGATGATTTAATAGCCACAGCATATGGTTCATTTGGTAGAAAACAAGGCATTTCTCATTTAGTCCGAAACAATGGCATCTGAGTACAGTGGGCCCTTGGTATCCACTGAGGTTTAGTTCCAAGACCCCTTGAGGATACCAAAATCCATGGATGCTCAAGTCCCATTAAATACAATGGCATAGTAAAATTGCAAAATCAAGGTTTGCTTTTGGGATTTTTTTGGGGCGGGGGGGAAATATTTTCAAGCTGTGGATGACTCAATCTGTTTTTGCAGGATCAGTGGATACAGATGGCTGATTGTATCTACTTTTTAGCAATGTTTGTAGAATTTATAAAAGATGCTTTTGCAAGTTGTACAGTAGGTGGCGCTTGCAGATAGCATAAAATATTTGCAGTCGATTAGCATCACTTGTCCTATAAATATGAATTTTCATAGGCATCAGTGATTTTTAAAGGAATATTTCAGATATCACAATCATCCCTCTAGAGAAAAAAAATCTGTACAAGAAAAGGCATAAAGGTTATGTGCTCATTGCCACAATCATGATGGAAAAATTAAATATGTACTTTATAAATTTTCTTTTAAGTTGGTTTGAGCTTATAATTATATATATATATATATATATATATATATATAGTAAATAAAAGTGGGTTATAATTCTTAAAAACAAATTAAGTGTGTTGGAAGGCTGCCTGTATATGTTTTCATAGGATTTACTTGCATTTCTTTAATTTTTTAAATGATATTTATTGCTTCTATATACAACATTGACTACATGAAATACACTGGATACTTCCAAAACAAATTTGGAATACATTTTTTCTGTGTTCCCTAGATAACCCAACATAACTGTGCAGGTGTTGCAAAAGCAAAAGCAAATTTAGGAAAGAAACACTTCAAGGGTATAAAACTGTGAGAAATGGATTCAAGCGTACTTCACTTTTGTAGTTATCAAATGTCTGGCCTTGAAGAAGGTACTTATTGTTGCCAATTTCGGAAACATTTCCCACCTTTGAAAAAGGGATGCAAACAACTGCCATGAAATAGTGTTCCTGGTCCCAAAAGTGTGAATGGGGCCTAAGACTCCAGTCTCTGCTTGACCACAGAAAACCACCAGTCGACCTTAGGCAATGGCAAAGGAAGGCAATGGCAAATGTTCTCTAGACAAATAATACCAAGAAAAAACTATGGTAGGTTTCATAACTATGATAGATAAATCAGAGTCAACTTGAAGGCACATAACAATGACAAGCAAGAAAAGGCTGTTATTTGCTCTGCATTAACAGGTGAGCCTGAGAGCTAATCTTCAGAATAAGAAATAGGACATCCACTTATGTAATGTCCAAAAGAGAAAATGCATTACCAAAGGAAAGGACACCAATGTGCCTACATTGATTTATTTACATGCAGACAACATAAGAATTCATTACCGTACTTTCATTGACCGCATCTCACCACAGCAAGAAAGGCTAGAACCAAATGACTCATATACTTTGTCTGTTTGCAGTCTAGCTGCTGTGGCTGGACAACTTCCAAACTTCTGCTCTCCATTCTTATGGTTTGTCATCTTTAAACTTGACATGGATTGAACAGAGATGGACAAGTGTAGTGGGGTAGAAAGTCCCACCCACCCCAAGGTTACGCTGTTTTATTTTCCACCTCAAATCATCTAAAAATCATAACTGGTCATCACTTGCAGTTGTGACGTCCAGGTTTCTCAGAGTATTTTTAGGGCATTTGGGAAGTGGGTTAGACATTGGACAGGTTTTAAACAAATCCACCATTCCTGGAGGCCTCCAGCAAAAGCAATTAGACTTTTGGGGGCTTTTTTGCATCCCTCCAGGGGCTATGCAGTAACTTTGTTTAGTCAGGGGTTGCACTTTCCCCACATCTGAAATAGATGATGCCTTCAAATAAATGGCTACTTTTGACAAGTGTTCAAATACAAACCTATCAAGTAGGCTACATTCTCAAGTTCTCCTTTCCTTTAGGGAAAATGCCATTCTTCCTATATTCTTCTTTCTCTTCATCCACATCCTCTTCTTCTAACAGAGGTGAAATATTTATATTTGACTTTAAACAAAGACACTACTTTGTAGGTGATACCACTAAGTTCTTTCAGCTGGTGCTGTGTTATTACTGAACACAGCTATATTTGCGGGAGACTGATTGCTACATTGGCTGGATTGTGTTTCTTTGGAATGTCCTATTCTTTCTAGGTTATGTGACAATAAATATTGAAAATAAGGGACACAGCTTGCTGTCTATTTTGTGAGTGGAGCACTACACCGCTGTGGCTGTGAATGAACCTTGGAAGTCAGGCAAATGTGTGTGCTTTCAGCATATTAAAACTTCTACATGGTACAAGAGAGTACAGAAGGTACTCTTTGGAGAGGCTCCAGACTGTGTGGAATTTGATTTGGCATGGTGAGTGAAGAATTTACATATACCCCTGCCAAGCAAGTAAAAAGTCGAGTCAGATCTTCTTCTCAAAGGATTCAGAGTGAGGAAGCAAATAAAATTGATTAGTTGTTCTATTAAATTGGAACTATTTCTCACCCACTGGAAATATGGCAGAGAAGTTATAGGCATCGTGACCCTGAGCTCTTTTGGTTCCATTGTTGTTTACATTTACCTACACTGTTTCATTGTAACTTCTTAGGCTCCATTTAGCTTTAAAGCCTACAACAACAACAACAACAACAACAATTATTATTATTATTATTATTATTATTATTATTATTATTTACCTGCTTCTCTCTCTCTCTCTCTCTCTCTCTCTCTCTCTCTCTGGATCAACAACAAACAACATACCACATATAAAACATAAATAAAAGCATACACAATCAATATATATTAAAATCCATCCATAAATACTTTACAACCAAATTTAAAAATAATCTGTGTAGGCCTGCCAGAAGAGGCTGGTCTTTACTGCGGATTTAAACTCAAATAGCATCTTGAGCTGATGGATTTCTTCCATCAGGACATTCCACAGTCTAGGGGTGGCCAAAGAAAATGTCCTCTAGGTAACAGTCAGCCTAGTTTCTCCCAGGGAACCTGAATATATAGGTTGGATTATATGGGAGGAAGTAATGCTATAGGTAACCTGAATCCAAAACATATTGGGCTTTAAAGGTATTAACCAACACTTTGTATTTTGCCTGGAAACTAATCAGCAACCAGTGGAATGATTTTAATATTGGTGTAATATGGTCACTTCTAGATGTCCCAGTAATCAATCTGGCTGCTATGTGCTGAACTAATTGAAGTTTCTGAACTTGGTAGAGAGGTAGCCCAATGTACAATGCATTGCAAAAGTCTAATCTTCAGGTTACCAGGGTATGCACTACCATCTTTAAGTCCTCCAATTTTAGGAAGGGTAGCAGCTGGAGTAACAGCCAAAGCTGACAATAAGCACTCCTGACCATCACATCTATCTGGGCTGTCATGTGGAGGGACAAATCCAAGAGCACCCCCAAGCTGTGAACACAGACAGTCTTTCAGGGGAATGTAACCCCACCCCAGACTGCTTGATACATCTCCAAGGTTAGGATCCTTGAAACACCTCTATCTTGCCTGGATTCAGTTTCAGTTTGTTTTTCCTCGTTCAGCCCATTGTCTTTTCTAGGCATTCCTTCAGAGGAGACACAGTATCCTTAGCTAATGCTATTACTGAAGGAACAGAGAAGTATATTTGTGTGTCATCAGCACACTTATAGAACCCGGTCCATACCTCCAGATGATCTCTCCCGGTGGTTTCATATAGATGTTAAATAGCAAATCACATGTAGGTAATTAGTAAATGAAAATAAATAGTCATTCTGTAAATTAGGTAGGCAACCTTTCCCCTTTAAGGGCCGAGGGACTTCAGCTCCCAGAAGCCTCAGCCATAGTCCCATGTTGGCCAATAGCTCCTGGGATTCTTGGAGCTGAAGTCCCTCGGCCCTTAAAGGGGAAAGGTTGCCTACCTAATTTACAGAATGACTAACCACCTCTGGATATATCTTACCAGGAAAATCCTAGGACAAATCTATAAGTTGGAGTCAAGTTGAAGACACACAATAACAACAATCTATTGTTTTCTTAACGTAATTGTTTTATTATAGCAGAAGAAGAAAAAGAGGATGAGTTGCCATCAAAAGCTATGATTCTATAACCGCTATGATTTTGGATAATATAATTTGACAATGGAACTAATAGCTAGGGAGACAGTGGGCTCTCCTTTCCTAAACATTTGTAGCCACTTGCTGGGGATGCTCCAGCACTGAATTTCCTGCATAATAATAATAATAATAAAATTTATTTATATCCCACTTATATGATAAATCAATCTAAGCGGCTTACAATTAAAACAATACAACCCGTACCAACCCTCCCCCCTTAAAACAGAATTAAATATCATAACAATTAAAACACACTTTAAAAACATAATCTAAAAAACAAAACAAAACAACAACCATAATCTTAAAAAAAGAACACAAAAGACATAGACACAACACAATGCCCTGGTACTCTCCTACAGCGTTCCTTATCCATCAAGTGATGGGGCATTGATAACTATGTTGGAATAAACAGACAAGACAAATTTGTCAATTAGCTCCATAAATCTCCTTTGTACTAGGCAGAACTAGAATGGTCAGCTCTCTGCCCTCAAGTCTTTGAGAACTCCTGGAAAACAGGAGAAGTCCCAGCGGACTGGAGGAGGGCAAATGTTGTCCCCATCTTCAAAAAGGGGGAAAAAGAGGATCCCAACAATTATCGTCCAGTTAGTCTGACATCAATACCAGGAAAGATTTTGAAGCAGATCATTAAACAGAGAGTCTGTGAACATCTGGAAGGTAATTTCATAATCACAAAAAGTCAACATGGGTTTCAGAGAAACAGGTCATGTCAGACAAATCTGATCTCTTTTTTTTGATAAAATTACCAGCTTGGTAGATGAAGGGAATGCTATGGATATAGTATATCTTGATTTCAGTAAGACCTTTGACAAGGTTCCCCATGACATTCTTGCAAACAAGCTGGTAAAATGTGGACTAGACAAAGTAACTGTTCCATGGATTTGTAATTGGTTGACTGGCCGAACCCAAAGGGTGCACAACAATGGCTCCTTTTCAACCTGGAAAGAAGTGACCAGTGGGGTGCCACAGGGCTCTGCCCTGGGCCCAGTGCTATTCAATATCTTTATTAATGACTTGGAAGATGGTATTGGGGGCATAGTTATCAAATTTGCAGATGACACCAAATTAGGAGGAGTAGCTAATACCCCAGAGGACAGGATCAAAATTCAAAACGACTTGAACAGACTAGAAAGCTGGGCCAAAGCTAACAAAATGAAATTCAACACGGAGAAATGTAACATACTGCACTTAGGGCAGAAAAACGAAAAGCACAGATATACGATGGGGGACACCTGGCTGAATGAGACTACGTGTGAAAGGGATCTAGGAATCCAGCTGGACAATAAGTTGAACATGAGTCAACAGTGTGATACAGCAGCTAAAATGGCCAATGCAATTTTAGGCTGCATCAGTATAAGTATAGTATCTAGATCAAGAGAAGTAATAGTGCCACTCTATTCTGCTTTGGTCAGGCCTCACCTGGAATACTGTGTCCAGTTCTGGGCACCACAATACAAAAAGGATGTGGAGAAACTGGAGCATGTCCAAAGGAGGGCAACTAAAATGGTGAAGGGTCTGGAAACCAAGCCCTATGAGGAACGACTTAGGGAGCTGGGGATGTTTAGCCTGGAGAAGAGAAGGCTGAGAGGTGATCATAGAATCATAGAATCATAGAATCATAGAGTTGGAAGAGACCACAAGGGCCATCCAGTCCAACCCCCTGCCATGCAGGAACTCCCAATCAAAGCATCCCCGACAGATGACCATCCAGCCGCTGCTTAAAGACCTCCAATGAAGAAGACTCCACTACTCTCCGAGGGAGTGTGTTCCACTGTCGAACAGCCCTTACTGTCAGGAAGTTCCTCCTAATGTTGAGGTGGAATCTCTTTTCTTGCAGATTGCATCCATTGTTTCGGGTCCTAGTCTCTGGAGCAGCAGAAAACAAGCTTGTTCCCTCCTCAATATGACATCCCTTCAAATATTTAAACACAGCTATCATATCACCTCTCAGTCTTCTCTTCTCCAGGCTAAACATCCCCAGCTCCCTACGTCGTTCCTCGTAGGGCTTGGTTTCCAGACCTTTCACCATTTTAGTTGCCCTCCTTTGGACACGCTCCAGTTTCTCCACATCCTTTTTGAATTGTGGTGCCCAGAACTGGACACAGTATTCCAGGTGAGGCCTGACCAAAGCAGAATAGAGTGGCACTATTACTTCTCTTGATCTAGACACTATACTTCTACTGATGCAGCCTAAAACTGCATTGGCCTTTTTAGCTGCTGCATCGCACTGTTGACTCATGTTCAACTTGTGGTCTACCTGGACTCCTAGATCCCTTTCACACGTAGTCTCATTCAGCCAGGTGTTCCCCATCGTATATCTGTACTTTTCATTTTTCCGCCCTAAGTGCAGTACCTTACATTTCTCCGCATTGAATTTCATTTTGTTAGCTTCGGCCCAGCTTTCTAGTCTATTCAATTCATTTTGAATTTTGATCCTGTCCTCTGGAGTATTAGCTACTCCTGCTAATTTGGTGTCGTCTGCAAATTTGATAACTATGCCCCCAATACCGTCATCCAAGTCATTGATAAAGAGATTGAATAGCACTGGGCCCAGGACAGAGCCCTGTGGCATCCCACTGGTCACTTCTTTCCAAGTTGAAAAGGAGCCATTGTTGAGCACCCTTTGGGTTCGGCCAGTCAACCAATTACAAATCCATGTAACAGTTACTTTGTCCAGCCCACATTTTACCAGCTTGTTTTCAAGAATGTCATGGGGAACCTTGTCAAAGGCCTTACTGAAATCAAGATATACTATATCCACAGCATTCCCTTCATCTACCAAGCTGGTAATTTTATCAAAAAAAGAGATCAGATTGGTCTGGCATGACCTGTTTCTCTGAAACCCATGTTGACTTTTTGTTATTATGAAATTACTTTCCAGATGTTCACAGACTCTCTGTTTAATGATCTGCTCCAGAATCTTTCCTGGTATTGATGTCAGACTAACTGGACGATAATTGTTGGGATCCTCTTTTTTCCCCTTTTTGAAGATGGGCACAACATTTGCCCTCCTCCAGTCCACTGGGACTTCTCCTGTTTTCCAGGAGTTCTCAAAGATTATTGCCAATGGTTCCGATATTACATTTGCCAGTTCTTTTAATACCCTTGGATGTAATTCATCTGGTCCTGGAGACTTATATTCATTTAGATTAACCAGATGTTTCTGTACTATCTCTTTGCTTATTCTGTGCTGAAATTCTCCTATTCTGTCCTCTGCTCCATTATCCTCAGGTTGAGCACCCTTTGTCTTTTCTGAGAAGACTGAAGCAAAGAAGGTGTTGAGTAATTCTGCCTTTTCTTTGTCCCCTGTTAGAATTTCTCCATCTTCTCTGCACAGTGGCCCTACCATTTCCTTCTTCTTTCTTTTGCTATGGACATACCCCCAAAAGCCCTTTTTATTGTCCTTAACGCCTTTAGCAAGCCTGAGCTCATTCTGTGCTTTAGCTTTTCTGACTTTATCCCTACACGTGCTAGCTATTTGTTTGAATTCCTCTTTGGTGATTTCCCCATTTTTCCATTTCTTATACATGTTCCGTTTAAAACATAGTTCACTTGCAAGTTCCTTAGTCATCCATCCTGGTTTCTTGAGACACCTCCCATTTTTCCTCCTCATTGGCACGGTTTGAAATTGTGCCTTCAGTATCTCCCTTTTGAGAAACTCCCATCTGTCTTGAACTCCCTTCTCTTTTAGTATTCCTGTCCATGGGATCACCCCCAGTATTTCTCTAAGTCTAGTAAAATTAGCTTTCCTAAAGTCTAGGATGCGTGTCTGGCTATGCCTGGCTTCTCCTTTCCACTGTATAATAAACTCGAGGAGGACATGATCACTCCCGCCTAAGGATCCAACCACTTGCACCCCATTAACTAGGTCTTCCCTGTTAGTTAGGATCAGATCTAAAATAGCTGACTCCCTCGTTGCCTCTTCCACCTTTTGGACAATGAAATTGTCTTCGAGGCAAGTGAGGAATTTGCTAGACCTTGAGGATTTTGCTGAGTTTGACTTCCAGCAAATATCAGGAAAGTTGAAGTCACCCATCACTACTATATTTCTCCTTTCTGAGTGTGTGGCCATCTGTTCTAGAAAGGCATCATCCAATTCCTCAGTCTGACTTGGGGGTCTGTAGTAGACTCCCACAATAACATCCCTGTTGTTTCTTTCCCCTTTAATTTTTATCCAAATGTTCTCCACCTGGCTTCCAGGATTGTTGTCCTGCATTTCCTCACTGGTGTAAATATCCCTGACATATAATGCTATTCCTCCTCCTCTCCTGTTGGCCTGTTTCTCTTGAAGAGGTTATACCCCTGTATTTTTACATTCCAATCATGAGACTCATCCCACCAGGTTTCAGTGATGCCTATTATATCATATTTGCTTTGTTGCGCTAGGAGTTCAAGTTCATCTTGCTTATTTCCCATGCTCTGTGCATTAGTGTAGAGACATCTAAGACCATATGTCTCCTTTACTTGCTGCCTTAGCACATTTTTTTGCCTCCCACTGTTGGGTCCCTCTACTGTTTGCTTTGTTTCCTCTATGACAGTTTGACTATTTTTTCCAGTCCTTTTGTCTTCCAGGGTGCTGTCTCCCTTCCCCACATAACTCAGTTTAAAGCCCTCCTGATCAAATTCTTCAGACTGTTGGCAAAAACGTTTCTTCCAACTGGTGTGAGATGCAGCCCATGCCTTGCCAGGAGTCCGCCCTCATGGAACCGCAGCCCATGATCCAAGAATCCAAAGGTGATATGATAGCCATGTTTAAATATTTAAAGGGATGTCATATTGAGGAGGGAATGGGCTTGTTTTCTGCTGCTCCAGAGACTAGGACCCGAAACAACAGATGTAAGCTCCAGGAAAAGATATTTGGAGGTATTCTCAGATCAGTTCTACGTCACTGAAAGACTGAAGAAGTAAAGATTGAAACAATCTGGCATATGGCAGAAAATTATTTCTGGTCAAGAAGACAGCTATGATGTGCTTGTTCAGGTCTATATTCTGGATACTTTCTGACATCCTAATTCTGATCCTACTTATGGCTGTTGCCCAGGTTGCTTCAGTACCTTGGAAGAGGAGGTGACAGTGAATCTGGCCCTACTGAAAAGGTGAGAGGGTGATTTTGAAGTGGGGGGATTTAAAGAAGAAAAAGGGAAAGATGAATGTTCAGCTTGGTGAAGAAAAGACTGAAGAGTGGCATAATTGCATTCTTTAATGCAATTAAATGCAGTCTCAAGGACTGTCCCAGAGAGGGAAGGGAAGGCCTGTTCTCTGTTGCCCCAGAGGAGAGGACCAGGTCTAATAGTTTTAAATTACATAAGAATATATATTTTATTGAACATTAGAAGGATCTTTTTGACAGTAGTGGTTTGGCAATGGAAGCAATTTCCTAAAGTGGTGGGGAGTCTCCTTCTCTGAAAATCTTCAAAAAGAGTCTGACAGAGTCAAAAACAGCTACCGGCTGGGGATGCTCTAATTTCAGATCCTGCATTGAGCAGGGGTCTGGACCTGATAGCCCATGAGGCCAGTTTTCAATGGTCAGATTCAATTTTAGAGATCTTGTCAGAAGGAGAGCATGTTCCAGTGGTTGGCTGAGCCAAAAGCATAAATATGGGACCAAACATACCAGCATATTTCAGCTTGGAGGACTCACTGTCATTAATTAAGACATAGGTCCAAAGCACTGCAGAAATAATCCAGTTTGAGACCACTTTAACTGCCCTGGCTCAGTGCTAGGGAATTCTAGAAACTGTAGTTTTGTGAGACATTTAGCCTTCTCTGTCACAGAGCCCTGGTGCCACAACCAACTACAATTCCCATGATTCCCTAGCACTTAGCCAGGGAAATTAAAGCAGTCTCAAACTGGATTATTTCTGCAGTGTGTTTTGGACCTCAGTTCCTATAGTCACATGAAGAGCTCCATCTCACATTTAGTGCAACATAGTGAAATGACAGGTGAAAGTTGCTGGGCATTGCTTGCTTTTGTCAATTACTATTAGGACACTACCAGTTGCAACCCAATACACATGAGTTGCTTAACCACAGTTTAATGATTCTAGTTGACAATCTGGACATTGACTGAATCACAGTCTCAAAATGATGTAAATTCCAAGATGTCTGAAGGGGGCAGGGTTCAGAAGATTATATTGCTTTTTTTATTGCTGTAGTGTGCCTTCAAATTGTTTCTCACTCATGGTGACCCTGAGACAATCCTATTATGGGGTTTTCTTGGCAAGATTTGTTTAGAGGGGGCTTTGCCATTGCCCAGTGGGTTTGCATTGCTGAATAGGGTTTGAAATCCATGTCCCCCAGGGTCCAGGTCCAACATTCAAATCACTATACTACAGTGGCCCTCACTGCTATTTTATACCAGTTGATTTACATCGAGTCTGTCATGCTTAACTCCAACAGGCAAATTAGTTTTATCTGACGGACACATCAGTTTCTGCAAATTTCTTAGCATGCTGGACAAAAACTGAATTCAGATTTTCCTGCATCCAATAAACCTTTTTCTCCATGTATGGTAGAGCAAATTCTAGCTCCATTAACTGTGTCTGTAATTATACACCATTTAGAAATACTGTCCAAACACTCTCAGATTTAAACATTTACATCACAGTTCCCTGTTGTTAGTGCATGCAACTTGTATTTACTAAAGAAATTGTAATCTGGAGAAGTAATACTACATAGTACAAATGCATTTATCCAGGGCCCATATATCCAAGAAAAAGGTTAATATTCAGAATGAAGATACTTCTTACCCAACACACACACTTCTGTACATATGTGGTTTTTAATTCCGCTAGTGCTCTTAAAAAAATAATTGTGCCAACATTATTTAAAAGCATGTTTGCCTTGGTTTCAGTGATGTTTGCGGATGGGGGGGGAGGGGGAGAGAGAAACCTTTTCCCAGATGATAAATAGCTGGGCATCATATGAAGTTATAAACCTTGACACTTGACTAGCTCCTACGTCCTAGAGTACTGGGAATTCATCCCAGGATATGCTGGTTAATTAGAATGAAAGATCAGAAAACTAATTCATTTCCAGTGTGTGCTAGCATGTGTCATAGCTCCAGATGTTTTCTGTCAAGCTGGGTACATTGTTTGAATAGTAACAGGGAAATTAGTTCAGGATGCATGTGGAGTTGAGTGCATGAAACTGGGTCAGCAACCACTGATAAAGAGTTCAGAAAGAGGGACACTTTACATTTCAAGTGAAAAACTGGGACTGAACTATACATTTCCTGCCAACTAAGCAAAAAGAAGATGAGTGCCTGGCTTGTGAGGCACTTTGGTAGCAGTACGGTACTTGAGAACGTCTTAATATGCATAGAGGTTAAAGAGACTAGATCTGTTGGCTGTAGTACTACATCTTCCAGTGGGATTCTTTAGTAGCAACATGCTTTATTTTATTTTATTTTATTTTATTTTTCATTCAGGATATATGCAGTTGAAGTATTCAGGTCCACATCCATACAATAGAAGACAGATTCTCTGAAAAGCCTCTGGGATCAATAGAGGAGGTGCAAGCTTTTTGATGACTATATTCTCAGTAAAATGTGAAAAACTATCAGGAGCAAATGGGAATTCTGGAGCCCTCTATTCTTGCATTTAATTATTTAGTGTCTTCATTAACTGAGGATCATAAAAATTATTGAAACTATATTTCTCTTCCCCCATGCCTTTTCTTTGATAGCTTGCCTGCCTTTGGCCTGGGACACAATGACTGCCACAAGATGAGTTCTCTGGGAATTCTGAATTGTTATGCATTGATATAGATTAGGACAGTATGCAGGAATTAAAAATGCATTCCTTTCCTGAGGTCATAGAAACTGTCCTACCCAGTTTTGCAATCTTTTCATCCAGGCTTTCAGCAACCACATGAGGGTCTATGTTGGAGGACCCATAGATTCCGCAGTTGCATCTTAGGGATCATTTTCAGCACCTTAGACAGCTCCTTTCATATTAAAGCCTAGCGTGGATTCACTTCCCCAATGTGAGGATAATGAATCATCAGTCTATGTAAATTGCTAATAAAAATAATTTGAAATAAGAATAACTCCATTCATACAACCATAATTAAAGTTTGTTGTTGTTCTTGCTCTTGTTATTATTGTGTGTCTTCAAGCCTAAGTAAACCATATCACAGGGTTTTGTTGGCCAGATTTGTTCAGAGGAGGTTTGCCTTTGCTTTCCTCTGAAGATGAGAGAGTGTGACTTGCCTAAGGTAACTCAGTGGGATTCCATGGCTGGGTGGGAATTCAAACTCTGGTGTAGGAATTTGAACTCTGGTCTTGAATTCTAGTCTAACACTCAAACTACTGCACCATGCTGGATCATAATTAAAGTTTGCTAGCCTTCAGCTACAGAGCCAGCATGCTGAGGTGGTTTGTTCATTAAACTAGGACTAAATTTAAAAGGCCAGGGGTTAAATCCCCACTGAGCCATGGAAACCAACTGAATGATACTATGCAACTCACATTCTCTCAGCCTCAGAGGAAGGCAAAAGCAAGCCCCCTCTGAACAAATCTTGCAAAAAAAAAAAATACACACAACCCATCCTGATTCCTTAGCCGCAAGTCAGAAACAACTTGAAGTCACACAACAATGAAAAAGATATTTCCTTCATAATTAACAAATGCAATCCCATCATTCACTGTATTAAAGTTGTTGTTGCTGCTGCTGCTGTGTACCTTCAAATAATTTCTGACTTATGGTGAAACTATCATGGCGTTTTCTCGGCAAGCTTTGTTCAGAGGAGGTTGCCATTTATAATTCTATATAAATGAACTTTTAATATATTCAACTTGACTTCATTACAACATTGTCCACTGAATTTGATATTGTGTGTCATGTTGTCTCTCTCACTAAGTACAGTAGATTTTATATGTTTTCCCATTACTTATAGTCAATTATAGCTGTTTGCCACTGGGGTTTGTTGGCAATTTTTAGTGTTCCCCCCCCTCCAAAAAAAATTTGTGGAGTCTTGGAGGCACTAGGGGCCATGAAAAGGACATGTCAGGAGCTGCATATGCTCTTGTCCTGCCATAATGTAGTAATGGGATATGTAGTAGTGATAGTATGTTTTAAGAATGTTTTAGAACAGTGCTTTAGAACTGTGAATTCACTCCAGGTGCTGAGATAAGCCAGGAGAGGAGGTGAACATGGCTGAGGTCATTTGAGAGAGAGCATCTGGCTGTAAGCAAGAAAAGAGATGGGGTGAACACAGGTGAAATGCGTTTATTAATTTTAACAAATAAGATTTAAGCCCACCTGATGTTTGAATTGTGTGCAGTTTGATTAGGTGGTTCTAACATTAGCTGGATAGTTCTGACTGGACCTATAGTTTCTTTCTAACAAGAAATTTCTGAACTTGGGAATCCTGTTGTACTTGACAGGGCATCATGCTGCACCCTGCCTGCACTTTCTACAATCCTGCTTTAACTTATGAAACTATGAATAGTAGTCAAAGGATGGTGCCATAACTAACTAACAATACACTGCTGCTACTGGGATTCTTTTTGGCTTTTCTTCCTCTGCATGGTGGCCTGATCTTGAGGATACAGGAATAGAATTGCATCTTGAAGGCACACTCTTCTCTTCCTGTGAAGAAGCTACCTTTGAAACAGGAAGAATGCAGGTCATGCTTTCCTAGCTGTGCCACTATTTTTATGTCAGACCTCCTTCCATATGCACAGAACATCCAGTCCTCTGAATGTTTCATATGTGTCTTTGTAAAAGGTACTGAAAAGCCTCTAGCAATGAGTGATCTTTGGAGAAGCTTCAAAGCCCCATCCATTTCCCTTTTAATTTTTCTTGCTCAAGACTGAAAATTCACTGGAAGAGCCCTTAGCTGCTTCAAGAGTGCAGAAGAACAGCATGCTCCAGCTGTTTCTCCACTCTTGTAACAATGCTGAGAAATTAACTAAAGTTATAGCCACATAGTTCAAAAGTAGTCCACACTCCCAGGTTTTTATAAAGCCTTCTGGCCGAAAAGATCTGTTCTTGTGGATAATAAATTGGACTGTTGGACAACCCAATCCATAACCCTGTTTAACCATAGTTCTAGGGTTTAAGGTGATTTATGACATTACCTTTTTGCTCCTAAAGCAGATATATGCTACCATAAGAATTTCAGATGGGACTCTGGCCTTATTGACTTTATTTCTTCAGAAGAAAATACTGATTTAAATTTTTGTGCTAGGCTTAAAATGACTTAAGATTTGTATGTATCAAAATTTAAGGGCTAGATTTTATTTCCACTGAAGTAGTCAATTGCTTTTAGCTGAAAAACTGCATTTTAAAATTACTGTCAGTGATTGCCTATGATTGCTATTTGGTGTCAACTGGAACACCAGATGAGACTCTGAAGATTTTTTTCTTTTCCTGGTTGCTTCCTTTTAGCTAAACACAGGCAATGTTCTGTACTGCAGTCAAGGTTCACTCTGATAACACCTCCCGTGCTGTAAGCATCCCTCTGTTCTATAAACATTTTCCTGTACTGAAAATAATGTCTGCTCAAGCGAGAAGTGTTGAATATTGTGAAACTAACTGAACTAGAGGGGGGGGGGAGCAGTTTTCCTATATGCTTGACATGCTTGTAAAACCACTATAAAAGATCCTCAGTAGTTTAGTTTGGGGCTCAGCACCTCTGGAAAGTTATTTCCTGCTGAGCCCGATAGTGTCACTTCCTTCAATAAAACTCACTTTCCTTCAGTCCGTGGTGTCTCTTATCCCATTTTTCTGCAATACCACAATTGTCTTTCTTTAGTAGTGTTTTACACATATAATTTATTAGTGCCAGCATTTTCAAACCTGCTGTCATATGTTACAAGATATTAAATGGATACGTTTACATTTTCCCTCACATTTCTAGATTCCATGCCATTGTGGCACATGCCTTAGTTATTTCCTGTTTGGGTTACTTTAATGTGTTTTACTTCATCTATTCCAAAGAAACATAGTCAGATTATTTAACTGGGGTACACCTACAGAGAGCATACAATTCTCTTGTTGCAGCAACTCCATTGGCTACTGGTCCATTTCTGGGCACAATTCATAGTGCTGAGTATGACTTATTAAAGCCTCCATGACTTAGGTCCAGTCTGATAGACCATATCTCCATATATCAGTCTGTCCATGTTTTGAGATTTTCTGGGGAGTCCCATCTATCTATCCCATCATTCCATGGGGGTTGAATCCACACCAGCAAAATAATCCAGATTCAGAGAACAGTATTTTGCTCAGATTTTACCCTGTTTATGCCACACTGACTTGTAATAATACATACTCATTCAAATTCAAATTGGTACAAAAGGTGTTCCTTCCAATGCGCTTTTACCCATTCCTAGAATGCATTACACCTATCAACCAATAGCCTTTCTTGTTTTTCTGTGAATATTATCACCCCCCTTGCCCCTCTCATTGGATGGATCCCCCATCCAATCTCCATCCCCCCCCCCCATCGTACCCCAGTGAGTAAGTGAGGGAATTTTAAATGTCTCCCAGCACAGGAGGAGAAAGAAAAAATAAAATGCTTCTTCCCATGCTTCCCTTTCCATTCCAAATCCTGAGCTGAATTAAGATCAGTGTCTACAGAACAAGCTGCTTCTTCTCAGTGTGATGTTTGGCTGGAACGGATCCCTCACCTCCCCATGGTCTACACTTCCCCCTCTTTTCCAAGTGCTTCCAGAGCCAGTAGTTTTCAGAAGCAGGGAAAGGGTCTTTTCAGTGGCTGTCCCCAGGCTCTGTGACTCCCTTCACAGAGAGACTAGAAACGTGTCCTCCTTGCTATATAATTCAAGAGGCAGGGGAATACTTTTTTGCTTTGTCAAGCCTTTGAAAACTGATTGCTCATAAAGGGCCTTTAATGATATGTTGCATTGTCTATATTTACTGTTTTTCTCTTTTAATAGACATGCTTTTTTATTTCCTTTTAATTCTATTGATATCTTTTAATTATACTTTAACTTTTGTATGATGTGTACTTTCAGCCATTTCTCTTTTCCCTTGTAAGCCACCTGGGAGACCCAGAGCTGGGAAGCGGGGACATTAATTTATTAACTAACTAAAAATGCAACTAGCAAATGATGATTTTTTAAAAAATCACTAGTGTAGCAGTAATCATTGCATGCCATGCCATATATTTGTTGTTTTAGTGAGTTGTCCTAAGATCACTTATAAACATTTAAAAATTAGAATAAAAAAATCAGGCTGATGTGCTAAGTAAGTGACGTTCCTTCCCTTTCCAAACTCTCCTCCAGTTGGTTTCAACAGTACAGCTATTTTGCAGTAATAGAAGCTCATTCAGGAACTTGATGCTGGCTCAGAACTACAGACCTGTGCTGATTTAAAAGAAAAGGGAAACCCCATTTTCTGAAGTGAAGCTAAAAATCAACCTCCAGTAGTAAGTGTTTGTTTGGTATCAGTCTTCATGCAAAAATTAAGGCAAATTTTATGTGGGGAAAGAACAAAAATGAAAGTAACAAAAGAGCAGCATTTTTAAAAATCATTGCTTTACAATTAATAATGTAATGGGGGGTGTACTGCTTAAAAACAAAACAAGTATATATTTATATAGAAGTTAAATGTGTAGCTTGCACTTTTCTTGCTAGATTCTCACATTTTTCCTTCATACAGAAAATTCTTTGGAAACAAATATAATTTGTTTCAAGAAAGATGAAGTTGATCTCTGTGGTGATAATTTGTTTCTGTATGCTGCTGTATACACAAACAGGTACCTACTGCATTAAATACTTTTTTCTTCTTTCTTTAGATTGTTTCTCTGTCAATTACTCTGACATATCCATTTTAATACATTCTAGATATTGTATTTTAGAGTATTTTTTTTCATTGGTAGAAATTATAGAGATATATAACGTGTGAGAGGAAAGAGAAAAAATGTAGTTGCATTAGAGTATTTTAATATTAAAAATCTGAGATACAGAGCAGCTCTTTGTAAATGGCATGGAATTTTTTATCCTCATTAGAGATACACTTGTGATAAATATCTTACTTATTTCCAGGTGCCACGCCAATCCATGATGAAGACGGTAAAGAGATTTTTGTTGGTTTTAAGCACTCTCCTCCAATGTCTCAGATCTCTACTAATGGAAAAAGTGAAAAATATTCAAATATTAAGAATGAGATTTCTACTGATTTCAAACAACGTATTAGAACCTGCACAAACTGTGTCAGTTTCAGATGTAGTGGGAATAGGGATTAACATTAAATAGAGTGTTGCAGTGGAGTTCATAAAATTACACATCAAAAGGAATAGCTTTTTAAAGAATGGGTTCTAACATGGATTGTGAGACACGTGCACAGTTGTGTTACCTATCTGGGAATATTTTGGATGATTAGTGATCTTGCTGAATCAGAAGTTGCCTGTATAACACAGTGTGGCACCCATACATTCAGCACTGGGGCTGTGTGGAACCACTTGTAGTACCAGACAGATGGCCATTGATTCCTCCTGGCCTGCCCCAAAGCTGGAATTTAATTATAAAGTGACACAATTAATTTTTCCAGGAAATCACTTTGTATCACACTTTTTAAAATCTGCATAATTAATGCTTTCAAATGTGTATGGTTCCAACTCTGTTGCCCCCTGCATTTCCAAACCACACCACCATTCTCAAACCTGGGTAGTGATCCAATGTGGGAGAAAGGCAACATTCAGCCACATCCTAACTATCTCCTTCAGTCCAATGGCATGTATTCCATAGTATACTTAGGATTGAATTCACTGTTCTGTAAACATGTGTTACATTTTAAGCTAGACAACTCCCCCAACTGTGAATTTTAAATTGTGGCATTTAATTTTAAAGAGCAAAAACCCAACTTCTTTAGCTTTGACTGCATGCCCTAATAGATTATCATTCCATTCACATGCCAGGGAGACACGCATGCAGTGGCACAACGTTTTTAGATGACAACGCTAAAGCAAAGGTTAACAAATGTGTGGTCCTCCTCCAGATGTTGTTGAACTACCGGTCCCATCAGCCCTGGCCAGAAAAGTAGGGGATGATGGGGGGGTTAGCCTAGTGACTCGAGGGCCACATATCCCCCATCCATTTGCTAAATTCAAGAAATAAAAGATACCTGTTTAGAAACAATGTTTCTTGAAACTTTGTTGACGTATTTTGACTGTTGAAAGAAATATTAGTCATTTAAAAAATAATCTTTAATGTAGACCCCTACAGACAACCTCCAGGGATGCCTTACTGGCCTTTCACGAGCAACGATTTCTGGGCTTATGTGGAGTACTTCCGGACCCTGGGAGCATACCACAGAATCAATGAGATGGCCAGGACCTTCTTTGCTCATCATCCTCTTGGAAATATTCTTGGATATGATGCCCCATATCATGACCACTAGCTTGCTTGGCAATCCCTCATTTGATCATTGCTAACAATCAGAATTGCTAGCCTAACTGTGCTGTTCCAATGCTTCTTTTTAAATCAAATATGTAACCCTATTTTAAAAAATGCTAAAGAAGGCTAGAGTGAATTCTTTTCTAGCAGACAATATATATTTAATATACACCTATTTTTAAAATGCATAAAAATATTTTATTCTAAAGCTTTTGTCATTTTAGAAATCATATGCATTTGTATTTTGAAAAATAAATAATTATTGAAATAATTTATTTGGGTTTTTTCCCCTAAACTTTTTAGGTGATGTTTATATAAACCTATACATAAATACATTGGGGGTGGAAGGTACAGATTGAGCAATTATTTTTTACTTATAATGTCTTTCCCTCAACTATTTAGTGAATGTTCCACAAACGGTTGGAAAAATACTGACGGAGATAAACAGTATATGTTTCTCAGCATGTGATTTTTTTAAAAAAAAAATGGTGCAGCTACACTGTAGAAATAATGCAGATTGGCACCACTTTAACAATCATGGCTCTATCCTACAGAATCCTGGGATTTGTAGTTACCAGATCTGGTAATCCCTTTCATTGTGCACATGTGCTAAGGGGGGGGGGGGAGAGAATTACTCCACATTTAGCTAGATAGACAAGAACAGCTCATATCCAGAAAGAAATATTGTGAGTTGTCATCACCGTCATATTCTTCGCCATGTAATGCATGCAGAATATATTTCTGTCATCACCACTGAATAACCACTGACATGGATAGCTGAAATAATATGGAACGGGGCCAATGCTTTGAAACTGGTTATTCAGGCAGCACTTAATATCTTAACATTCCTCAATAAACTTAATGGATGATTGGCAATCCTAAGCATGTAGACCTGGTCAGGAGTGAATTCTGCTTAATTTAATAGAGACCTGTAGCAATGTAAAGTTTGATATTGTGATGATGTATATGAACTTTTGTGGACTATAATCCAATTTCAAATCCACTAATTGTTGTTCAACACTTCAACTATATATACAATACACATGGTTTGCAAGGTGGGATTTTAAACAATTCAGACCAGATCCACAGGGCTGGTCCATACTCCAAAGTCCAAACAGTGGAAGCCACCTCAATACAAATGGCAAAGTGAGGCACCCTGCTTTGAGCATGTTATTCTAGTGGGCCAGAGGGAAACTATTGACAGTGATAATTATATTATTAGCATGGACCATTCAAAAAAGCTTAGCTATGAGCACAAACATCCAGGCACTAGGTAATGCAAGCAACACGTCATGCGATGAGAATGTATTATCCCAGTTCAAGCCTGTCATAAGAGACTGAAAGCTCCAAATGAATTTTAACTATTCCTTCACACATCTCACTATGTGAAAATAAATAATCCCCTCAATTTCACCTTGATCTGAGAAATGCGTATTTGGTTAAGATTTCTATCTTAACTTCCAATCAGGAAAAAATATATTCTCTCTGTGGGTGTATTTGAGTTACAAGTAATGAGCAACCCTGATTAGTAATTAATTACACCTTCAAGTCATTTCCAATTTAAGGCAATCCTAAAGTGTACCTATCATGGGTTTTTCTCAACAAGATTTGTTCAGAGTGGGGTTGTCATTGCCTTCCATTGAGGCTGAGAGAAAGTGACTTGCCCAAGATCACCAGTGGGTTTCCATGGCCAAGCGGGAATTCAAATCCTTAGTCTCCTGGAGTGTTGTGATGCACTGTAGAAATAATGCAGTTTGACGTCACTTTAAATACTGTAACTCCATCCTATGTAATCCTAGGATTTGTAGTTTTACAGGGTCTTTAGCTTCCTCTGTCAAAGAGTGTGGGTGCTTTACAAAACTACAAATCCCAGGATTTTGTAGAATGGAGCCATGGCAGTTATTATTATTACGCTTTATTTATATAATGCTGTAGATTTACACAGCGCTGTACATACAATCTATAAAACAGATAAAGATAGAGATAAAGATAAGCCTACCAACGATGTACATTCTACAAAATAATAAAATTATACATATTAATACAAAGACGGCAACAAATTAAAAGCATCAAATAATAATATTTGAAAAGGGTGTCAAACTGCATTATTTTTACAGTGTAGATACACCCCTAATGAAACACTCAAACCACTACACAACACTCTCTCTCTTGCACTGAATACATTTAGAGGTATGTTTTATCTGTTTTTAACTTTTGTCTGTTTTTAACCGATTTTATGATGTTTTAACGTGGGGATTTTAAATTGTTTTAAAAACTTTTTTTGTGAAGGTTTTTCATTTGTTGTTTCTGGGAGAAAGGCAGCATATAAATAAAGTAAATAAATAAAATAAATAATGCTTAATGACACTGCAAGGTGCTGTCCCTGGGTTTCAGGTTTTGGCCCAGGATCCATAGGGTCTGGGACAATCTTGAACTGTCAAGCTTTATTCAAGTACACTCCTCATTGAATTCAATGGGCTTTCTCTATTTGTAACTGAGCTTTCTTGAGGGGAAACATGAGGGAGACTGGGCTACTGGACTGCCCAAACACTCATACACTTTCAAACATAGGAGTTTATCACACGGAGGCAAACTGCTTAAATCCCATGCATAAACGGGATTTTAAAATCCGAAAAAACCCCGCAAAAGTGGGTTGTTTTTCAGATGTATTTGTGTAAAGGAGAAATAACACATTAACCCGAACAGAAAGTCACCAAAACCTGCTCCTTTTTACTTTCAGATGTTCCAGAAAGTAAAAAGAAGTGGGCTTTGGAGACTATCCGTTCTCCTTGACGCCAATGTCGTGTGAAAAATAACCTGCGGGTTATTTTTACTTTAAATCCAGTTTCTGCACAGGATCCGTCCCATATGATAAACTCCATATTGGGAGAAGCCGCCCCAGGAACAGCCAAATGCCCCTTTGTTGTTGTTGTTGTAGTTGTGTGCCTTCAAGTCGTTTCTGCAGCAACACTAAGGTGACCCTATCATGAGGTTTCCTTGGCCAGATTGTTCATGGGTTTTTTTTCCCATTGCTTTCCTCTGAGGCTGAGAGAGTGTGACTTGGTCTCGAGTCATAGTCCAACGCTCAAACCACTGAGCCATGCTGGCTCTACCCTTTTCAATATACACCCTTTTAATATGTAATATAACCTTTTAATATATAATCATGTCAAGGTGCCTTTGGTATGATGTTTGTGGTCTAGATGTTTTTTTTAGCTTTTGTATATTTTAATGTCATTTTATACGGATTTCTTAAATTTTTATTGTAACATCTTTTTAACTAGTTTTATCTGAGCCACCTTGGGTCCCTGTCTGGGAGAAAGGCAGCATAGAACTGAAAATAATGATAATGATGATGATAATAATAATAATCCCTTCCTGACCTGTATAGGTCCTGACCTGAATTATAATAAAGTGAACCATTGTGGCATAGTGGTGTGAGTGTTGGACTATGACTCTGGAGACCAGGGTTCGAATTCCGACTTTGCCATGGAAACCCACTGGGTGATGTTAGGCAAGTCACACTCTCTTAGCTTCAGAGGATGGTGATGCCAAACCCTCTCTGAACAAATCTTGCCAGGAAAACCTTGCGATAGGTCGCCATAAGAGCCAGCATGGCGTAGTGGTCTGAGCATTGGACAACTCTGTATACCAGATTTTGATTCCCAGGTCGCCCATGGAAACTCAATGGGTGACCTTGGACAAGTCACACTCTCTCAGCCTCGAGGGAAGGCAATGGCAAACTCCCTCTGAAGAAACTTGCCAAGAAAACCCCATGGTAGGGTCACCTTAGGATCGCCATAACTCGGAAATGACTTGAAGGCATATTACAACAGCAGCAATAATAAACAATACTTCATCCTGACCTATAAGCTTACTAGGAACCCGCCCCCCTTGCGCATGCGCACAAATATCGTGCTCAGAACGTTAACGGTCCTTGCTCGAGCGAAGAACGCCATAGAGATGCTTCAGTCCTCCACACGCCTAGAGCGACCGGAAGTAGTCTTAACACTCCGGCCGGATGTAGGAAACTTATGGGGAGTCATGAAGCCGGCGGTGGACGAGATGTTCCCTGAAGGCGCTGGGCCTTATGTTGACCTCGACGAGGTGAAGGCGACAGCGGAGGGTTTTTCGAGGGGAAGCCCTTGAGATTAATGTCTTTTTAAGGGGGCTGTTGGGTGCCGTTTCCTCTCCCGGATTTCTTTTGGTTCATAAAGCCCCTGCGTTTGCTTTCTTCCTTTCTGGGGCTGCATCCGCACTGCAGCAATGATCCGGTTTGGCACCATTTTAACTGCCAAGACTCAGTGCTGTGGAATTTTGGGAAATGTAGTTTGTGGTGGCACCAGAGGCGACTGCCGTGAAGAAATCAGAAGGAGACTAAGGTCCAAAACAGACTAGAGAAATAATCCAGTTTGAGGCCGCTTTAATTGCCCTGGCTCAATGCTAGGGAACTCTGGGAGCTGTGGTTTTGTAAGACATTTAGCCTTATCTGTCAGAGAGAGCTCTGGGGCCACAATAAACTACAGTTCCCAGGATTCCCTGTAGCACTGAGACAGGTCAATTAAAGCAGTTTCTTTTTTTAAAAAAATAATATTTATTTTATCATTTATTTATTTATCCATCAATTCAGGGCTTTTGTCTAAATACTTATTTGGTGCTGCTTTCCTTCCTCCCTGAAAATGTACCTCCTTGTTTAGATTAGTTAGTTTATTTACACCCCACCTTTCTCCCAGCACCTCCTTATATCTGATGGGGTTTTCTGCACAATTAGTTTTCCCCCCGTTTTATTTGCTCTTCATTCATTTTGTATATGGGGAATGGAGTCTCCTTCAGTGTATGCTAACATGACAGAGGGCTGGACTAGATGGCCCTTATAGTCTCTTCCAACTCTGATTCTATGAAATTTATGATTGTTTGCTTTAAAAAAAAAAACCTCTTGTATTTAGGTGGCAGAATATGTTGCTGAAACAGGTAGACAATTGATTGTTTCAACTCTGTAAATATGAAACCATAAGTCCAAAACACACTGCAGAAATAATCCAGTTTGAGACCATTTTAACTGTCCTGGTTCAGTGCTAGGGAATCCTGGGAACTGTAGTTTATTCTGGCACCAGAGCTCTGGCAGAGAAGGCTAAATGTCTCAAAAAATTCCCAGCATTCTTTAGCTCTGAGCTAGGGCAGTTAAAATGGTCTCAAACTGGATTATTTCTACAGTTTGTTTTGGACCATAGATGGCAGGATGTATAGAAGTTAAATCATGAGTCTGTGTTGTTGGTATCCTTAATAAAATATTATTCTTTCTCAGGCTGGAGGCAGTACAGGTCTGTTGATGGATTTAGCAGCAAATGAAAAAGCAGTACATGCAGATTTCTTTAACAGTAAGTGTTACTTTTTAAATTTTAAACTAGAGATGTTTAGTTTAGCCACTGTACAGTGTCTAAAATTTGTTTCCTTACTTTCTGGTTTGAAAGAAGAGCTGCAAGTTTACATAGGCTAGAACTGATTAGGCCTCTTTTAGCAGTGCAGAAGAAACCTAGTGAATCTTCAGCTTGTGTGGGACAACTACACACCAGTCACTGTCAATAATATTTGGCTCTAGCATGATACTGTGTGCTTTTTGGGATTCCCATATTAAATAGCCACAAAGTGGTTTATCTAGATGAATATACCATATAGACATGTCCCTTGGTGGTCATTTCTGTATGTTACTTCATCATGGCTTTGTGGGACTAATACTATGCAGAAATATGTATTGGTGATACTTGATTTCCCTTAGTCAAGGACATGAGGAGTTGAAGCATGTTTCCATAAATCAGCTTGCCAGGGAATTAGTTAGGTTTTTTGTCAAGTCAGGACAGACTCATAGCAGTCCACAGATCATTCGTTTTTTTCCTGTGACTTGCAGAGGATCCAAGGAAGGTCTTGTCTTGCTCTGATCTTTCATATTGCTTGTGTATACCCCAAACTTTAGCATGATATGAGACCTGCCCCTTCATTCTCCTATACAGAAGAGTGTGGTTTCCTCTGTTAAAAGGAGTCAGGTTGCTTTTATCTGCCCTCCTCCAAAGTCCAGTCCAATAACACACTTCCTTTGTATCCATTGGCCTATGTTAAAGAATTGAGGTGTTGGTGTCTGCACAAATAATGGCTAGCTATGGTATATGATCATAGGTGACATATTTGTAGCTTTAAAGAAAGTAAGTCTGCCATACATTAAGACCAACAGTATAGTAAAGAGGATGAGCTGAAAAAATGAACTGATGGTTAGTGTCCATCAACAACTTTTCTTCCCAACTGAGAAGAGACATGCTGAATATATGATACAAGTTTTGATGAGAAAATATTTTTAAAGAAAAGTTTAAGATTATCAAAATAATTCATTGTGTTGGAGTTCATTGACCTGAACTCAAGAGGCAGCCTCGTGTTAGCTTTGTTAAATGGATTCAAGTCTCACTTCTCACTGGGAAGCAAGTTCTATATTCTTGCTTAACTCTTCAGAAAGTACATTTACCTAATTCCAGATGAAAATTGTGTGTATCAGTTGTATGTATTCTGTGTGATGTTAATGTACTATCCTTCTTGCTAGATTTTGAAGATATGTTTGACGACGATGATATCCAGTGAAAATGATATTCCAGCTATGCAGTGTGGAGTACTTAAGATTTTTTGTAAAAGCTGATTGGAAACCAAAGAAAAGTGAGAATATTGTCTCCAAGACATGAAAGAGGAACATGAAATGGCTGATGATGCATGGAGAGCAGAACTGTGGACTTGTTACTCTCTAGGAGATAGGTAGTTGTGCTGTTTTTAAGCCTTGGTTCAATAAAATGTGAACAAAATTAATCAAAACATTTTCCAAGTTTGTTTTATTCTGCCTTATTAGATGATTTGCAATTAAACTTAAAAGCAATAAGAAACCCCTTCCTCCCGCTCTCCCTCTCTCTCCTCATTTCATTCTGCAGCAGCCATTAGTCCTCTGGTTGATGAATGGGTCAGAATGTGTTTTCCTTCAGGTCTGCAATCAGAGTGTTTTAATATATAGATATATAATCACTGATTGCAGTATTTGCAAATATGACCCTTCATTAATATTGGGGTTGGGCAGTCCTGATCATAAACTCATTTATTTGCAGTTGACACATGAACAAATGGATGTGATTAAATTTGTGACTTATGCATAAAATAATAGTGAAGTTGTTAAACATGACTTAGCAGAAGCTAATATCTGCTATAGACTGTACTTTTGATTCCGATTTAGTGTCCATATATATATGTATACTGGTTTGAGTGGGAGACAAGAGTTGAATCCCTGCTTGGCCATGGAAACCCACTTGGTGATCTTGGGCAAGTCACACTCTCACAGACAAAGGCAATGGCAAATCCCCTTCTGAAGAAATCTTGCCAGGAAGGGTTTCCAGAAATGACCTGAACACATGGGGGGGGGGGGGGGGGAGTGAAAAGCAAACAAAGCCAGGATGGAAACATTAAAAGAGGAAAAGGCAAAAAGTGGGTTCTCAACAGAGAGAAAAGAGTGGCAGAACTGTAGATTTTTGAAGGTATCACAGAGGAATCTAGTCCCATCTTATTCTTGGTGGTTACTTGAGAAAGTGCTATGAACATTTGGAAAGTGTTACGCAAATCCCATTATAATTCTTAACAATCCTGTAAGATCCGATATTACTATTAAATGCTGAAAGAAAATGGGTTGCCTAAGGTCACCTAAAGGGTCTTGAGATGGAGGTAAAAATTCCTGATTCATTGTGCAGTCTTTGGGCTACTGCAGCATGCCAGCTGTTCTCTACTACAGATTTATATGAAAGAAGGTATAATTCCCTTTTTCCCTTGTTTAACCTTCTGGGTCCTTATGTCGTTAGCATATAAATGTGCAGCATATACCTGAGATGAGAGGCAACATGATGTACTGGTTTGATTGTTAGACTATGACTTGAGACTCAGGTTTCAAATCCCTGCTGAACCGTGCAAACCCACTGGGTGATCTTGGGCAAGTGACACTCTCTCAGCCTCAGAGGAAGGCAAAGGCAAATATCCTCTAAACAAAATTTGCCAAGAAAATTCCGTGCTACGGTCAAATCGGAAACAAATTGAATGCACACAAAAAACAAGAATATCTGAAAGATTAGTATGGGTACAATGGAGGAAGTGGTGAGACTTAAAGTATAAGTGAATGACTTTAGGTCCTGTTACTAGAAGAACTGTGTTATTGAAGAGGTTTGTGGCATCTTAAAGATTAACAAGGTTTATTTGACATACAATGCTGGAGTCCATGAAAACTTATGTCAAATAAAATTTACGAGTTTTTAAGGAGACACACTGTTGCTTTACTGCAACAAATTAACAGAAAAACTTTTTTTTTACAAGTAATATCCCCACACTCCAAATTCTGTATGCCCCAGGGGCATTTTCATCTCTCCAGGGCTTAAAACAGGAGGATCTAAAAACAAAGGAGAATCCCCCTCCCCCCACCATAGCCAGATTATTGGGGGGGGGGGAGGTAACATTGCTTCTGTCAGGACAGAATATGGAGAAACTGAATGGTTCCTAATTGGCAAGTGTGTCAGGTAAGGCTTCATTTTATAGTTCTGTCTGTTTAACCTATTTGCTGAACATATCATATGTAAAGCAGGATTAGATTCAGAGGAAAGAGGTGTGAAAATTGGAGGATGGAACATAACAATATAAGATATGCAGATGACACTATACTACTAGCAGAAAATAGCAAAGATTTGGAATGATTACTGGCGAAAATCAAGAAGGAGTGCAGAGGTGAACATTAAGAAAAAAATAATGACCACAGATGATTTAGTATACTTTATTGCACATGTACTAGTCTGAATCCTACCTTTTCTGTTTCCAGTTCAAATATAATTTTTGCAGACATTATAGTTTGAGAATGAGAGTACTTTAGTAACAGTTTGTCTAAGATTAAATTATCCCATGGAATGAGAACACAAGTGTGGTTGTTGGGTAGTTCGCAGTTTCCCTGACTGCCAGTTTAGCCAGAGAGCCCAGTATCTTTGGCCAATAAAAATATCTGTGAAGAATGGATAAACTTTATTTTGAAGCATATTTGGCTTCTTGCTGTTGTATGGCTCTTTATTTTGAAACTAGGGTCCTTTATGACAAGAGTTTTCCAAAAAATACTGAATATCCTTTATGGAACATTAGGACATTTCCTCCAAAACAGAGCAGAGTGTACATGAATATCTCGATTGTGCTTCTTTAGCCTGTGAAAAAGTTGGCTGCTTTCTTCAACACATTGTAAAGACACATGGGGCACATCAAAACATAGGCTCTAGTACAATGCTTCTTTGTTTACTCCTCTTAGTCCCACTTTCTTTACCTCTCTGTGTGTATTAATTCTAGCTATCAGCAAAATGGGATGAAGTATTGATTCAGAAAAGAAGGGGGGAATCTAAATATGACATCTGTAGGAGACTGACTTATCATCAGGTATCAGAGACTGACTTATGCTGCTGTGGTCCACTATCGGCTCCCTTCGCCACTGCCTTTCCCATAGCTCCTAGAGCTCAGATAGATCGCTGCCTGATGGGGGCCACCATTTACCTTACTCACCCAAAATGATGTTAAGATAAAGATTTTTTTTTCCCCTGCTTGCGAGATGCTCAGTATCTCATTGTGACCTGAGTGTGCTGCCAGGAGCAGCACCAACGAAGGGGAAATGTCCTTCTGGGCAGGGAAATTGATTTTTCTTTTTTTCAGCACTGCTCCTGGCAGCATGCTCTGTGATCACAATGAGTTCACTCTGTTGCCTTGGAGAATGGTGGATTCTTCTTTGGAGATCTCTCATTCACTGGCTTGTTATAAGTTGAAGGTGACTTGATGGCAGTTAACAGCAACAATGCAGTCTCATGTTTGTGTTGAAAGTAGAGGGTTTCTTATAGATGGAAATTTTGTTTTTCTTTCCATAATTGGTTCCACTGCTTTCAATAGCACAAGCAAGCTAAAATTCTGATGCTGCAAAAATTTATATACACACTTAATGCTTTGCTTATTATTATTATTGTTGTTATTATTATTATTTTCAACATGTATAAGACACAAATTTCACTTACATACATCATATCCTCTTTCCACCCACTTTCCCATTTAGTGTGCATTCATTCAATATTCACATTCAAATTGACTTCCTAATAACATAAAACAGTAGTTATTATTCACTTTCCCTTACACCAGTTGAATAATCTTTTTATAATTATTCCCCATAATCTCATTAATGGTTTGCTTGAGAAAGCAATCAATAGGCTTTGAGCTTGTGCATAGGCCTTTAAAGGAATGGGGGCTTTCAGCAGCTACGAGAACTTCAAATTTATTTAATTGGATATAATTGGATGGAACAATACAGTAGCAGGAAAACAGTAAATCCATAGAAGATATTAAGGCATTGTCAAAATAATCTACATTCTGTATAAATACAGTGGGGCCTTTGGATCCCTAAGGGTTCCATTCTGCGACGCCTCAAGAATGGGGGGGGGGACCTCATATTATAAGCCTCATATTATTAAATGGTGGTGAGGTGAATGCAGATATACTGAAGACACTGCCAGCATTTAATAATGTGGAGTGTGGTGATTATGAATGTTTGAAATCATAGATCTAGGTCCTGCGGTTTAGGAAGGTCCACTGTAGTAATGAGACCAATGTATTTTTCTTAAATGTCTTTAGTTACTGTTATTGGGGAAAACCCTCTCCATTTTACTTGTCCAGCCAAGTCAAAAAGCAAAATGAGTCAGGTATTTGGGGGGGAAAGCTTTAATTCATCTGCACAGATGAGGCTGCTAAATGCATATCAAAAGCACAAAACAAGCAGCAATAGCCGAGATCAAGCGGAGGAGTTCTCTCTTATACTCTGGTTACATCATTACACCATCCTTTGTCCTCAGTATGCAACTTCTGCCATTCTACTCATTGCTAAAAGTGTGATTATCTTGTGCTGACCATTCTACTAGGTACTTGGGTGCCCTGCTGGCTAAGTGCTGGCCCTCACCTCCAGCTCCTGAACATCCTAGACCTTTCCAGATACACACCCACAAGGCTGAAAGGCTGAAACAACAGCAATGCTGCATTTTTCTCTGCTCTGAGATTCTACCCATTGTTACCTTGAGTTCTTGGGGCCTTTTATCAGAGATTAAGATTTGTGAAATTCCAGGTGCTGCTGTGAATTTTACTATATTTGTTTTATCTTTCATTCCTGGTTTTTCTGGTATATTTAGATTTTATATTTTTAGCTTCGCTTTTATTGTAAACTCCCCAGGAATATTATTCTAATTTTGGTTCCAAGTGTTGGAAAACAGCTAAGAGGAACTAGTAGTCCTCCAGATGTTGTTGAACTACTGCTCCTACTGTTCCTGACCAATGGCCACACTGTCTTCAAAAGCCAACATCTGAATGGGCACAGCTTCTCCATCCCTATTGTGAATTCAATTTAGACACAAGCATTATAGAAACAGAATTAATTTGGGGCAAGGAAAGAGAGGAGTCATTATATTTGAGTCTTTAAAATGGAGGGGAATCATATTTTAGGGTTTATTATCCTGCATTCTATGTTGTGCTATATGTTGGCATTCACACATGATAGTATACAAGAACAAAAACAAAACTACAAATGAAACAACTACCTGCCACTCTTCACTTTTAGGACAAACTCCTGTTAATACAAAAGTAACAGGGCCATTCTGTTTCACTGATGGGAGAAGGATGGGATGAGTGCGATGTCACAGAACACAGAACAATCATGCAATAGTGACAGGAGCATCCTGCTTCTCTCCCATCACTTTTGACCATGTGATGATCTCCTCAGAGAGGGAGATGAGGCAAAAGGAACTGTCCAGAAGAGGGCATTTCATCAGCACCAAATTGCTTCATCAAAGTACTGCAGAGGTGAAAATCATCTGCTGAACTTTCATCTTTGCACAATTCTAAAAGAGAAGAAGAAGCTTTGTCTCAAACTGTGTCTTTTTTTCAGGACTGAGAACATTATGTTCCATTAGCTGGATTTAAAAAAAAAAAAAAAAGTTTGCCTGAAGTGAAAATAAAGCCTAGTGCTTTCATGTCCTGCTGCAAGAGCAGAGACCATGTTAAGTGTTCTAAAGAAATTAGGTGCAGAGTGCAAGAAGATGGTCACACTTTTGAAACAGAGATGTCCAAAAATTATATCAAAATAGAACTGCCTATGGAACTGGCTGCAATCCTTGCTCTGTAGTATTATTAACATAATGCTTAATCTAGGCTTATTTAGGGGAAATAATAACATAAAACAAATTTAGATCCTGTTGTAACATTTATATCTTTCAAATATGCATAGAATCAATAGAGCATTTCACCATGTAAAGGTGTGCAATGATGAGGTAATATGATGTCCTTGTATATGCATCTTTCAAAAGGATGTAACCTTCCCAGTTGGAGTTTAAAAATTGGGTATTTCCAAATGAAGTATAGTGAAACTACCTTAAGTTGTTTTCTTGGCCTCTCCCACTTTTTAAAAGCCTTTTAACCTCCTTTTTGGTGGAAAGAGGGGGAAAAATAAGACACTTTGTAGTTGAAGATGACATTGTCTGAATATCCTCTTCCATGAATTAGGCATGGTGATTGCATGGCAGTTGCCTTATTTGAACACGAGCCTGGGTGTTTTAGGGTAGCTATTTGCATTGATTATATCAAATATCTATGTGTCCATCTGTGTAGTTTCTTATGCTATAAAGTTTGTTTTCTGTGATAAGGCAATATTAGCACATTTGAAATGGAGTAAGAAAGTGCATAGGGAATCCTACAGCGAAGCATGGCACAGCTACAGGAAATGATGCTGCAATAGCAATTCATCTCATGATATTTACCCCTGTGTCAAAAACAAGATGATAGACAGCCTTGCCCCACTGCTGTTAATATGATTGCAAAACCTTTCCTCTGGTTCTATCAAGCTATTGATTGTCCTGCCCTGTGAAGTTTTTCTGAACAGTCAAACCCAGTAGGGCTAAGGAGCAGTTTTCTGAAGCAGAACTGTATCATGGAGTCATTAAGAGTGGAAAACTCCCCCAGCTCCTTTAGTACTGAGGCATGGGAGGCAGCAATTAGAACATTCTTTGATGGGTCCCTGCCGAGAGATTATTAAAAGCACTGTCACTGGCCCTGCTGAAAGACAGATAGGTCACAGTTCAGGCTGCAAAGAGAAAGGCAAACACAGCATGTTTCCTTTTCATTTCAGTGGGGAAAGCACAAGGAAGGGGTTCTCCACCTCAGCCAGAGGGATCTAATCTTTTCATTGGTCACTGATCCAGTCACCAATAGTAATTTGAAATACTGCCGGAGACCAGCATGCTGTATGTGAGCACACTGTCATGTAAACACACCATTGATATTCTGTATGATGTCAGAAATTACTGGCCTGCAACATACAATAATACCTCATTTAATGGCTTAAGCCATTAGGATCATGGATATCTGCAGAAATCTCAGGTTTCTAGAAATGTGAATGCCTTAGCTTTGCTCCCTGTTTTGCGCTGACACTTAGCCAAAATACTATAAATACTTTAAAGCTAACCACGTGCTCAACCTTTTATAGAAGGAAATCAAACTAGTTTAAAATCAATGTAATTATCTGAAATTCTGTTAAGAGATTTCTGCACTTCTGGCCCATCTCCTGTGCTTTTAATTGAGACCTTAAATACAGAAATTAAGTAGGTGACACTGTGGTCTCCATGCCAGGAAACAAGGTGGCCCGATGTTAAATAGGTCAGGTCTCCTGTATCTTGTGATGCTACTGAAATGCTCTTCTGTACAGCTAATGTGAACGAGGCCTGTATTGTTTGCATCTAACCATGTAAAAAACAAACAAACCTATAGCATAAATTTATTTGCACAATAGCTGATAACAGCTCACCATCAGTGAGAAAGATAGCAATACTTTTCTTGAATCTTTGGAGTTCAGGTTCCTCATACTCTAAAAACCACAGTTAAGTTGTGTTCTGGTTGGGTTTGGCTTGACTGGAGTCTTTTTCACTTCAACAACACCCATCTATGACTGAAATGATAGTGTAAGTACTCTCAGACCTTTTACAAAAGTCAAGAATCACTGGAGTGAAAATCAATATCCCAGATGGCTAGTAAAGCCATTGTAGGCAATTGAGTGGCATGGTAAAAGGGGGGTAGATTTCCTTCAGATTTCTGCTAAAGCTGTAAAATATGCTGAAGAGCAGGCTAAATACAACTGCAAATTCTATGGGGATAATTGAAAGAAGGATCAATTAACTACAGCTCTAAATTTAAAGCTAAAGAAGCTGGAAGGTACTATAAAAGGGTAAAACAAGCTCTATAATTCTCTGGTGGGCAATATCTTTGTTGGGTTAAATTCACAATATTTGTAATCTTCATCAGGTAGTAAAAACAATAATAATGGTGGAGGGGAGAGCATGAATGCTCCAAAAATGTTTTGGCTTGAACTCTTAAGCCTTTCCAAAGATACAGCCATTATGCCATAAACAGCTTTTTGGGAGCACCCAAATCAGCATGGTATGCTGCAGCCTTTCTCAACACTGGCTCCTCCAGATATTTGAACAACAAAAGTCAAGCTTCATTTTTCATTTCCAGTGCTGACTGGGACTGATGGCAACTGTAGTCCAGAATACTGGAGAGACCCATACTGGGAAGGGCTCCAGTCCACCCCTCCAACTGACTTGATTTTGCAAGGACAGTCCCAATTTAACTTCTTTCATCCCACTTTTTCAGCTGCTTTTCAAATGTCCCAGTTTATCTCTCCTCCTCTCCCTTTCCCTTTGTCCTTAGCTAACTTCAGTCCCTACAAACTGAATCCATAGTTGAAAAGTAATATGCGGTTAACTCAACAGGGGGGAAGAAGAGAGTGGGAGAACGGAAGGGCAGAATCATGCCCTTCTCAGTAGGCTCAGGCAAAAGCAAACTGCTGCAGCCTCACCTAGTTTCTGTGTTCTTTTTAAATAACTTTTGCCATCTTGGTCACAATCTAATGCTGCTTGACCAAGGGGGGTTGCAGACTGCCAGAAATAGTGCAAATTGAGTCCTTTTTTAGGGTTAGGGTTAGTGCTAGGGAATCATGGGAATTGGTTTTTTTCTTTTTTTCTTTTATAATTATTTTTATTTTATTTTGATAATTAAGTAGTAACGACAATATAATGAACATATTAGAAGGAGAATAACGTACATAAGTATACAGACATAAATATAGTTCGTCCAATCCTTTGTACCTACAAAATAGATCCTTACATGAAATCAGTACCAAATCAATTTAAAATAAGCATATAGATTGATTTTCTTCACCTTATTTTGATATCGTATGATAATTAACATAAATGTTTTCAATATGTAAAGATAACAAATTAAGTATTAGCTTAAAACATACACCTCTTATTATATTCTTTACCTATCTTATTACTCCATCTACAAAATTTTCTATTTTTGCCCATTTTCTATTATAGTGCTTTTCCTGTTTATCATTAATCATTATTGTCAATTTATCCATCTGCATCATATCCTTTAACTTTTCTTTCCATTCTTCTATTATGTAGACATTTTCTTTCTTCCAATGTTTTGCAAATATTATTCGTGCAGCAGTTACCATATATAAAACTACTTCAATTTCTTCCTTGTTCAATTTTCCCTTGCAATCTTCAGTAATATTCAACAAAAATAGTTTCGGATTCAAACTTATTTTAATATCAAACAGTTTTTGTATGGTTTTGTGAATTTCCCCCCAAAATTTTGCTGCTATATTGCATGTCCACCACATATGGAATAGGTCTGCATCAACTTGCTGACATTTCCAGCATCTACCTTCTCCTTTCTTCTCTATTTTAGCTAGTTTTTTAGGGTGTAGATGCCATCTATATAACATTTTGTAAAAATTTTCTATTAAATATATGCTTTTAGTAAATTTCACATTTTTTGACCATGTTTTTTCCCAAATTGTTAACTCTATATTTTCTCGTATATCCTGCATCCATTTAACGGTACATTCTTTAATTGACTCTTCTATCAAATCAATATCCAGTAGCATTTTATATAATTTTGTTATCATATGCTTCTCCCCTTTCTCTAGAATTTTTTCTAGCTCTTTTTTATCATTTTCTATACCTTTAGTTTCTAAATCCTTTTTGAATCTTTCTCTAATCTGGAAGTATCCGAACCACTGTAATTTAATCCCTGTTTCTTGTAGATCAATATATGTTTTCATAGTTAAGTCATTTCTTGTTTTCAAAATTATGTCTTCATAAGTAATCCATTCCCCTTTCTGGAGTATTTCTGTTTTAAAAAAAGCTTCTTGAGGTGAAACCCATCTCGGGATTTTTGTATACCAGAGCTCTTTGTATTTTTGCCATGTTTTAAATAATGCTTTCCTCACTATATTTTCCTTAAAGACCTTAAGTTCCGTTTTCTCTGCATAGCATAAATACCAATGCCAACCTTTTTGTAATTTATTACCTTCCAATATCAACAATTTTTTATCTTTAAGAAATATCCATTCCTTTATCCATGTTAATATTGCTGCGTTATAGTAAGTTTGTAAATTGGGTAATCCTAAACCTCCCTTTGATCTTTTGTCTTGTAATACTGTTGTCTTGATTCTTGGTTTTTTTCCTAACCATATAAATTCATTTATATCTCTTGTCCAAATCTTAAATCTCGACTTTGGGATAGGTATAGGAATATTTTGAAATAAAAAAAGCATTTTTGGAAGTATATATGATTGAACTACTGCTATGCGGCCCATCATAGACAATTGAAGAGTTCTCCAAATCTTCATTTTTTCTTTAATTTGATTCCAAATTTTGATGTAATTATTTTTAAGCAGATCCGCATTATTATTTGTCATAACTATTCCTAAATATTTTGTTTTAGAAATTATTTTTAGTTCTGTTTTTGCACTTAGTTCTTTTTTATCCTTTTCTGTAAAATTCTTTATTAAGATACCACTTTTCAATTTATTTAATCTGAGTCCTGAAAAATTGCTAGCTTCCTAGGGAATTGGTTTTTTTCTGAGACATTGAGCCTCCTCTGTCAGGGAGCTCTGGTGCCACAATAAAATACAGTTCACATGATTCCCTAACCCTAACCCTTAAAGTGGACTCAATTTGCACTATTTCTGGCAGTTTGCCACCCCACCCCACCCCCGCAAGTGTCTCAGTCTTCATCTGTGAAATGTTGGAAGGTATTCACCATGGGCCGAGATCAACGTGAAGGCAATTAACAACAAAAATTAATATCCTGAAGGCTCCAGATCCCATCTGGGCTTGGAAGATAAATAGGATTGGATGGGAGACTGCCAAAGAATACCAAGTGCTGTAGGCTATATTTCAGAGGAAGGAACTGGAAAAATCATCTCTGAGTATTCTTTGCCTAAGAAAACCCTGTGAAGTTCATGAGGTAGACATAAATTAGCAGGCAATTTGAAGGCATGTATGCACAGATGTGACTAAGGACGTTATCACACATGGGCCAGTTTCGTTGTTAAAGAGATAATAAAGTGGAAATGAAGCATCCAGAAAAGAAAGTGAAAATAGAGCTTAATTACGCAAAAGCTTTTCACACATAATTACAGTAATAACGGAATTAAGTTAAAAGCGAAAAAAGACATTTTTAACTTTCATACACAAGTGAAAAGAACCCGTACATGTACTGGAAATGGGTGTGTTTTGTGACAAGTCTCCTCCTTTTCCAGGGCGAGTCCTGCATTTCCCAGGAGGAAATGTCAGACTGTCCTCCATTTGGGGTCATGTCCTCCTGCACAGGTCCTAACCCCCTTCCATTGGGGTTAGGACCTCTCAAAAGAGCAGAGGAGGAGGAGGAGGAGGCTGGAAAGGCAAGGCAAATCAGCTGAGGCAAGGGAGGGATTGAGAGGGGGAAACTGGAGGTAGCTCCCATGCCTCCCCCATAAGCCTTTCCCCTTTTTGGGCCTGCAGGGCAGAACTTCATGGTGAGATGGAGCTCCAAGTTGCTCCAGAAGCACACCCCACACCTGCACCCACATCCACCCACAGCTGCTGCGAGGGAAGCCTTCTTTCCCCTCCTTTTCCCTCTATCCCAAATGCCAAACTTCTCCTCCATCCCAAACTTTTTTCTCCTGGGCTGCCTTCCCTTCCCTTCCCTTCCCTTCCCTGGCACTGAGAAGGAGCCCAGGACTCTCCCTCCCTGGAGGCCCCTCCTCCTCCTCTTCTTGGCCCTCCTCCAGGTTTTAAAAGAGAATTGTCCGTGAGCATTTGCTTTTCACATTACACTAAATGCGAAATTACTGTAATTTCGCAAATGCATTTCCTCTAAACTCCCAAAATTAAAAAGATCTCGGATAATACCAGTTTCTGACCAGTTTCTGACTAGTTTCTGTGCGATGTCATGTGAAATCGTGAGGCACAAATTCAGTTTTTGTTTGGGATTTGTGTGGATTAACCAACAGATTTCCCCTGTGTGATAACGTCCTAAGATGTTTGCTTCATGTGGGACCACAAAGTTCTGTTCAAATATAGAACTCACTATGTAACACTGGTCCAGCTATTTTGTCTCAACCTAATCTACCTTTCAAGCTGAGAGTAGTGAGAGAACAGATGGATGCAGATGTAAGCAATAGATTAAGTCTGGTTTCACTGTGTGTGAATTAAGGCCCAGTTCCAGAAGGCTGCCTACTGCTGTTCTTTCTGTCACAAGCTTATTTGTCAAAGGCAAACAAGAGAAAAGAGGTGCGAAGCATAAAAACTAGGTTCGGGAATAGAAACAGGCAGAGATGGGAAAGTCAGTGGGGAAAGAATACAACATGATTGTTGCATGCTTTAAAATCTAATTAATTTACCTTTACATTAAAAGGGGACATTTTAAACATTTATGTTAATTAAAAGTGGTGCTTACATTTATGTTACATTGCTACACTAGAAATATTACCAAAATGAGTAGAGGAACATTCCATCTGTGATCTTACTCTTTCTCCCAATCCCTTTGTTCCTGTTTGAAGCCAGTGGTGTCACTAAGGGGGTGTATTGGTGTGACCCAGAAAAGGGGGATGACACCTGGTTGGGCCCTCACCTTGCACCACTCTCTGTCCCCTTGCACACTCCCTATCCCAGCACCATCCCTACATGCCGCTCTCTATCTCCACACACACTCCTCATCCTTGGACATGCTCCCCTTCCCCTTCTCCATGCCGTTCCATCCTTTTCCTCATCAGGAAAAGGATGGGATAGCAGGGGGTGAGTGCACACTGCCCCGGAAGCCCCGTCCCTGGAAGCCCCCCAAAGTCCCACCCCCCACCCTCCAGGAAGCCCTGCCCCTACACCAGGTGACACCGGGTGTGGGGACACCACTGTTTGAAGCTTTGGAGAGAAGGAAGCAATAGCATTATGATGATGATGATAATGATGATGATGATTTTAGAAAACCCAATTTATCACCTACTCCAATATTAGCAGGAACTTCCTGACAGTAAGGGCTGTTCGACAGTGGAAGATACTCCCTCAGAGTGTGGTGGAGTCTCCTTTTTTGGAGGTCTTTAAACAGAGGCTGGATGGCCATATGTCGGGGATGGTTTGATTTTGAGTTCCTGCATGGCAGGGGTTGGACTGGATGGCCCTTGTGGTCTCTTCCAACTCTATGATGCTATGATTCCACTGGGAAATCTTCTTTGGCTTTCCTTTATCATTTGTCTCTTTACCCATCCTCTTTCCCTAGCTCATTTATTCGCACAGAGATCCAAGGCAATGTCACAGGATTAAGAGTGTAAAAGTTAAGTTCTTTTACATGGATGCTGTCCTTGTTTTAAAGAGTTTTAAATTTTTAATTTTTTTAAATTTTAAGAATGTAATGTTTTTAATTGTTGAATTGTTGGATTTTTTTAAATTTTGCATTTTAATGTTTTCTACTGTTTTAACTTGGATTGTTTTAGAGTTGTTAGCCGCCCTGAGTCCCTGTGTTGGGAGGAAGGCGGGATATAAATAAGCAGAATAATAATAATAATAATAATAATAATAATAATAATTCTATGGGACAGATGAAAGGCCGCTACACATTGTTTGGTTCAGAATGCAGGAGGATAATCTAAATCAGGGATGAGCAAAGTGCAGCCCCAGCTATGGGCAACTCTGTTTTTCTTTTTGGACTGCAGCTTCCATGACCCTGCACTATTGGCAATCCTACCTTAGAGGCCTGCTGGAAGATGCTGTTCATGGCCTCTGGAAAGCACAACTGCATGACTGCTCTAAACTAATCCTATATACAGTGGGCCCTGGATATCCACTGGGGTTTGGTTCCAGGACTGCCCATGGATGCCAAAATCAGTGAATGATCAAGTCTCATTAAATACAATGGCATCGTAAAATAGTGTCACTTATATAAAAAGGCAAAATCAAAGTTTGCTTTTTGGAGTTTATGTATTTTAAAATATTTTCAAGCCGTGGATGCTTGACTCCATGGATATGAAGAGCTGACTGTAATTACAGCAAACACCTTTTGTTCTTTAAGTAGCCAAACCCCAACTGCCCAATGAGTATGTTCAGTGGATGTACAATGTTTATTGCTGGGACAGGGTGGAAACCTGAAGTGACAGGTATGTGAATCAAACAGAATATCCTGAAGGAGGCCATGCCCAATTGACTGGAAAACTGAACAGGAACACTCACCATTATACAATTTTCTTGAAGGTCCCACTTCTTTGGTGTTATCGCTGCAACTTCTACTGCCATTGTTGATATTCTAAAAAGCTAGCAGTATGATCAGCTCATCTATATGGAGGAGTCACTGGATAATAAACATAATTTATAAAGCCTTTGGGTGCTATATAAGCCCGTGTACCTCAGGGATACAGATGGTGTTTTTACAATGCACTAAAATGTGAGGAAACACCTGAACAGTGTTTGTCAAGGCAATAACTGGGAGATGCAGCTGTTGAGTGTTCTCAAATATTTTATATACAGAGGGGAAAATCCCCAAAGTGGCAGATAAGTAGTCACATGGGCTCATGTGGTAAAACCAAGAGAAGCTGAAGCCAAAATAGTGTTTTTGATATTATGGGAGAAAAATACCAAAATTTAGTGTCAGCCACCTCCATGGACCCTCATCTATGTGCTGCAAAAGGAGTATTTAGAGATTCCAATGAACGAGTGATTACTAATACCAGTGCACCATCTTGTGGATTCTTGCAGGGACTACATTTTCATCCTACTTCTAATCAAATCAACTGGCATGTCTTCCTCACAGAATTAGCACTCGAACCAAAATGAGGGACACTGTTTCAGATTCCAGTAGACAGGAAGAGATTCAGAATTAATCAGGTGACTGCTTGTGAGTGCGTGCTAGGTTAAGTTATGAAAAGGCAATGTGTTTTAAAAATATTTGTTGTGGATACTTTTTTTTTAACCTGATAATATCACTAGCCATGTTAATGCAGGCAAGTTATCTTTCAAAAATCTAAAAAGAATGTGTGCCTTTGGCATGCATACCTAGTACATAAACCCATTTACTTTTTTGTAATGGATGTCTGAATGCCAAGTTTAGTTATGTTAAGGAGATCTTCAGAGGAAAACTTCCATCCACAACTATCCCCAATAGATCCTCCAAACCATAACTTTCAAAGGAAGTAATAGTCCCACTGTATTCTGCTTTGGTCAAGCCCCACTTGGAATACTGTGTCCAGTTCTGGGCACCACAATTCAAAAAGGATGTTGAAAAACTGGAGCGTGTCCAGAGGAGGGCGACTAAAATGGTGAAGGGTCTGGAAATCATGCCTTATGAGGAATGACTTAGAGAACTGGGTATGTTTAGCCTGGAGGAGAGATGGTTAAGAGAGGATATTATAGCCTTCTTTAAATATTTGAAGGGACGTCATATTGAGGAAGGAGCTGGCTTGTTTTCTGATGCTCCATAGAACAGGACCCAGAACAATGGATGCAAGCTGCAAGAAAAGAGATTCCACCTCAACATTAGGAGGAACCTCCTGACAGTGAGAGCTGTTCAACAGTAGAACACAGTCCCTCGGAGTGTGATGGAGTCTCCCTCTTTGGAGGTCTTTAAACAGAGGCTGGATGGCCATCTGTCAGAGATGGTTTGACTTTGAGTTCCTGCATGACTGGACTGGATGGCTCTTGTGGTCTCTTCCAACTCTATGATTCTATGATTCTATGGGACACCCTCTTGAATAATGTGGATTAGAATAGGTAGGAGCTGATGAGGGAAGTAGGACACACACAAATCAAGATTCTGAGGGGGGTTGCAGACTGCCAGAAATAGTGTGAATTCAGTCCACTTTTAGGGTTAGGGTTAGTGCTAGGGAATCATGGGAACTGTTATTTTTCTGAGACATTGAGCCTTCTCTGTCAGACAACTCTGATGCCACAATAAAATACAGTTCCCATGGTTCCCTAACTCTAACCCTAACCCTAAAAGTGGACTGAATTCACACTATTTCTGGCAGTCTGCAACCCCCCTGAGTTAAGTTAAGTTAACTTTAATGATAAAAAAAATGTGTGCCCTGGAATTCAAATCTCCAAATTGTCAGATGAATCTCAGGGAGCTGAAAGAACTTGTGGCCAATGGGCTGAATCAAATTTCAGTTTCAACTTGAGTAGACCCATTGAGATTGATGTGACTTCTATATGTGGTGACTAAATACAACCTATCCCTTTCTATTATGATAACATTGGATTTAGCCCCTTATTTCAAGGGAACCAACTGTAATGTTTGAGAATTCTTGGAGAACAAGCAATCTGTAGAAAGACAGAATCAGAAAAATCTCATTCAAAAAAGAGAGAGAGGGAGAGAGAGAGAGATGGAAGAAGTGAACATGGGAAGCTTCAGACCAGTGCATCATCAGAGCTTAGAAAAGTTACTTTTAGGACTACAGCTTCCTCCAGACAGCATGAACAGTGGCCCTTGTGGCTGGGGAATTATGGGAGTTGTACCCCCACCCCCCAAAAGGGGATGTTTCCAAGTACTGGCTGAACCCCTCCCAGAAATTTTAGCACTGATTTAGAACCCTTTTTCAACATGCCCATGCTGCCTGGTGTTAGCTGACATCCTCAATTTTATATATATATATATTTTAGCCATGTGGAGTTCCTATGACCCCAGCCTGACCCTTGGGAGATGGCAGCCATAATCCCCTAAATGTAAGGTCAGGTAAGCAAGCTGAAGTTGCTCAAGACCACTAAAGATTTCCTGGACAGGCAGGTTTGGGAGTTGCCCTTGGGAATATCCCATTATACTGGAAATGGTGTTTGTTTGTCTTAGTCTCACACTTAATGAGACAGTGATTAGATTTGATTGCACCCCTTTCTCTAGCTTCCTTTCCTTGATAGTTTTGAAACCAAATGCATTGTTTAGACTATGCCCATGCTTAAACAATGGCAAACCCATCAAGCCTTTGTCCACCTATTGTTTTACTCATGGCCAGAAGGCAGAAATTCCCTATAAGAACCCCTGGATTTTGGCAGACCATGTGCTACCTTGGAAGTGCATGCTGAATCTCTGTCGGTCTGCGCTCTGAGATAGTTCCCGTGACCCCCCTCTCTTGCTGGTCGTGCCCCTTCCACAGAACCCATCCGCATTCGCCAGAAGTCCGGAGGAGTCTCTCAGGTGTGAGTATATCCCTCTCTATCCTGGTTTCCCTCTTTGCATCCCCCACTCTCACTCTTTCCTGCCTATCCTTCTAGTGTGTGTGTGTGTGTGTGTGTGTGTGTGCTGTATTTGGATGTTTCCTTATTTTGTTAAATAAATATTTTAGACTTTAATTGGAGTTTGGTCCATTTCAGTGTCATTCCTTGTCAGAACTCTTATACCTCTGGTATACAATTTTATAAGATCTCCAAAGCGAAGTTGGGCGCTTCACTTGCACATTTGAGCTACTTATAAATTCCCCCAAAATTAGGCTTGTTTCCCAACACTGGGGTATTCTGATAGTTAATGTCCAGAAAGTCTGAGCTTTGAATACAAGGAAAAATTCTAGAATATAGTGATAAACAGATAGCCTGTAACCATTTAGAGAATGATCCTTTCATTACTACAAGCCAACACTTATGAGTCCTGCCAAACCAACCATATAGCTTTTTAGGGGGGAATAATTGTGATAAAGTCACTCTCTGGTAGACTGTTGGTACATTTTGACACAAGTTGTTGTTATCATTGTTGTGTGCCTTCAAGTCATTTCCAACTTATGGCCAACCTATCATGAGGTTTTACTGGCATATTTCTTCGGGGGGTGGGGGGTTGACTTAGCCATCCTCTAAGACTACGAAAGTGTGACTTGTCCAAGGTCACCCAGTAGGTTTACAAAGCTGATCTGGGATTCAAAACATGGTCTCCAGAGTCATAGTCCAATGCTCAAACCACTACACCACACTGGCTCTCTGTTGACATAGTATATCTGGAACAAGCTTCCTCTTGATAGTCTTGTTAACAAGATAGTAAAATGTGAATTAAACCTTATTGCTGGTCAAACAACCACAGCCACTGTGTGCTGTTGTATGCCTCTCCTGAAGGAGGATTGTAAGCAGAGTGTGGCAGGGCTTGTGTTGTTCAGCATTTCTATAAATTACTTGGATGAGGGTGCTTATCAGAGCTACACATTATATAAGCTGGGAGGGTTGGCTAACATCAGAAAAGACACAACCAGGGTTTCAAAGGATTTCAACATGCTAGAAGACTTGATCAAAACAGCATGAAATTCAACAGAGATAATTGTAAAGTCTTGTACTGGGGAACAATCAACCAACAGAGGTATGAGTATAGGACTCGGGAGATCTGGCTAGGCAGCAGTACATGTGAAAGGTTTCTAGGTGTCTTAGTGGCCTCCATAAGTTGGAATTGACCTAAAAGTAGACAACACCAAAACTATGGTAGTTACATTTTTTGACTACAACCTGCCCCCAAATCAGAAAGCATGGGTAGCAGCTGTGCTATCTGTAGGGGAGTTGTACTCTAACAAAGTAATATTTTCCTACCCATAACTGCAGTGGAATTAGTATCAGACTTGCCGTCTGTGGATGCCTCTTTGTAGCTGGTTCTAATTACCATGTAAATTTTCCATAACTTTGCTGAAGAAACACTATCCTTTGGCATTGTGGGAGATTTAAACCACGGGCCCTTCACCTCCTTCAGAGTTCTACTGTTGCCTGGCATTCTCCTTACATAAACTAATAACTTTTATGCACTGCAATGGTTTAGTGCATCTATTTTTTAAAAAATCACAATAACCTTACTTCAGTATATTATATTTTATTTGCTACACAGGCCCCTTAATCCTATTGTACCACACAGTGTATTTTTCCCTTCTTTTTTTCCATTAAGATGCCTAGTGGGGCTTCCTGAGTAGGATGTGTTCAATTGTTCTTAAAGCTAACATTAAACTGAATTTTACTAAATCCAGCATTGACATTTCTCTCTTTAAGGTTCAAGGCCTTTAGGGTATTCTCTCAGTAAGGGCATTTCTGATGCACTCAGATATATGGCTTGCTTTGAGCAATCTGTGTTGAACATTAAAAAATCACAAGCTTTTCTTGTTATCATAAAGGAATACTGTGAGGCAACTAGCTAGCAGAGGTCTCGGTGTGTGGCAAAAAGCGAGAAAGGAAAAAGGTATGCAAATGAACCACACAAAACTAGAAACATATGGACACCACATAACATTCTCTCAAAAGAATGTACATTTTGTAATGGTCATTTCTATAATATAGGGGGAAATTAGGGGGACACGAAAGAATGACATAATATTGGCTGATGGCCAACACCAACACAAATGTTTTGAATCAGTAATTGCCAGGAGATATGCTATATGAACAATTTAAACTGCATAGGTTTCACTGTGAAAATAGTTGTTTCTATATGTTTTATCCTTCTCTCCCCCCCCCCCACCCACCCAGCAATCTAATTTAAGAATGGACAAAATGTGGAACAGAATGGTAACTGAACAGTAGTTTTTATTTGTAATTCAGTTAAACTGTTAGTATGCCTCAAACTCTTCTTCAGACTTTTATTTTTATTGAAGTACATACTGTATCCATCACTTGTGGTACTACAGAAGTCACACATAACTCAATAAAGAAAAAAAAGGAATATGTATTCAAATATATGAACTTTATCACACAGGTAGTAAAACCGGCTTACCTGAGTCAGCTAAAAATTTAAAACGGGCAGCATTCTGATGTTATCAGAAAGCTATCGCTGCTAAATCTGCCACCTGGGTCCATCCCCGCTCCTAGGGGCACTCTGGCGTCCATTTTCTTAAGCCAGAAAATTCCCAGCTTAGAAAAGAGGTGCACTGAGCACCCCTGCAAGCGAGGATGGCCCCAGGGTGGCAGATTCAGTGGGTAGAGCCTTCTGATAACATCAGGATGTTGCCTGTTTTAAATTTTAAGCCGGCTCAGGTAAACCGTTTTTATTATCTATGCGATAAGCTCCATATCTGAGAAAGTAATCCAAATATAATGAGAAACCACTCTGGAATCAACACCTTTATTATGATACTCCCAACTGTTAGTTGCTATCATATATCTGTTAGTATAAAACAATTATTGTACCTCATTATTGCATTTTGGTTATTCTATATTTGTACTTACCAAATTCACTGTACGTAACTTTTTAGTAAAACTATAAATAAATAACATTGATTTCCTAACAGTTTGGGTAATTATCTTTGCTGAATGTACTCTGTATTATGGATTACTTGTCTATGGATGTCACTGGATGTCATCATGGGCTAAATTCTATTTTCAGTCCCAACTAGAGTAAACCAACTGAGGGAGGTTGCAGACTGCCAGAAATAGTACAAATTGAGTCCACTTTTAGGGTTAGGGTTAGTGCTAAGGAATCATGGGAATTGTTGTTGTTTTTTTCTGAGACATTGAGCCTTCTCTGTCAGAGAGTTCTGGTACCACAATAAAATACAGTTCCCATGATTCCCTAATCCTAACCCTAACCCTAAAAGTGGACTCAATTTGCACTATTTCTGGCAGTCTGCAACCCCCCTGAATCAATGAGATTTTCATAAGTATAAATTGGATTCAGGCTTATATCTGATTAATATACTTCTGACATTGGACAGCTGAATGTGTGGTCTGTCTCCACTAATTAGCATTGTGGCTGATTGCTCAGTTATGTCTGTGATATACAAGTCACCACAATATTCAAGCAATGAATGTGCAAGCTACTCAGAATCTAGCTAAATTCAATTCATTATATAAAGCAGGGGTAGGCAACCTTTCCCCTTTAAGGGCCGAGGGACTTCAGCTCCCAGAAGCCTCAGCCATGTTGGCCAATAGTCCCATGTTGGCCAATAGCTCCTGGGATTCTGGGAACTGAAGTCCCTCAGCCCTTAAAGGGGAAAGGTTGCCTACCCCTCATATAAAGGGATCTTGTAACACCTTTGAGACTAACTGAAAGAAATGGTAGCATGAACCTTCATAGGGCCTTTGCAGACTACCAGAAATAGTGCACATTAAATTGAGGCACTGCCCTGGCTCAGTGCTAGGGAGTCATGGGAATTGTATTTTTTTCTGAGACATTGAGCCTTCTCTGACAGAGAGCTCTGGTGCCACAATAAATTATGGTTCCCATGATTCCCTAGCACAGAGCCAGGGCAGTGCCTCAATTTAATGTGCACTATTTCTGGCAATCTGCAAAGGCCCATTGACTTCAGCCTACTTCCTCAGATGTGTTTTAGGCTGAGAAAGTAGGCTGAAGTCTACAAATGCCCATGCTACCAACTTCTTTCTTTCAGTAAGTCTCAAAGATGTTACAAGATCCCTTTGCATACTGATTTTCCAGGTAAACATGGCTATACCTTTGAATTCAATTCATTATGTTTTCTTAGACTGACAAAGTCAAATATCAGGGTTATACTACAAAAATGTAATCCAACTTTATTCTTCCACCCTTTTGCCCCCCAATGTTAAATTCTATTGCTCATAACTCATGTCTGGGTAAAGCAAGAATCCCATAAAAGTAGAATCATTAACATTATCAGCATAGACACCATTGTTTTCCTCTTCTCCATATACTTGAAGCCAGACTTCATCCCCAGCTTCCACATGGAGCAAAACAGAACCTGATGCCTGGTCAACATCATTTTTCTGATACTGGTCATAAGTGATGATGATTGCTTTGTCCTTCTTGTACAAACTGACCTTCACATCTGAGGAATACACTGTGAGATGATACGCAAAATAGTATACACCAGGGATGCTGCACCGGAACTTTCCAGTTGTTGTATCGTAGTGATTTTGCTCATTGTAGAAGATCTTTGTAAATTTGATGGGAATATTAGGATAAGGGACTCTGGTTGTTAAACCAACACTAAAGGCAGATCGATAAGCAGGAGCGCTGTCTCCTTTCTCCCCTTTCAGCCCAGGGATTCCAGCAAGCCCCGGTGCTCCTTGAGGACCTTTGGCTCCAGCAGCTCCTAAACTTCCGCTGTCCCCCTTTGGGCCAGTTGCACCTACCAAGCAAATGAATTTTTTTTGTTAGAGTGGAAAATCCTTATTTCTGCAAAGACTCTCAGCTGGAAAATTCCTCATAGGCTTTCAGAAAGACAACATACTGAATTAGTCAGCCCAATGGAATGAGATGAGTACAAACCTATTACCAGGATTTCAATCCACAAGACACTTTCATGCTAATAATGCCTTGAACTGTTTCGGATTAAGTGATTTGAAGATTACAGCTTGAGTGTCCTATGAATTTAAATTTATCTTTTCTCAACCATCTCTGGATAAATTAAATTGGCTTAACAAAAGCATACTTCATGGATTTCTGGATTCAAAGTTAAATTTATTTCTTTAATTAAAGCCCATATTATATCAATATGGCAGAGATAATATATAATACATATGCCCTAATGCTGTTCAGAGAGCCAGTATAGTTTGACCATTGAGCTATGACATTAGAGACCAGGGTTTGAATCCCCACTTGGCCATGGAGACCTACTAGGTGACCCTGGGCAAGTCACACTTTCTCAGCCTCAGAAGAAAGCAAACATAAGCCCCCTCGGAACAAATCTAGCCAAGAAAATATTATGATAGGTTCATTTTAGGCTTGCCATATGTCAGAATCAGCTTAAAGGCATACATCAAAAGAAATGCTGTCCAGATATCCTGGGAGGAAGTTCCATTGAATTCTGTGGGCCTTACTTTGTCTTTGTCATCTATCATTAAGCAGAGCCTTGCTGCTATCACACATTGTTAGCATTCTGTTAGTGACATGTGCGAGTGTAAGTCCACCTTCTGTCTACATATATCTTTTTTGTGTGTGGTTGTGAGGGCTGGTATGCTCTTCCACTCTCTGCAACAACCCAAAACCATTTGGCCTCTGTTGCCCTCCAGCCATTCCATGATTGATGGAAGATGGGATTGAAGAAGTGCCTGGCTATGTCCCTGTAGCCAGATACAGAATGATTACATCACCTGCTGAGACCTCTGGAGAACCCCAGAGGATCTTAGTGAATGTAGTAACCATTCTTCATTATATTACAGGCACATAGCCAGACACTTCTTGGAATGGTTTTGGAGGGTGGCTGTGGGGCTCTCATGAGTCTTGGTAATGCAGAACATGTAGTTCTGCATGTGGAACTATTATGTTATGATCTTGGCTAGTGAAAGCCCACCTTGAGACTGTGATACAGGAAGAAGTGCCTCTCCTGAAGTCTGCTGGAGGGGCTCTCCTTTGTGTTTCACCAGAGAAAGAAATAGAGCCTTCTCAGGTATGGTACCTTGACTATGGATTACCCTCCAAATTTTAACTTGTTTCAACTTGTTAAACAGCTTAATATACTTTTAATCTGGGCCCTTTCACACTACACAATTATAGCGCTTTGATTCCACTTTTACTGTCATGGCTGCCTATTCTGGAATCCTAGGATTAGTAGTTTGTGGAGAGATCTCTGACAGAATTCTAAATACTTAACGAAATTAGAAATCCAGGATTCCATAACAGGTATTGTAGTGTCAAAGTAGTATAGTGTGAAATGGTCCTCTATTTCAATTTTTATTCTTTTAAATTTTACATTCTTCTAATCTTCTTAGATTGATTTTCTTTGAAGATTATCCAGAAGATCCTGTAATTTGAAGTGAATATAAATATTTTAATTTTGAAAAAGGGACTGTATGATTCCTGCCTCTTCCTTTTCCTCTTAGTTTTCACTTCTGTGAGTGTTGGAAAAGTGGGATGTGCCACTGGCTCTCCAGTTGATTTTGATGCTCCAGTTGGTCATTCCTCTCTGTGGAGTACAAAAGAGGCTTCTCTTCTTCAGTAATGCCAAATTTGTGATTATTAGAACTATGGCCAGCAATTTCACTAGCCTTTCATGATGTGGTGAATGGGCATATTGTATTCCCTTCCTTTGGAATACTTTTGGAGAGGGAATGTGTGCACGGAGCATTTGTGGCAAAGTTTAGCTTTCTGTGCTTTGTTCCACTACTATTGTTATAGATTTAAAATTTACAACTAGCTGATCCAATGATCTCATCTTTAGTCAGAAATGAGTGCTTCAGAGTTCATTTCAAGACAGGAGGATCTTCTGATCACGGATGTAGTGAGATTTGGATAAGCAATGTAATGTTACATAATTAGTAGATATTCAGAGGTGCATCCTGATAACACTTAACATTGGGGAAGCAGCCAAATTCCCTCATACACTAAAAGAATATGTCAGGAGATTGTGAGGCTACAAAGCTCTGACTATCCCTCTGAATTTTAACTAATCAAACAATTGTTTTAAAACACACTTGCAATTGCCAAATATGACATCTGGATTGGTGCTGCATTTCTGATAGAAACCAGTACAGAATTCATTCATGGGATCTGTATCCCTTATGGGTTCCACCCTTTCAAAACTTCCCAGAATAGCTTTCAGAGAATAAAATTGCAATAAAAATAATTATAAAATCTTCTCACCTCCCCCATTTGAAAGGACAGGACAATTTCCAATGGAAAGAAAGAACAAGGGAGGAAATAATTAAATATCTACTCCCATAGTACCATGTTCTCCATTGTTGAAGTGGCCCCAAGGGGCAATGAATTAGCATAAGAACTGCAAACCATTCGAATCACTGGGGCCCCTGTGCCACATCTAATTTGGTCCTGAATATCCTCTGAGGTTCCTGCTGATTATGGATTCTACTGCTGTGATTTCTCTTTATTCTTCAGCTTATATCTTAATGTTTGCTAACCAACAAAGCTCTCTGAGTTGTTCACAAAACAGATGTTAATACTATAAGATATAGAAACCATAATAAAATATACATAAAAATGCTGAGTGATTAAAAAAAAAACACAACTATAGAATTATCACACAAAAAAACCAATTTCTTTTCATCATTTAAGCCATTCCATTCCATCCCTAGGGGAAGCTCCATAAGTATAATCCAAACCCAATTGTACTGCAGTTGCCATATAGAAAAATGAATGTCTTCATAATATTTTTGTTTTGTTTTTATTTGAGGTTTTCTTCAGAACATATCAGCCCTATCAATAAAGCATGGGTGGACAAAGTCCATCCTGTGGTCTACATGCACCCCAAAGGCCTCCGAGGGATGAAAAATGTGTTTGTTTGTTTGTTTTTCAAAAAGAAATTTTGTTTGTTTGTTGCTTTGCTACAGAATGCCCACAAATGCACTCTAGGAGACGTGAAGGACATTTCCGGCACATTTGGAGAGGTCAAAAATACTTTTGCAACTTTTTTAAAAAAGAAAGGTTGTTGCCCTAAAATGCTCCACAATGTCCACTCAAGGATGTGGGGTACATTTCCACCACCTTTTTGTGGACTCCTGGGCCAATTTTAGGCTCAGGGAGCCAACAAAATGTGGTCGAAATGCAGGAGAGGCCTTTTTTGAAACTCAAAGCATGGTAAAAATGCCCCACACCCTCTAGAGGTGTTAAGGGGCAATACTGGTTTTTGGTTTGGTTTGGTTTGGTTTGGTTTGGTTTGGTTTGGTTTGCAAGAGTAGGTGCAGCTCTCTTAAGTTCTCCTAGGGAGCTAATGTGAGCACCCTAGTGTTCAGTTTTCCACTCCTACAATAAAGACACTTTTTGAAGATGGGTTCTCTCTTCCATTTGGTTATAATGAATAGCTTATGACCAAAGTTTCAATATTTTATGTAATATTAACTTTCAGTTTTGTCTTTCGTGGCCTCCATTCTGTAATCTCTTATTCTCTTTTTAGAGAGAAAGGAAGAAGAAATACCATCTTAATTTAACACAGGGAGAAGGTACATAAGTGCTGAACTCAGTTTTCCAATTTTATAGGGAAATAGAAGTCTATAGCTCACATGGAAACAGCTGGCTTAAACAGAATGGAGGACTGAAGCTTCTCACCTTGTTCTCCTTTCTCTCCCTTTTCTCCATCCCTTCCATCTCTCCCATCTCTCCCAGGGGCTCCATTGTGGCCTGGGTAGCCTGGTGTTCCTGCCATCCAGTTTGCACAAGATCCTCTAACTGGTTGTTGGGGGTCTTCGTCAGCAACTACTTCAAAGTAACAGCAAAGTTGCACCAGAAGCACCAGTGAGCAGAAAATGATCCTTGATCTTTGCTTCATGTTGAACCTGGAAATAATATTTTCCCCCCATAAGAAAATGTGCAGCAGAAAACTTACAATCAAAGAGAATTACAATCTATTCATAGCTTTTCTAGTTGTGGATGAAGGCAGAGCAATATACTTTAAGCCCATCTTTTGAGTTGTGAGGCAATGAAGAACCAATTATGTAAGGCAATACTGGATACTTCCTTATGCAAGTGTGTAAAGAGTACAACCGGTGGAACTACGTCATGAAGAAGTTACATGGGCATAATGCAGCCAACAGGATTGTGGCCACAATGACCCAGCTCCAGTTGTTAGTTCCAACTAGAATAGACCCACTTAATCATTTTTTGAATAGTAAGTCAACACTTATGTACATTCTTTTGGTTCAATGGGACTTCTCTAATTGAAACAATTGGATTTAACAGTATCTCATTCAAAAGAAACTGGGCCCTGTAATTTCCCCCCAATACTTCTTGCTACTTAGGGAAGTTGGAATATGTAACTGTGTGGTAGGCAGTCAAGCTCATGCTTTCAAGTAATACTCCACTCAAGCAATCATTGACACTCATCATGACCTACAAAATTTCCTAGTTATAGTATGTTTTGCTTTTTGTGCATTTTGATCTTTAGCTACTTTCTCTGATTCAACAGGTAATGTGGAATCCCTATTCATGTAGTACAAGTAAAGCCTTGACATGAGTGATGAGTTTCCATAAATGCTAACATTTGACACTTAGGGGCCATAGAGACAGCCTCTAAGAGGTGGCTCCATGCCACCCCGGGAGTGCCAGATCGGGGCTGTAGCAACCACAGGCGCGGCCCTGATCTGGCTTTTTCCCACTTCAAAAAGTGCTGGCAAATGCTGCTCCTTTTTGGAGCAGCAAAAAGCCACCCTTACCACCACTACTGCAGCTCTTCTGCGCCCCTTTGGCGCAGCCTGTCTACATGCTACACCAAGGGACCACCCTGATGCCGCGTGCTGTGTGGTGGGCTGCACGGCATGATGGTGGCATCAGGCGGAGTCAGGGCGGCTAGCATGCCCCACCCCAACTCCACCCTCAAGCCAGCCCTTGTGGACAGTCTGTACAGGCCCTTAGTCTCTTTAAATCATAGAATCCTGATTCCCTTCCTGACTAGAAGAGCTCCTTCATTGTCAATGTCCCCTTGTGTTGTCTTTTGTTCCATCTTCCTGTTATCCTTCCCTAAAATGAATTGGCTGGCTTAGGGTGATAAGCTCCTAAATATGAATGAATGATTGAGTTTGCCACTCCATCTCATGCAGCAAAATGACTTGGGGCAAAGTTTTCCTAGTGCACTTTTCCCAGTGTAGCCTTGCTAGCTGTGAGCAGCCTGTTTCTCCAAAGCATGATTTTCTTCATAACTGCTGTGCCTATCTTTGTCTTTGCCCTCCTGCCTCCTCCCCCTGTGCAAGAATAGTTATACCAGCATCATGCACCAAGAGGAGTCTGGTCCAAGTATACCATGGCTATGCTGCTGGTATACTCAAAAAGGAGAGTGCAGTCAAGAAATATGAAGAAGACTGGGACTTTAAAAGGCAGCTTTAAAGGTACTAAAGACCTTCAAGTGTAAAGATAATTACCGTATTTTTCGCCATATAAGGCGCTCCGGCATATCGGGCGCACCCAATTTTAAAGGAGGAAAATCCAAGAAAAAAGGATTCCTCCCTTTAGCCGGAGGCCGGTTGTTCAATGGGCTGGTGCTGGGATCGGAGAACTTCTCCGATCCCAGCACCAGCCCATTGAACTGAGGTCGCGGGGGGAAGGAGGGCTCCTTCCCCCCCGCGACCTCAGTCTTTGAATGGGCTGGTGCTGGGATCGGAGCGATCCCGGCGCCAGCCCATTGAAAGACTGAGGTTGCGGGGAGAAGGAGCCCTCCTTCCCCCCCGGCCTCAGTCTTGGAATGGGCTGGTGCCGGGATCGAAGCGATCCCGGCACCAGCCCATTGAAAGACTGAGGCCGGGGGGAGAAGAAGCCCTCCTTCCCCCCCCCCCCCGGCCTCAGTCTTGGAATGGGCTGGTGCCAGGATCGAAGCGTTCCCGGCACCAGCCCATTGAAAGACTGAGGCCGGGGGGGAGAAGGAGCCCTCCTTCCCCCCCGGCCTCAGTCTTGGAATGGGCTGATGCCGGGATCGAAGCGATCCCGGCACCAACCGATTCCAAGACTGAGGCCGGGGGGGGGGGGGAAGGAGGGCTCCTTCTCCCCCCGGCCTCAGTCTTTCAATCGGCTGGCACCGGGATCGCTTCGATCCCGGCACCAGCCGATTCCAAGACTGAGGCCGGGGGGGGGGGGGGAAGGAGGGCTCCTTCTCCCCCCGGCCTCAGTCTTTCAATCGGCTGGCACCGGGATCGCTTCGATCCCGGCACCAGCCGATTCCAAGACTGAGGCCGGGGGGGGGGGGGGAAGGAGGGCTCCTTCTCCCCCCGGCCTCAGTCTTTCAATCGGCTGGCGCCGGGATCGCTTCGATCCCGGCACCAGCCGATTCCAAGACTGAGGCCGGGGGGGGGGAAGGAGGGCTCCTTCTCCCCCCGGCCTCAGTCTTTCAATCGGCTGGCACCGGGATCGCTTCGATCCCGGCACCAGCCGATTCCAAGACTGAGGCCGGGGGGGGGGGGAAGGAGGGCTCCTTCTCCCCCCGGCCTCAGTCTTTCAATCGGCTGGCGCCAGGATCGCTTCGATCCCGGCACCAGCCGATTCCAAGACTGAGGCCGGGGGGGGGGGGGGGGAAGGAGGGCTCCTTCTCCCCCCGGCCTCAGTCTTTCAATGGGCTGGCGCCGGGATCGCTTCAATCCCGGCACCAGCCGATTCCAAGACTGAGGCCGGGGGGGAAGGAGGGCTCCTTCTCCCCCCGGCCTCAGTCTTTCAATGGGCTGGCGCCGGGATCGCTTCGATCCCAGCACCAGCCCATTCAAAGACTGAGGTCGCGGGGGGAAGGAGGGCTCCTTCTCCCCGCGGCCTCGGCCCTTCGCCCTATAGGTCGCATTCACTTCCCCACGCACATTTAGGGGAAGAAAAAGTGCGTGTTATAGGGCGAAAAATACGGTAAATACTAAAGTCAGAATCATCCATGCCATACTATTTCCAATTTCTATGTGTTGTTGTGAAAGCTGGACAGAAAGCATACAGAAAGAGAATCAACTCATTTGAAATGTGATGCTGGAGGACAGTTCCCTGCTTGCCTTTCGCCAGTCAGCAAAAAACTTTTTATTTAAGCAGGCTTTTTAATGTAACAGTTGTGACAGAGTGGTTTTATATGGGGTGTGTGTTTTAGTTATTTTAAATTTTTGTATGTTTTTAATGTTAATTTTATATTCTCTTAATTAGATGATTTTAACTGCTTTTTAAATTTTTATTGTGAAGTTTTTAAATATGTTTTTATTTTGTGAGCCACCTTGGGTCTCTTTTTTGGGAGAAAGGCAACATTAAAATAAAATAAAATAAAATAAATCTATGGATATCATGGACTGTGAAAAAGATAAATAAATGGGTCCTAGTACAAACTTGAACTCTCACTAACCAAACTGAAGTTGTTATACTTTGGACACATCATGAAATGACATGACTCTATGGAAAATACAATAATGCTTGGTAAAGTGGACAGCAGTAGAAAAGCAGGAAATTACATTGCAGATGGATAGACTCAGTCAAGGAAGCCACCACCCTGAGTCAGCATGATCTGAACAGAGTTTCTAATAACAGAGTTTCTTGGACTGCTCTAATTCATATGGTCACCATAATTTGAAGCAAACTTGTTGGTGATTAACTATAACAATACCCATGGGAGTGCCTGAACATGTAGTACCTTTCTGAGAAAGGGATGTTACTCTGCAATGGACACACAACCTGATCTTACATTGGTTTACTTACAAGTAAATCCCACTCTGTTCAATCCCATTTATTTCCTGGGTAAATTGGTTTTAGTGAGATTATCTTACATATTACTCTTGGAAATCACAACCAAAGTGCATATGCTGCACAGATTTGAGGCACATTTCTTTTATGTCCTAGGGAGGCATTTTGATAACTAGCTCTACGTGATCTATGAGAAGCCAGTTGTTCTGAGCAAGGATGAAACAATGAAGTGACCTTTCAAATCCAGAAACATTATCTTTAGAGTATGTACAACTGAGAATACTTGGCAGTCAATGGAATAAGTATTTGGCTGTGACATACTTGTTCCACTTCATTCTCCTTATTCCTACATAACTCTGGAGCATACATTTGGGTTCTGGCACAAAGAAAAGACATACTATATTACAATTGTGCCAACTCTGTATTGTGACCCAAATGTCAACATAATTTTGGTGTTGCTTTATATCTGGGGTGGGAAACAAGGACAGATGTGGGAGCCAATTTTTTGCCCCTATGATTCTACACTTCTGGGTTTGGGAAAAAAATGTGTTTTAGGAGTGTGCAGACCATGAGATATATTCAAGGAGGGAACCAAACTCAGAAGAAAGTCCCAAATTGTTCAGAGGCATTTATTTGGTGCTATTTGGACTATTCCCATTTTTGTCAGAAAAAGGAAGTCAGGTAATTCTCTGTGTGTGTGTGTGTGTGTGTGTGTTATATTTTTCTGCTGGGTTTGAGACAATTCATAACATTTTGCTTGACAACTCTGGGTGTTTTATTTAGGTTTTCTCATAGCTTGAGAAAGTTATTTTCTCAGATTATTGTTCCCTGTGACTGTGCTGGCCAGAGGATTCTTGGATTTTCAGTCCCCAGAAAGTAACATTTGCAAGCTCTGGATGTTCTACAAAAACCTCTCACACCCAGTCATTCAGGCAGCATAAAATCACATTATAATACTTCCAATATATCACTTGCCATTTTGTTTTCAGTATCTTTCAGATATGTTCTTGTAGAAAATTGCACCTAAATGGAATTTTGATACCCATAAAATTGAATGTCACTGCCCAAATGTCTACTATATTTCTATTGTGCCTAAAACAATATGAGAGAGTAACTGAAGGATGATGGTGGTGGCTCCAACCACATACACGTTTACCTAGGAGTAAATCCCACTGCGCTCAATGTGGCTCGTTTCAGAGTAGATATGAATTGCACTGTTAGCCTGCAGTCCTGTGCAAACTTTCTTTAAAAATAAATGCCACTGAACAATTTGGGACTTTCTTCTGAGTAAATATACATAGATATGGGTGCACTCCTAAGCTCATTTAGCTGGGAGTAAGCTCATCTGCATTTAGTGGGACTTCTAAGTAAATATGTATAGTCTCAAGCTGCACAATACATATGCAGAACAGAAAAGAGGATTTAATTTTGGGTTTGTCACCTAATTATATTAGAAGCAGTGTTTTGTGCTCTGATATCATAACATTGATTATATCCTGCACCATGCTAAGCTTATAATAACTATACATTTCATGAGAAAAACAAAACAGACATTTGCAAATTTATATTCCTAGACTACATTTTGGCATAAGCCAAAGATACATATTTTGAATCTTAATAATATGTTTAATAGAACCATAGAATGATTAGTATGTAGCCTATCTTGAGATTGCCAGGTGCAAAAAGTATACTAATATAAAATATATTTTGTCTGTATATTCTTAAGACATTTACTCTCATCATATATATTATATATAGTGTGACACAAGCACAGTATGGGTTCACCATGCCAGAAATGTCTGCAAGTGAAGACACATTATAAGATTGGGTAAAACCAGTAGGGTGTAGTGGTTTGAGTGTTGGACTATGATTTTGGAGACTGGGATTCAAATGCCCACTCAGCCATGGAAATGCACTGGGTGACTGTGGGTAAGTCACACACTCTCAGCCTCATAGAAAGGCAAGGGCAAATACTCTCTAAACCTTTCCTGTGATAAGTTCACCTTATGGTTGTTATAAGTCAGAAATGACTTGAAGGCACATCACCACCAGCACAACAACAAACATGCAAGAGATGTGTATGTTATACACAATGAGTAAAGTTAAAAACTCTCCAATGATCATAAGCAGCTTTAACTTTTAAATATTGCAATCAGTTTAGAACAAGGCATCAAAGTAGTTTGAGACAATACTGTAGTTTAACCAGAACTGCAATTAAGTGTCATTTGGCACAGTACTTCCAAGCTGTGTCATCTTTTTGTTCTTTGGGCAACATCTTTCCGTGTAGCATAAAGTCATTCATTTTTTTAAATAGGAATGGTTAGGCTGTAGTTGCATAGCCAGTTTCACAGAAGTAAGTTCCACTCAACTCAATGGGACTTACTTTTGTGCAGATATCTATGCAGTTAGCCTATTAAGTTAACTACATTGGCAGATAACTGGCAGCTACTCTCAAAGAGTCTACCTTGGTAATGAATAAAAACCAGAAAGATATCAAACTCTTTGTTATAATAATTTTCTTACCAAAAGGTTTTCTCAGCAGTGTACTATTTTTTAATTAATGTTTGACAACCTATACGACACCTGAAATACGGTAGCAAGGCAATCAACTGAGAAGCAATTTTGAAGGTAATGATTTTCTAAATAATTGGTTACCACATAAAAATAGAAATGACATTTCCTTAGAAAATGCGTAACCTGTTTGAACAGTAAAGCATAATGCTCTAACAACAACAACAAAATGATTCTTACCAGCTGCTCAGATGATATCCAGAGTTGTTTGCTGTCATATCAGAAATGCTGAGGAAAGAATAGTCCAGGCTCTGAATCACTCATCAGAAAGAGGCATGTGGAACTGTCAGTTAAAATGCTGTCCTTTCTGTATGCTGCTAAAGCTGCTATTTGAGTTCTTGGTGTTTTCTATCACTTTCCCCTCTTTATTCTATCATAAAAAAAAAAAAAAGGTTAAAAAGGAATTCCATTGCTTTCTTGAAAATGGTCCAACCAATGATAAAATAGTTTTTATGTTACTGGAGCAGTATGCACTATCAAAACCAAAACAAATCTTTAAGCTGTAGGCAGCAATTACAGTTTCCTGGGAGTAACCCCCAATGAAGTCTCACTATACATACATGGGATTCCATTTTAAATTATATGTAGTTTTGATTGAGTCCACTTTTATAGAGAATGCAGTCTGCAATTCCAGACATTTCTGAGGATTGGTATCTATATATTTATATGTATAATATAAACTATTTATTTTTAAAGAAATAATGTTTTTATAGATGTTATATGTGCTGTTTCAATATCACACACATAGTAAATGTGTTTTTGTCTATTTTATAATAGCCTCTCAAGAAGGTCAATAGTGAGAAGGCCAAAATGCGTTTGGTTTTGTAAGGCAATAGAACTCTTTGGCAGAGAAGGCTTAAGACTTTGCAAAAGTACAAATCCCATAAGATGGAGGTACAACACTTAAAGTGGTGTCAAACTGCATTATTTCTACAGTGTAGATGCACCTTTAGACACTAGTTTTTAGTTACAAGTGTTCTTTCTGGCAGAAAAGCTCCCTATAGTTCTGCCCCCACCAAGCCACCCATTCTATTATTTTTTAAATCAGGTCTCATCAGATTACAGTAGAAATATTCTGGGGCTGAGAAGTTGTACAGGACAGGATATCAGAAGAGAGGAGCCTCCTTTTTTTAATGCAGAGGTCCTTTCACCTTTTGACATCAGCCAGCATACTCTTTTAAAACGTGTTCAGCAGATCCAGTGCAGTTTTTGATGTGGTCAATCCCCTTGGTCCTGATGGCATAGGGAAAATTGAATACATTGATATTGTGGTTATATTTGTCTCCATGATATGAAAGCACTTGAAATGTTCTGTCTAGTGACAAGCAAGAATTCTGTCAGCTAAATTAAAACAGGGGTGTCAGATGCTCAAATTCTATTGACAAGTAGGTTGACAATAGGCCTTCTCCAGAAAGGAGTAGGGCTTTTCCACATTCAGAGGAGTGTGAGTTCTTGCAGTATTGCTCTTTGAGTTTTGTTGGGTTTTGCTATTTGCTGCCTTTTCCATGCCCCCTGCATTCCATTCTTTTGTGGGGCTGTTTGTAGCAATTTTTTGAAAGTGCAGTAGTGTTTTTCCAAAGTTTTTAATGAGTTTGTAGTTAGCTGAGATTATCCTGTCTTGAACACCAGGGCTGATTCCTGTTTGTGGGTTGCAAAGCTTTCCCTTTTTCACAGACCACATATAATGCTTTAAAAAGCCTGTCATTTTGGGTGTGGGCCTACAGACATGACACACATACATGTGTGTCATGTAATTTATGACTGTAAGCAACATGTTAATTTTACAGAGAAATTCATGGCTAGGTTAACTGAAATCAATGCTTTCATTTGGTTTTTAGGTTAAAAAAAAAAAAACCTTCTTGTTTATTTCTGCTTCCTGATTGTTGTCAGCCCTGCATGTCATGGATTTCAGCTGTCCCTTATTGCTATTTTTGAAAACCTGGTAACACTAACTATAATTCTAAGAACATTTTTAAAAAGAAAGTAGTAGAAGAGAAGGAGACTACTTTGTTCTACAATGAGTATGTCCTGGAATTAAAAAGAAATCCATTTGAGAGTGGGAATAAAATGCTGCATCTGTTAAAATTTGTCAGAAAATATTCTGGCACAGTAGAAATGTTGTTTGAATATTTTTAAAATCCAAAACATTCAGCTATTCTGCAGCCTCCCAACACATTTGCCCCATCAGCATCAGTAATATTATCCCTTTTGGTCATAAAATATGGTCCCAGCACTAAATTTACAGGCAGGGGACTAGAGTAGTTGCTGTAAGGGGTTACATCCAACTTATTCTTATGATTCTATATTTTAACAGTGGGCCCTTGGTATCCACTGTGGTTTGGTTCCAGGATCCCTTGTGGATACCGAAATCTGAAGATGCTCAAGTTCCATTATATACAGTGGTATGGCAAAATTATATACCATGGTATATACAATGGTATAACAAAAGAAATTAAAGTAGGACGTGGTGGCTTAGCACTTAAGATGCTGACTCTGATGACTGCAAGGTTGGCAGTTCAGGTTGGCAGTTCAGGTGCAGAATGTGATGGAGTGACGGAGTGAACTCCCATCACTAGTCCTAGCTTCTGCCAACTTAGCAGTTCGAAGACATGTAAAAGTACAAGTAGATAAATAGGTACCACTTTGGTGGGAAGGTAACAGCGTTCTGTGTGCCTTGGTGTTTACTCATGCTGGCCACATGACCATGGAGCTGTCTTTGATAATGCTAGCTCCCTCGGCTTAATAATGGAAATGAGTACCGCCCCCAACAGTCAGACACAACTAGACAATCACGTCAAAGGGGAAACCTTTACCTTTTTCATTATAGCAAAATGGTGTCCCTTATATAAAATGACAAAATCAAGGTTTGCTTTTTTGTATTTTTTCAGAATGGCTTAAGAGAAACAAAGAATACAGACATTATTTTTATTATCCTATTGTTACAATCATGTTTTTTCTATTAAACAAAAATTAGAAAGTAGAAAAGAAGAGAGAAATTATTAGATTTGCAATCATGGATCAGAACTTGACAGCAACTTGACTTTTGGAATGTGCATGGTTGTAGTGATAATAGTGCATTTGAGCATTAACCCCCTCCCTAAAAAACAAATTTCAATATCTGAACTCATTGATGTTTAGTTATTACTAGTTTGATATTCAAATCTAGGTGACACCAGCAAAGATTTCAAACCCCAAGCAGCAATAAATTAGGATATATCTGGCAGCTGGAGAATTTGAAAACCTCAAGGACAGGTTTCCTAAACCTTGGTGCCCATGTTCATATGTTCTGGGGGAACTAGCAGGCAATAACCCATTAAGACTTGTGTTGAAATAAACTGAGTAGTGCTAAAAGTGCTGCAAATTTACATTTTCCCTCCCTTTTCCTTAATTTTGTTTCCTTCTGACTCTTTTGGCTTAAGTTCCTTTGGAAGTTTCATTCACTCCCTCATTTTCCTTCTACACAAAATGAGCATACCATTTATTTTGAATTATGAAGTAAGAAAAATGCTTGGAAATGAGATTTTGGAAATGAGATTTTGCAAAAATAATGCACAGCAGGTGTGTGGCCTTCGAAGTGCTTTGAGAAAAGAAGTGAGGTCTAAAGCTTTAGGTTATGTTGAACACACTACTGAACAATTTGAGAACAGAATATTTATTAACCCCTTAATACCCTGAAACCATCCAAAACAGAGCAGAATAGTGCAGAAATGGTATAGTCAACATCCAAGTAGGCCAAATTGACCTGTTCAAACAATGCAGATCCCAAATCCCAGTACTGGTGCAGGCAGTTGGGTCAATGTCTGGCACATTCCACACCTGAACTGGGGTAAAACAGCCTTAAACCATAAATGTACCTGCTACTCCGTATCTTCAACTTTGAAAGGAAGGATTCTGAGTGGGAAATCAGAGGATGTGTGAGTTGGTCAACCCTTCCAATCCCTTCCATGGCCCACCATTTGATTTGCATAATGAGCAAATAATTTCTCATAATATGCAAAGGTGGCTATCTGGATTTCTAGAACAAGAATGTGGTGGCTAGGAAAGAGAAAGAATATCGTCTGATGCTTGGTAAGAGAGTAAGAGAGAAGGTAAAGCTCAATGTCACATGGAAGTGGGGGAGAAACACTAGGCGAAATGGAAAAGAGGTGCACAGAAAGAACATAGCAAAATAGAAAAACACGGGGTGGGGGGGACATTCAGAAGAACCTGGTACCATGCTGAGAGAAAGACAGGGTATACATTGCATGAATAGTGCAAGTACAGGCTGAATTTATAAGGTTTATAACAGGGACTGGCAATCTACGGCCCGGGGGCCGGTTTAGGCCCTGGTCCCTTGACTTACCGGCCCAGGCCGAAGATTGCCGCTGCCGCTGCGCACTGGCACCGCAATGCGTTTTTGCTGCTCTGCAGCCACGCTCGCCGCACCGCCATTTTGGAAATCAAAATGGTGGTCGCGATGCGTTTGCACATGCGCAGTACTCTTACGCATGTGCAAACGCATCGCAGCCGCCATTTTGATTTCCAAAATGGCAGCCACGACATGCGCCGCTGTGGCTGTATGCACCGCGGCAGCGGCCACGTGCGCGGGGGGGTTGCGTGCGGCGGCGGAGGGCGCCGCCATTCCCTCCCCCCCCTCAGCCCAGCCGAGACCTGGGCTACGGGAGACCGTCCCAGGTCTCAGAAAGGTTGCCTACCCCTGGTTTATAAGGTCACCAGGTTCCAGGGCACCAGGTGACATCTTAGGAAATTATTCTTGCCTTTATCTCCTGGCACAAATCTCAGGGTAAGCAACACAAGAGGAGTAGAAAGTTGGTACGGTGAGTATCTGTGAAACGGTATGTCTTTTGCATTATAAGGATGATAGCAGGAAAACGTACCTGGGGTTATGTTAGGGCAGGGGTAGGCAACCTTTCCCCTTTAAAGGCCGAGGGACTCCCAGAAGCCTCAGCCATAGTCCCATGTTGGCAATAGCTCCTGGGATTCTGGGAGCTGAAGTCCCTCAGCCCTTAAAGGGGAAAGGTTGCCTACCCCTGTGTTAGGGCCTTTGCAGACTGCCAGAAATAGTGCAAATTGAGCCCACTTTAACTGCCCTGGCTCAGTGCTAGGGAATCATGGGAACTGTAGTTTATTGTGGCACCAGAGCTCTCTGACAGAGATGGCTCAATGTCTCAGAAAAAAATACAATTCCCATGATTCCCTAGCACTGAGCCAGGGCAGTTAAAGTGGACTCAATTTGCACTATTTCTAGCAGTCTGCAAAGGCCCTTAGTTTTGTTTTAGTGCCCTTTTAATTGTTATCAGGAGATCAAATTAGGGGGAAATGTGGAACAATCTCCATCATTTTATGCATGTCTATGGATTTGTGTGGGGCTACTTGTCAGCTGCAGTGGCCACATGAACCAGGAGGTGGCAGTTGCTGTATATTAGTTAACACTGAGCACATAAGTGTGATCCTGAATATTGTAATAAGGTTGCCATTTATCTTTTACTGACCCTGTTTTATGTCTTTAACAGTGGCCTAGATATATTTAAGGTCAAAACAAATGAAAGGAAATAACTACATAAGCAAAATAAAAATGCAGGCCTAAGTTAGAGCGGATGAAAGATGGCAGTAAATTGTCCATGACTGCATGCAGGTTAAATATCTGAATGTTTTCCATTATTCAAAGAAACAAATTTGGGGGCATTCAATGTTTCAGGGAACACATACATCTAGAGAGCTCTTGATAAATATAGTAAAATTATGCAAACTTTGCAAAATTATTTTAAAATGCAGTTAGTCCCTGTTATGGTTTTAAGCCCTTGCCAGTAGTGTGTGACCATTACAGAAAAATATAAAAACTAAGATGTAAATCTTTGTTTTTTTCTTTCCTTACCTTTTTTTGTTGTTGTTAAATTTCTGTTATCTTAAAACAAACACACACATACACACCAGAATGCTACAAGGTATGGATAGCTTGTACTAGCAGCTAGTGAAAAGAAAGAAAAAGAAAAAGGGGATATTGTACTCCTCTTTTCCAGGTCACCGAGCAGGCCACTGATATTCTTGTTGCTGCTGACTTAACAACTAACAGGTTGTATTACATGTTACTCATGTGTTAATGCTGCTTGGAAAGCCTTCTCCCATAAATGCCTTAGTATTATAGCTCTGGAACAGTCAGAAATGGCTTCCTGGAATCCTATTGTTCTGGTGCAGAAGCTGTATGGGATTTGTGCTGCATGGATTTTATTTTAAGAGAGAATTGTGGGTTTCCCAAATCCAGACACATCTCATCAGAGAAATGTAAGAGGATGATACACACAGTGGGAAGGAGAAAGAGGATGCTCTCGCTGGAGATGCTGTTGGGGTGGAAGTACAGTGGGCTGGGTATGGAATTCTCTTCTCATTGTAGGGAGAAAAATGCTGCAAGATCTTGTTGCCCTGACCCCCAAAGTGTTTCATATCCCTCACTCCCAAAAAGAACAAATTGCAAGTAATATGTTATTCTGTAGCATATTATTTCCAAATTTTGAAGCCACTGGCCTATGGTACAAAGCACATTCTCCCTTTGTCTACCTCCTGCTGTCCACTTACAATCACTTTAACATCCAAAGTATAGCAGAAGGCCACAGCAGGAGGCATAGCACAAGCCAACACTTAAACTGTGTGGTATTTCACATAGTTGTAACTGCAACTAGTTATCACTAGTTAAAATCATTAGTTAGAATCATCTAGTTAGAATCATGACATAATGTCATTATAACTTGGGTACTAGAAAAAGGAGCAAGTTATATATGACCATGAAGTTATACATGACCTTCTGAAGTTGATCTTTCTAATTCCAAATTCTGTAAGTATGTATCCATTTTTTCCAGAGATGATAATCATTTTCAATATTGATGCATGACTCTTCTGAGAAAAAGTTCTCCCCCCCATGCCACATTTATAAATATTTTTACTATATTTTTATTATTGTCATTTGGTGGTAAGACTAATGAAAGATTTCCATTTCCAACCTATGTCAATTTTCATATGAGAGGTCGGTGGATATTGTTTGGTATTTCACAGTTTAAAAAGCTGGAGGCTTAAAAAGCTAGATAATAAAATGGCAGTAATGGTAAAGAGTTGTCCCAGATGGTTTAATAACAAACTTCAAAATGAAAAGCTGAGGCAGCTAAATTTTATTCTACACAAAGTTCAAATAAACTCTGAGGTGACAGCCTTGCAATCAACCTGAAGACAAATGCTAGACAAGGAAAAGCAGAATGGATTCAAAACCAATAGATATTACAAAGAGACAAGAAAACAGAACTAGCAAAAATGTTAGTTGACAAAATAATCATATAATGTTAAGTGACCAGAAGCCTGCTAGAGATCATGTAAAGCTACAGTCCTATTGACCAGGGTTCAAAGAAACAGATGTACATATCTAAACCTTGACATAGAATCACTAGGGACCTTATCACACGGGGTCTAAAGCAGAGCTAATCCAAAGGGTATCTGTAGCTAAAACGTATTATTTCCCCGTGTTTACACACGACGTTGCACCGAAACTCGGCAGAACCCGAAGCTAATCCGTAGCGAATGGAGAGATTTTGGCATTCGGTTTTTTGAGGAAGTCCAAGAGAGCCTTCGGAATAGTTTCGCAATAGCCGCGCAGGCGAAATGCATATGAGCACACAATACGTGTTGTGAAGCCTTTCCCCACCCCGACCCATGGTTCCCCGCGCTGCTTCCCATGGATCTGTGAGGAAGCATCTTATGGCGCGTCCTTCCTGTTTGGATCGGGCAACAAACGGGATGGGAAAACATGGTCCTCTCTTGTAAGTTATGGGATTTTCTAGCTTGTGTGTGCACGGAGGATATGTTTCCAGGATCCGTGTCCCGGGAACCGCGATAAATGCGATATGACGGTAATTATAATAATAATAATAATAAATTTTTATTTGTAACCCGCCCCTCTGCTCGGCAATCGCAATTGCATGTGGTGGGCAGCGGGAGCTCTTTCAGTTCATTTCGATATAGAACTGAATTTACTCTTATTTTGGTTACTTTTCGCTTCGTGGCCAGTGTGTGATAAGGTAGTATGAGTAGTAATACAGCCCTGGTGGCGCAGTGGTTAAATGCCTGTACTGCAGCCACTCACTCATAAACCATAAGGTTGCGAGTTCAATACCAGCCAGGGCTGAGGCACGACTCAGGCCTGCATCCTTCCGAGGTCGCTAAAATGAGTACCCAACTGTTGGGGGGCAATCAGCTCACAATTGTAAACCGCTTAGACATCCCATAGCGCGATATGAAGCGGTATATAAATGAAGCTGCTTTAGTAATAATTTCAGCCTGTCAAAAAGTGAGGGGCACTCAGCTTAAGAAGTCTTGAGGCAGGATTGTGAAAACCAAGAAAGAGAGGCAAAATCAGAGTTTTCCAAACCAGAAAGCTCCTCAAGGCCTGTGTGATTAAATATGGTAAGAGGGGCTATTGTACTTATATAAAAACCTGCTATTTTTGTAACTTTCCTTCTTTTTGCTGTGCCATGATTGAACGTCTATCTTTTAAACTCTGTTCAATTTTATTTTATATGATAAATTCTTTTTATGGGTAATGGGGATGATATGACTCTGGCTGAGGAGTTGTTGCTGATGTTTATAAACTGTGTGTCTATACTCTGGTACATGATAGCATCTGCCTGAGAATGGCAGTTGATTGGGGAGAGCTGGACATGCCCAGTTAACTACCCAGCCTAAAGCTGGCAAAGTACAGAAGGCGTATTCTCAGAAGAACCCTGCAAAAAGCCATAATGCTCAGTTCCTTGGTTGGGATGTAGTCCTAAACCATTATATGGTGTCAGTACATAACTTTGAGCCTGAGCACTTCCCTCTCCTCCACGATGTTAAATTTAGAACAGGGGTAGGCAACCTTTCCTCTTTAAGGGCCGAGGGACTTCAGCTCCCAGAATCCCAGGAGCTATTGGCCAACATGGGACTATTGGCCAACATGGCTGAGGCTTCTGGGAGCTGAAGTCCCTCATCCTTTAAAGGGGAAAAGTTGCCTACCGCTGATTTAGACGCTTGGGCTTGGACACTCCATGAGCACTTCTGCTGGTACCACTGTCAGAAGTAGATCCAGCCATCTACACAATGGAGGCTGATGACTCTGTTAGTGAATTTAATTCGGGTTTTCAGCTAAACTTTAAAAAAGCTATACAAGGAACAGAAACCTGTCCCCAAAATGGGTCCAGCACCTTGGACAGCCCCTTTAAAGTTTTACTTGAAACCCCAAACAGTTTCCTTTTTTAAAAAATAAATTTTAACTTTATTAATAAAAAAGTTACAACAATTCACACTATACATAACATACAATGTACAACATACAAAATACAAAAAACATTATACATATAAAACTACGAAACAGGGGAAAAGGGAAGAAAGAAAAAAAGAAAAAACACAAATGAAGAAACATGGAGAAACATGTGAACATAAAAAACGAAATAAAAAAAATATGGAACATACAATTACAAAACACATTCACAATGGGGAAAAAGAGAAAGAAAATGACTTTCTGAGCTTCAAATAAGGTGCTTTCTAACATTCATCATCATCTCCGACATTTAAACACTCCACATCTTATAATAAAATTTGACATCTTCGACTTCGGGTGCCAAATTAACCATAAGGAGAAATAGTTCAATTCTTCTCTATCACTATCTATATTATTATTATTATTATTATTATTATTATTATTATTATTATTATTTACGTCAGGAGGAAAACCCCAAACAGTTTCCCAGGCCCAGTGACACTAGAGCCACCAATTGTTACATGTTTCATCTATAAGGAAAATTATAGTTAATGCTAACTATGAGTTAATGCTAGTATGGTACTTACAAGAGCCAGTATGGTATAGTAGGTTGAGCGTTGGAGTAGGACATTTCTCCACCAGGGTTTCAATTCCCGCTCAGCCATGGAAATTTACAGGGTGACCGAGAGTGACTCACACCCTCTCAGCCTCATAGGACAGCAAAGGCAAAAAAAACCTTTATGTAGGGGATGAAATAATGTAAAAGAAACTAGAAAGCTCATGGCTAATGCAGGGCTGGATTGGATGATCCTTGAGGTCTTATGTTCTGTGTTTAAAACTGTGCATTTGCAAAGCAATTGTAAAAGCAATTTCTCTGAAGATGCCAGCCACAGATGCTGGCGAAACGTCAGAAAGAAACTCTTCTAGAACATGGCCACACAGCCCGAAAAACCCACAAAAAACTATGGATGCCGGCCATGAAAGCCTATGACTTCAAATTGTAAAAGGCTTTTTTGTTTTGGCTTCACTGGAAAAGATAACAAAGACTGTTTCAGAGCCAAAGAGATAGGAAAAGGAATGTTTGTTGATGTCAATTAGTAAGACTGATGGTTTGGACTGGAAGCAAAGTTTGGAAGCTAAGGGCCTTTACAGACTGCCAGAAATAATGCAGCTTGACGCCACTTTAACTGTCCTGGCTCAATGCTAGGGAATCATGGGAATTGTCATTTATTGTGGCACTAGAGCTCTCTGACAGAGAAGGCTCAATGTCTCAGAAAAAGCTACAATTCCCATGATTCCCTAGCATTGAGCTGCATTATTTCTGGCAGTCTGTAAAGACCCTAAGAAGATAGGACCCAATTAGTGAATCCAGTTGCCAATGAGTAATGCCAAAATAATTCAGCATGGTAGGTAGAAATGTAATATGTAATCAGTAGAGGTGGAGATTGAAACTTTATCCTGTAACTGATGAAATTTTTAATTATGCATATGTTAATGTAACTATAAGCTAGCTGTGTAAGATGATATATAAGGATGTTGATTAGCTGAGGGAAGGGTTCTCAAGTCATGGGGCTAACCTGTCTGAAAGTCTGTCAATGTAAAAATAAATTCTACTTTCCTGGATATTCCAAGGGTCTCTGTTCCTGTTTTGTCCATTACATTTTAACCAATCTTGTCAAGAAAACCCATAATATGTTTACCTTAGGGTCACCATAAGTTGGATATAACTTGAAGGCACACAACAACAGCTAGTTCTTGGGCTTGGGGAAACAGGCCAGATGACTTATTGATTATTGGTCTTAAATATGGTTTGGAGAGGTGACAGGCAACATCTGGAGGCTGGGAAACCACTTTGAGTTCTCCAGGGACCCACTGAAAGCTATAACCCACCATGGTGGTTTTGCTGTAGCCACAGCTGCAAAACAAATATTTTTGTACTGGTAGGTGAAGGATGCAGAGTTATCTTTCAAAAATATCAGTGTTACATGATGCACTTAAATTGATCATGAATACAAGTGGAACCTCACAAAATTTCAAACAGGTGTGTGCTTGAGGTGCCTTGTACAGGTCTTGTTATGCCTTGTAGAAAATGTCCTGTTACTTCTGTAAACTAGCTGAAGCTTGTTCTCTCCACTTGACCAGTAACAGTGAACCTCCAGGGCAGATATTCATACAGCAGTATTAGGCTGTGCTCTTTACTTGAATGAAAGCCCTATTAATATCATAGAATCATAGAGGCGGAAGAGACTATAAGGGCCATCCAGTCCAACCCCCTGCCATGCAGGAACTTCCAATCAAAGCATCCCTGACAGATGGCCATCCAACCTCTGCTTAAAAACCTCCAAGGAAGGAGACTCCACTACTCTCCGAGGGAGTGTGTTCCACTGTCGAACCGCCCTTACTGTCAGGAAGTTCCCCCTAATGTTGAGGTGGAATCTCTTTTCCTGGAGCTTACATCCATTGTTTCAGGTCCTAGTCTCTGGAGCAGCAGAAAACAAGCTTGTTCCCTCCTCAATATGACATCCATTCAAATATTTAAACACGGCTATCATAGCACCTCTCAACCTTCTCTTCTCCAGGCTAAACATCCCCAGATCCCTAAGTCATTCCTCATAGGGACTGGTTTCCAGACCCTTCACCATTTTAGTTGCCCTCCTTTGGACACGCTCCAGTTTCTCCACATCCTTTTTGAATTGTGGTGCCCAAAACTGGACATAGTATTCCAGGTGAGGCCTGACCAAAGCAGAATAGAGTGGCACTATTACTTCTCTTGGACACTATACTTCTACTGATGAAGCCTAAAATTGCATTGACCTTTTTAGCTGCTGCATCACACTGTTGACTCATGTTCAACTTGTGGTCCACCTGGATTCCTAGATCCCTTTCACATGTAGTCTCATTCAGCCAGGTGTCCCCCATCGTATATCTGTGCTTTTCGTTCTTCCGCCGTAAGTGCAGTACCTTACATTTCTCTGTGTTGAATTTCATTTTGTTAGCTTTGGCCCAGCTTTCTAGTCTGTTCAAGTCATTTTGAATTTTGATCCTGTCCTCTGGGGTATTAGCTACTCCTCATAATTTGGTGTCATCTGCAAATTTGATAACTATGCCCCCAATACCATTAATAAAGATATTGAATAGCACTGGGCCCAGGACAGAGCCATGTGGCACCCCACTGGTCACTACTTTCGAGGTTGAAAAGGATCCATTGTTGAGCACACTTCGGGTTTGGCCAGTCAACCAATTACAAATCCATGTAACAGTTACTTTGTCTAGCCCACATTTTACCAGCTTGTTTGCAAGAATGTCATGGGGAACCTTGTCAAAGGCCTTACTGAAATCAAGATATATTATATGCACAGCATTCCCTTCATCTACCATCTAAGGTCAGTTTCGGCCAGGACAGGGGAAGGAGGAGGAGGCTCTCCAGGCCAGTTTCTAAAAGAAAGAGAAGGAGGCTTTCCAGGCAGTTTCTGCCAGGAAAGGAGAAAGAGAAGGAGGCTTTCCAGGCCAGTTCCTGCTAGGAAAGAGGAAGAAAGCAGTTTCCAGGTAGCCATTTGAGTGGGTAAGTTTTTAAATTCTTTTTAAAAACACTTGGGGAGAGTGTTACTGTTACTCAGTGGGTGGGGCTTTGTTGAGTTGCATTTGCAAGTCAATAGGGGGTGGGCTAGGTAGTTAGCTCTATACAACTGCTCCCAGGGGCCAGTTTCAGGTCAGTTTCGGCCAGGACAGGGGAAGGAGGAGGAGGCTCTCCAGGCCAGTTTCTAAAAGAAAGAGAAGGAGGCTTTCCAGGCAGTTTCTGCCAGGAAAGGAGAAAGAGAAGGAGGCTTTCCAGGCCAGTTATATAACCACTACTAATTGTAGAAAAGTTTTGGTAATTAGCAGACTTTAACACTGTTGTAAGCGAGGGATTTTCTTTGAGGAGGAAAGCCGTAGTCCTCTTTCAGGTACTAATTAAGACTTAGTATGGATACTGAAGGAACTGCTGCCGTCACCTGCAATACCTGTGGGATGTTTGTCTTCTTACCTACAGATGTGGGGAACTACACATGTTCCAAGTGCAAGCTGGTAGCCCTCTTGGAGGAGAAAGTACAGCAGCTGGAGGTACGGGTAGCTACACTTCAGCATATTAGGGAGCAAGAGGCTTTCCTAGACAGAACGGAATGAACGGTCTTGAACGGGGACCACACAGAGGAAGTTGCTGGGGAAGAGAAGGTCGCACCACATACACAGGAGGTAGACAGCTGGAGGAATGTCACACACAGAAGTAGGGAGACCAGGGATCGTTCTGGGAGCTTGCAGCTACAGAATCGATTTCAAGCTCTTTCCCTTATCAAGGAGGATGAGGAAGAGCAGCATGGACAGACTTCAGGGACAGAGCAGGGGACCCTGGGAGTTCCACCAAAGCTAACAGTTGCTACTAAGCCTCGGAGGAGGCGTGTGGTCATGGTGGGGGACTCCTTGCTGAGGGGGAGAGAAGCAGTGATTTGTGGTCCTGACAAGATGTCTCTGGAGGTATGTTGTCTCCCTGGGGCAAAGATCCGAGATGTGACAGAGAGGCTGACAAGACTGGTCAGGCCTAACGACCAATACCCCTTCCTTTTGGTCCATGTGGGAACAAACGACACAGCAAGACACAGCCTTCAGAACATCAAAAGGGATTACAAGGCTCTAGGAAAGAAGCTGAAAGAAATGGAGGCACAGATTGTCATCTCGTCTCTACTGCCAGTTGAAGGACACAGTCCAGGAAGAGAGAGGAAAATAGCAGATGTCAACAATTGGCTCAGCAGATGGTGTCGTCGAGAACAATTTGGATTCTTAGATCATGGGCTGCGGTTCTATGAGGGCGGACTCCTGGCAAGGGATGGGCTGCATCTCACGCCCATTGGAAGAAACGTTTTTGCCAACAGTCTCAAGAATTTGATCAGGAGGGCTTTAAACTGAGTTATGTGGGGAAGGGAGACAGCACCCTGGAAGACAAAAGGACTAGAAAAAATAGTAAAACTGTCATAGAGGAAACAAGGCAAACAGTAGGGGGACCCAACAGTGGGAGGCAAAAAAACATGCACAGGCAACAAGTAAAGGAGACATATGGTCTTAGATGTCTCTACACTAATGCACAGAGCATGGGAAATAAGCAAGATGAACTCGAACTCCTAGCACAACAAAGCAAATATGATATAATAGGCATCACTGAAACCTGGTGGGATGAGTCTCATGATTGGAATGTAGAAATACAGGGGTATAACCTCTTCAAGAGAAACAGGCCAAACAGGAGAGGAAGAGGAATAGCATTATATGTCAGGGATATTTATACCAGTGAAGAAATCCAGGACAACAATCCTGGAAGCCAAGTGGAGAGCATCTGGATAAAAATTAAAGGGGAAGGAAACAACAGGGATGTTATTGTGGGAGTCTACTACAGACCCCCGACTCAGGCAGAGGAATTGGATGATGCCTTTCTAGAACAGATGACTACACATTCAGAAAGGAGAAATATAGTAGTGATGGGTGACTTCAACTATCCTGATATTTGCTGGAAGTCAAACTCAGCAAAATCCTCAAGGTCTAGCAAATTCCTCACTTGCCTCGAAGACAATTTCATTGTCCAAAAGGTGGAAGAGGCAATGAGGGAGTCAGCTATTTTGGATCTGATCCTAACTAACAGGGAAGATCTAGTTAATGGGGTGCAAGTGGTTGGATCCTTAGGCGGGAGTGATTATGTCCTCCTGGAGTTTATTATACAGTGGAAAGGAGAAGCCAGGCATAGTCAGACACGCATTCTAGACTTTAGGAAAGCTGATTTTACTAAACTTAGAGAAATACTGGGGGTGATCCATTGGACAGGAATACTAAAAGAGAAGGCAGTTCAAGAGATTATGAAATTACCTTCCAGATGTTCACAGACTCTCCGTTTAATGATCTGCTCCAGAATCTTTCCTGGTATTGATGTCAGACTAACTGGACGATAATTGTTGGGATCTTCTTTTTCCCCCTTTTTGTAGATGTGGACAACATTTGCCCTCCTCCAGTCCGCTGGGACTTCTCCTGTTTTCCAGGAGTTCTCAAAGATTATTGCCAATGGTTCTGGTATTACGTTTGCCAGTTCTTTTAATACCCTTGGATGTAATTCATCTGGTCCTGGAGACTTATATTCATTTAGATTAACCAGGTTTTCCTGTACTATCTCTTTACTTATTCTGTGCTAAAATTCTCCTATTCTGTCATCTGCTCCATTATCCTCAGGTTGAGCACCCTTTGCCTTTTCTGAGAAGACTGAAGCAAAGAAGGTGTTGAGTAATTCTGCCTTTTCTCTGTCCCCTGATAACTTTTTGACATCTTCTCCATACAGTGGCCCTACCATTTCCTTCTTTTTCCTTTTGCTGCTGACATACCCAAAAAAGCTCTTTTTATTGTTCTTAACATTTCTAGCAAGCCTGAGTTCATTCTGCGCTTTAGCTTTTCTGACTTTACCCCTACACATGCTAGCTATTTGTTTGAATTCCTCTTTGGTGATTTCCCCATTTTTCCATTTCTTATACATGTTCCGTTTAAAACTTAGTTCAGTTGCAAGTTCCTTAGTCATCCATCCTGGTTTCTTGAGACACCTCACATTTTTCCTCCTTGTTGGCATGGTTTGAAATTGGGCCTTCAGTATCTCCCTTTTAAGAAACTCCCATCCGTCTTGAACTCCCTTCTCTTTTAGTATTCCTGTCCAATGGATCACCCCCAGTATTTCTCTAAGTTTAGTAAAATCAGCTTTCCTAAAGTCTAGAATGCGTGTCTGACTATGCCTGGCTTCTCCTTTCCACTGTATAATAAACTCCAGGAGGACATGATCACTCCTGCCTATGGATCCAATCACTTGCACCCCATTAACTATCAATGGGTCCTCTTTTTTAAAAGACATATACATATAAGCTTGAACCCATCACAACCCCAGAAAGAGTTGTATCCATTCTCATGGGTGAAAAATACTGCCAACATGCCAAAGAACATTAATCCTATTTTCAAACTTGAACTATATAGTTTATTCAGTTAACCTGTATTTGCTTTGTTTGTTGAAACATGGACTATGACTCTTCATTAAACTTTGAAATGTAAGTAATTGCATAAGGATTAGCCAGTTCAGTTGCTATGTTTCCACATGCAAACAGACACTTATTTCTCAGAGAGAATGGCTGTGCTTTGTATTTGCTAGAAATCATTATCTTTCTGTTATTTCAGGATATGTGGTCATATATAAATCCTATCTATTATTTCCTAATCTAAAAATCAGCTGAAACACAGTACACCCACTTGATTAATAACTTATGCAAATAAAAGTTTATTGATTCATTCTCTTCTATGTTACAAAGCAAACGAAGTGCACCAAGACGGTTATTAACTCCTAAGGACAGCCTTGAGTTTGACATTCTGTTTTCAGTGGGAACATCCACTTATCTCAAAATGCCAAGGGAATATTCACACAAATATTAAAGATTCAGACTGTCCAAGTCTCTTTATCATAACAACGATTTTAAATTGCTCCATCGGATACATCTACAGGCTTGCATCCAAAACTTGCTTCAGTGCTGGGCTAGGAGGAGTCATTTGAATCTCTAGGGCAGGGGTAGGCAACCTTTCCCCTTTAAGGGCCGAGGGACTTCAACTCCCAGAATCCCAGGAGCTATTGGCCAACATGGGACTATTGGCCAACATGGCTGAGGTTTCTGGGAGCTGAAGTCCCTCGGCCCTTAAAGGGGAAAGGTTGCTTACCCCTGCTCTAGGGACTTTAACATTTGAAGGATTTTATGGAGAAATGGGCAAATGGATGAACTAAGACTTATGTAAATAGGTCACAAAGACCTTGTGTAATAATTCCCACTTTCCTCTGGCTTGAATAGAGAAATATATAACATCACAGACCTTCTGAGGGTCATTGACTATATAAATAAGACTAGTACCTTTGTTTTGAGAAAGTAACAAGAAAGAAACAATTCTTAGCTTCCACAATGAAGCTCTTTTTCCAGTTAAGTTTGCATCAATGTTTCACTTTGGCTGAACATAGTGTAAATGGTTTCAAGTAGGGCTCCTTACAAGGACTCTGGTAATCTGGTTCTTGGACTGACTCAGTCCATACAGATCAAGATCACTACCCCAACTGAACTGAGACTCAAAAGCCTGGATTGCTACACCTCCCCTCCTGACTTGCACTGGGAAACCAAAATAGCTCTAACTTTATTGTAACTGTTTTTATGCATCTTCAAGTTGTTTTCCAATTAATAGCAGCACTAAGGCATACCTATCATAGACTTTCCTTGGCAAGATTTTTCAAAGGGGGGGGGGGTTGCTATTGCCTTCCTTTGGGCCACAAGAGTGTGACTTTCCCAAGGTCAGCCAGTAGCTTTCTATGTTTAATCTGGGATAGGACCCCTGGTCTCCCAGAATCCTAGTCCAGCACTCAAACCACTATTGCTAGATCTTTTAAAAATATATCTGCATATACTCTGGATACATGGTAGGTTTTAAAGTGGGGTTTCAGATAGGACAGGGGGTGATAGGCACATGTGAAATTTACTGTTTTTTGAAAATACATACACAATTTTTTAAAGTCTTGGCAATTCATACTGCTTTTGTTCTGACACTGGCCTACTAGTATTAGGCCATTTTCCTAGAACACTCAACCTCTGTGGTTGGAAAAAACTGGACCAAAAAAGCACAAAGAAATGGGCCATCAATCAGGCAGGTAGGGAGCAGTGCTTGGTGGGCAGGCAGGCAGTCATGATAGCAGTGTGCCAATCTTCAGAGATTTCTCAAGTCACTATGATAATACACAGCATCAGTCAACTAAGGCTGCATCTGCACTGCAGAAATAATCTGGTTTGACACCACTTTAATTGCCATGGCTCAGTGCTAGGAATTCTGAGAATTATAGTTTGTGGTGGCACCAGGCTTCTCTGGCAGAGAAGGCTAAATGCCTCACAAAACTATGAATCCCATAATTCCATAGCATTTAGCCATGTTACATTCACAGGAACTGTATCAGCTCTGGCATCTAAATCAAAGTGATCCTGATCGATTTTATCTTCAAAATGGTGGGCAAATTCTTCACAATGAATGGCTTTTCCTCTGGACCCGATCATAACAGATCCCTGATCACTCAAAACAACTCTGCTGAACAGTTCTGTGCTGCTACAATGGTTTTAGAAAGAAACACCCTTTTCGCTGCCTTTATTGCCTGACCGTAAGCTTTCCAATAGATTTTAGCCTGGTTTTAGTCTGAGTTTTCTGCCACTGTCACTCTAGTCTCCATTTGTTTCAGTGCTGTCAGCTCCTTAGAAAACCAAGGGGCTAGTTTAGGTCCACTTCATGAGACAGGATTCTTAGGACCGATTGTGATAAATGTCCTGGTCATTTCCCCATTCCAGAGATCAAACAGGGTTTCAACAGATCCCCTGCCAAGATGGCAGGAAACTCCCAAAAGCCATCAGAAATCCATCTGGTTCAAAAGACCTCTGGGGCAGACCATCTTAATGGGTCTTATACCCCTGAAGAGGTTCTGAGTCCCAGTGAGTCTAAACCTGACCAAGAAGTGATCTGTCCATGACAATGGAACAATAGATAGTTACTGCTTTCTTAGACCACCACCACCTCTCCTCCATAGAGAAAACAAGGTCTAGAGTGCTCCAGGTAGCATGAGTGCTGCCAGATACCACTTGGGACAGAGCCATGGTGGTCATGGCAGTCATGAAATCCTGAGCCACTCCCAACAAAGTAGCCTCAACATGGATGTAGAAGTCTGCCAGCATCACAAACCATGGAGACTCAAACACTATCCCTGAGACCAACTCAGCAAGCCCTGGAAGAGAGACTGTTGAGCAGTGGGATGGGAAGTACACCAACAGACTCCCCAACCTGTCCCAGCTTCCCACCTTTAAATAAACACACTCAGAACCTGCAGACTGAGGGATAGGATGTCTGGTCAGGGGAATATTAGCCCTATGGACAACTGCAACTCCACCTCCACACCCACCAGGTCTTGCCTGCTGCTGCATAAAGAATCCTGGTGGGCAACGTTGAGAGAGATTAATCTCCCCCAGCCTCATCCAATCATCCATAAATAATGTCCAGCCCCCTACTTTCTTGGTTCTCTCCTTGCTTATTTTTGATGTGTTCCAGATAAGTCCAGTTCACTTCAGACTATGCAATTCCACTATGGCAAAGTGAACCCAATCCAAAGCTGGTAAAATCTGGTCTGAATTGCTCTAGTTTACTTTGGGATTCCAGACTGAGCCCAATAAGTTGCCCAACCCCAGTTTCAAGGAAGTCTATTGCCATTGCTCCATTTGCTGCTTTATTGCTTGCCTTGCAAGAGTAGCACTCAGCTTATTAAGATTTCTGCAGCTTCTTCCTTTTAGTTTTTAGTTCTTATAGAAATGAACTAAACAGTACTGAAAGGATGATAGTTTCTTTGACTGAAAATTACTGTGGTCATGCATTTTCTCTTTCTTTCTTTCTTTCTTTCTCTCTCTCTTTCTTTCTCTCTTTCTTTCTTTGTGTACCATACTGATGCAAGTTCCTACAATTTTAGCAGCAAATCCATTCCTTTTGTTGCACGTACATGCAGAGAACCATTGACATTTTATGGTCTGGTTCACTCACTGGTCTTGCTGTGCTCCTCATTGCCAATGTCCTGCTGCTGAGCAAAATGTTGCAGGTGTTGCTAGCTTGCAAGGGAACTTAAAGAAAGCTACATTTGAAAAGAACTCACCATTGGAATATGCTCTGAATGGAGCATAAATAATCCTCTGAATGCTAAACAATCTGTGCCTTCAGAACACAGATTCTGCTAAATGATCTAGGGCCAACTTTATGAGGCAAGATGACTCAGTCACTCCCAGGAGCAGATTCTTGAGAAAGAATAGGTTTTCTGCCTTCAATCCCTAAATATATGTGGCATTACTTAAAATTCAGAGAGGAAGAGAGAGTCCATTTGGTGGAAGAAGGCTAGCTATTAATTTTCACTCTTCATGCCCTTTACAAAAAAATAGGTTTGACAATGGGATAATCAGAATTATTGCCATGGGATTCTAAATCATCTTCACCCTCATCATCTTGCTTTTTCCTCAAAATTGGGACTCAGGGTGGTTTCCAATTTAAAACAAGAATAATACAGAAAAAAATTACCCACCCACCCCCATTCAATATTAAGATGGAATTAAACTACAGTCGTCCCTCCTGATTTGTGGGGAATCTCTTCTAGAACCACCACCACCCACGAATCAGAACAACTCCAAATATTCAAAGCCCATTGGTTAAAATAGGTGTGCGCTCCTGCGCATGCCATTTTGTCCATTCCAGCTTGCCATCTATGAAGGAGTGAAACCACAGGCTCCAAGTCTGTGAACGGGGAGGGACTAGTGTATTCACAAAATTTTAAAAAATGAAACTTGCACTTAAAAAGATTAGCAATTCAAAAGAAATTTTTTTAACTAAAACCATTCAGTTTTAAACAGTCCAGCACTCTCTAAAAAGCCCATTCTTAAAACAACAGCAACAACAAACTTCTGTTTTAAAAGCATGTTGGAATGAACAAGTCTTTGAACTCCTTACAGGAGGAGTCTGGCTTCCATTTTGGGTTACCCTCATATTCTATGCTTTACCTTATATTTTATAATGGAGTAGGATTAATGTGGTTCTCTGGATGTTGTTGCACTGCACTGCCCAACTGTTTTCCTGAATTCCCTTCAATAACTTTTTCCTGAAATTCCACTATGTTCAAAAGAGAATAATCTGAAAAAAATTCTCTGTGCAATTGCAAGGATACATAAGATTAGTATGGCACTCATAGACAACATGAAGTATTTTTGAAATGTCTGAGCACAGTTTGGGTGCTCTAAGTCATAGGCAAAATAACTGTGTTCAAGTGATGACTCACTTCAGATGAGTGAATAATATGAGTGAATTTATATGAATGAATTTATATGGACTACTCACATGATTTTGTCACCTAATTGTTATCTTGTGATTGATTCTTCTGTCTTTTCACACGCCAACTTTCTTCATAAAAAAAGTCTGATTATTTTTCCTTTGCAAAAAAGGAAGATAAATGCAATGCCCACATAGTGTCATATGGTCACACATAGATGTTTCTAGTGGTGTTCTTGTCAGATCACTGTAATGTGGCATTGTATTTTTTTACTGATAGATTAAAAAAATCCTACACATCTATTAACATACCAGAGGTCACTTTGAGACTGACTTTGTCATCAGAATCACAGGGAGAAAGTACAGTGGGAAATAAAGGCAAACAGCAGTTATTTCAAGACAATGCAAGGTGTGATTGCTTTCAGAGACGCATATTTTCTTTGTTCTATTTAACTTTTTATCACAATACATATATTAATAAACTAATCTGCACTAGGATTTCTGTACTACCACCCACATATAAAGTAATGATCAATATTTGTGCTTGTTGAAATTCCATCTCCTTCAGCCACTTACTAAATGCTCCCACCCAAATGTCTATGATAATCTGACAATTTAGGCAACATCCAGACAAGATGAAGTTCTCAAAAGCTTATGTCAAATAAACCATTTAATTCTTTAAGGTGCCCAGTGGTTTTTCCAGCAACAGACTAACATAGCTGCTACACTCTTACCCAACGCTTTGAAAGTTATTCGTTTTTATAAGAAATATATTTTATATATTTCAAAGCAAGCCACACTCCAATGGGTTTCTCTGTTTCGAGTACAGCACTTCTACCATTGTTCCATATTAGTTGTCTCACAAGAGTAGTTGCAAGAAAAATGTTACCATTGCTGAAATAGTGATAAAAAAATGCAACTACTGATGTGCTGTATTTGCATAATTAGGATGCAAATGAGTAATGAGTATAATCTTAATAACTTGCATACTATCCAAACTATAGTCCCAGATTTGAGAAGCTAAAATATGGCAATGCTACTTGTTCTCTTCTTCACTACACTTCTACCCTGCCCCACTCCCTCATTCTCTTTCCTTTCTTCCCTGACATTTCCACCACACCTCTCTCCTTGAGTTCCCATCCTCCCTTAATGCCTTCCGCTTGATTCTTGCATCCCACCAACACACCTCCCAGTCTTCATTTTACACCTCCCTTCCTTTCCCAGCTTGCCTCATCTTGCCCCAATGTTATGCTTCCTACCCTTGCATAAAAAAGGTACTTTTAAAAAGACAGTCATGTTAGCCTGTTTGGAAAGAAAGGGGATAAAGAGATCTAGCAGCACCTTTTTTAAAAAAAAAAAAAAAAAGCAAAGCAGCTTTATTTATATACCGCTTCATATTGCGCTATGGGATGTCTAAGCGGTTTACACTTACATATATTTCAGCATAAGCTTTTGTGGACTCCAACCACTTGGCATTATGCTGAAATATATCAGCAGTAATACTGCCCCCTCTTGTTCCTTTTCCTACACAGAAAAGTGGCTTTTCATAAGACAGCCACCAACTGATTTTTAAGAGGTCATGTTCTTCCCCTTGTCATCCCATAGAACACAATGGAAGGCTTCTTTGTTGCTCTTACAATGTCTGGAAACACCCTTCAGTCTTGAAATGCAGCTCCACCCCACCCCCTCGCACTCAATCTCCTTGAAAACTGGAAGGCTTTAAAAGAAAGGGTTGGATTTTAGTGTTCATGCGTCTGTTCCAGAATTCTTGATATGTTTGTGCTAGCCCACTGCTGGATCTTGATTCAGAGACTGCTCAGGGCTCTCAAATTTATTTATTTATTTATTTATTTATTGAATTGCTATCCCAGCTTCCTACTGGGATGGGAACCAAGACAGCCATAAATAAGATAATGATCAATGTTTTTACTTTGAAGTTCGAGGCTTCTCTGGCTCAGTGGTCCTTGCAATCTCAGAACTGGAAGGCTTTGGTCCTCTGGTGAGGCTCAGGCTCTGTTACTTCCTCCATTTGGTTGACTGGTTCTTCTGCCTGTATGATCATATCTGGGTTACTGTAGACACCAGGATTATGACATTAGCATTAAGTTTATTTGCATTATGTTCAGAGTTTTTTTTTTAAAAAATAGTAACTTTTATAGCTGAAACATTTGAAATATTTTACATTTTTTTTTAATCATTGATTTTTATACATCCTGCCCTGAACCATTCCCAGCATAGTACTTTATAGTAATTAAAAACAAAACCACAGGCATTTTATATGATGGCACTGTAAGAGAATAAACCCAGTCTACAAACAGTGTGTGCTGGAATCCACGCAGTTTGCATTGGCAAAGTAGCTTCTTGGCCACAGCTTTTGTTGCCACTATAAGCTATTTGAGGACACAGGGTTCTTGAGTGAATGCCATATTGACTTCTGAAAAGGAGAGACAGAAAATGATTAAGAGAAGGCATCAAATTGGGCCAATGCTGTGTGACTGAGAAAATTTTTCAAAGGCATATCCACTCAACCAACGTATATTGGAAGGATTTACAGCTCCACTTGTCAAGGCTTCCTCACAAACCATACTGATTATTGTGCTCTGGTGAGATGCTGAGAATTGTCTATTAGCAATTTTCCTCCAGAATTGCAGTTCCTGGGCTTCTCTGGGAAAAGGGAATGACTGTAAAACCAGTTTATGTTTGAAATGGAGATATGCCCCAAATGTTTCTCACAGCTTTTATCAAGAAAAATTGATTCTTGTACTACTGAAAGACAGAAATTTGCCATCTGAAGTCCTCATTGGACTGAGCTGCAGGGAAGAAGGACACAATGGCAAACAGTTTAAGATCATGGTCTTCTCCAAACTTTATTTTTATGTGTACCTCTCTTTTTTTGTTCCAGGGTTTCCCAGTGTGAAGGAAGAAATTACCTAATGAGGCAAAGGTTTAAATCCATTCTTAGTCCAACTTTAGTCCTGTCAATTGAATTTACAAAAAACAACATTCCACTTAGAAGATTGGTCAGTGGGGTTGTGAAACCACCCTGGGATTTGGTACAAATTTTAAAGGCAATGCTGGGCAATGTGATGCACTTTGGGTAGCTCCTTTGAAGCTGGAGCAGAGCCTAGAGCAAATTCACTGTCCTACTGATATGGAAGCCACTAGATGCCAGAATGATCACAGTCAAATAGGTACCATCTGAAATAAACTAACTAGTTTCATATAATGCCTGGAAGTCATTTACCACACTTTCTTTTAACAACCTGAAAATCTTGGGCAAACCAAGATTTTAAATGGTTTCTTTTTCACATATGGACTATGTGATCATTTGAAGACTTTGAAAAGTAAAATTCATATTGGTTGATTAATTTTAAAAATTAGAAGTGACCGAATTCAATCCAAACTGAAGATGGCTTCAAAAAATGTAGTCTTTACCACAAAAAGGATGAAAGTTTTCTGAACGAGGGAGTTCCAGAATCTGTATCATATCAAAGTACTCTATTATCACATGTTCTTATTCACATGCATGATCCACAGAGGTGTGAGTGGTGTACAATATAGCAGATTAGGCAGTGTATTTATTCAAATAGGTAAGGTCAGGTTGAAAATAGAGATCAGGGGAAAACAATACAAGCTTTACTTCACCTCAAAGGATTTGAATTATTATTGGTAGTAGTAGTAGTAGTAGTAGTCCGCTTTCCCCCAAAATTGGCTTAGAAAGTAAAACAGTACAATTAAAAACATACAAAAGTGCACATTAAAATATAATTAAATTATCAAAATTTAATTAAATTCACTCATTAAAAGAATAAAATGCAGTCAAACAGATAAAAGCACTTTTAAAAAGTACATATTAAAACAGTTAAAATGTTAAATCACTTTAAAACAATAAAAATAAAACTATACATATATCCTTAAAACTTCAAAAACCAACACCATATAGCATTAACAGCTTTCAATGAAGAGAAGAATGCTGAGTTACCAATCCCACTATTCATGGATCAGCACACTTTCTAACAGCAACACTCTAAAAATGAGAAGAATGTAGCAATGAAGAGACGTAACACACAGGAAGTGTAGTAGGCATTAGCAAAATGTTAGTTAAAAGGGTTTTGGAAGGCATTCATTGGGAAACCTCAATGTAACTTGTATAGGGTAGGCAGAATTTCATGTCCAAAGAAGTTTCACAAGAAAGAGAAGAAAACAGAGTCAAAAGAGTATATTTACTTTTTTTAAGTATCGGTAATATAAAGGACCACTTCCTGTTGGTTATGGATACTTGGAAATTCAAAGTAAATGTAAATTACCATCTTATCTAAAAGCTTTTGGTCATTTATTCAAAATAGGGTGGCCTCCCAACTGGACCTGATAGGTCCAAATTGATTCTGTAATGGCTTGGAATGAGCCAATATGGTTGAATTTCCAGCAATAGCAGTGTTGGTGATGACGGGGAAACCAATGATTTGCTGATGTGGACCCCCTAAACCACAAAATTGGATTGCAAAAACAGGATTATGAAGGAGAATCTTAAAAATAAAGACTTTCTTTGGCAAAGATTACTTGACCATCAGGGTGGGATGGGGGGGTTGCCCCACTTGTGTGGCTGCCTTGCTACCTATGTTAAAGTTCAGATTAAAATTTTCACTTCCATTTCCATTTATATTGAAGTGTCTCAGCAGCAAGTTTAGCCTGTATGTAGAAACTATCATACACAAAGTAGGATTAGATCTGGAGAAAGGAGACATGAAAGTTGGAGGCAGGAACATCAACCATTTAAGATATGCAGATAACACCATACTACTAGCAGAAAATAGTGAAGACTTGGAACAGTTATTGAAGAAAGTGAAGGCAGAAAGTACAAAGGCATTTTAAAACATTAATAAAATAAAAATAATGATCACAGATGATTTTGCATAATTTTAAAGCAGATAATGAAGACATAGAAATACAGTGGAACTTGGATAATTCAAACCCCAAGGGACCAGTAAAAAAATTCAAATTATCCAAAATTCAAATTATCCAAAAAATGGGATAGTGTATTGCAAAATTTAAATACAGTACACATACATTTTTGGGACTCCGCCATGGCCTCTCAGCCTCTCCTTCCTCCTCCTCCTGGTGCTGGGGGAGTTGGGGCCTTGGGCTGCGGTGGTTTGGGACTCTGCCGCAGCCTCTCTGCCTCTCCTTCCTCCTCCTCCTGGTGCTGGGGGAGTTGGGGCTTTGGGCTGCAGCGGTTTGGGACTCTGCTGCAGCCTCTCCACCTCTCCTTCCTCCTCCTCCTGGTACTGGGGGAGTTGGGGCCTTGGGCTGCAGCGGTTTGGGACTCTGCCGCAGCCTCTCCACCTCTCCTTCCTCCTCCTCCTGGTACTGGGGGAGTTGGGGCCTTGGGCTGCAGTGGTTGGGACTCCGCCGCAGCCTCTCCACCTCTCCTTCTTCCTCCTCCTGGCGCTGGGGGGGTTACCTTGGGCTGCGGTGGTTTGGGACTCTGCCACAGCCTCTCCGCCTCTCCTTCCTCCTTCTCCTGGCGCTGGGGGAGTTGCCTTGGGCTGCGGCGGTTTGGGGCTGCCTTGGAAAAACTTTGAATTATCCAATATATAATTTGAATTAACCATAATTTTTTAACATTGTTTTAATACAAGATTCTAGGGACCAGGGAAAATATTCGAATTAAAGAAGATTTCAAATTATAAAAGTTCAAATTATCCATGTTCCACTGTAGTTCAATATTTTTCATACTTTGGCTCAATCCTTAATCAGAATGGAGGATGCAGTTGAGAAATCAGAAAAAGAATAGGACTTGGAAGGACAATTCTGAAGGAACTAGACAAGATCCTGAAGCATAAAAATATCACTGAACAGTAAAGTTAGGTTGATCCATGCAATTGTATTTCTTACTTCTATAAATGGGTGGAAAAACTGGACAGTGAAGAAAGCTGACAGGAAGGAAATCAACACATTTGAGATGTGGTGTTGGAGAAGAATTCTCTGGATACTGTGGACTGCTAGAAAGGTAAATTAATGGTTCCTAGACCTGAACTCTCCCTTGAACCAAAATGACTATTAGGATGGTGTACTTTGGCCACATCATGGGAAGACATGGCTTACTAGAAAATATGGTGCTTGGTAAAGTGGAAGGAAGTAGGAAAAGGAGAAGACCACATTCCAGATGGATAGACTCAATCAGGGAAGCCATGGCATTGAGTCCGCAAGACCTGAGCAGGGCTATTGATGGCAGGGTGGTTTGGAGGTCTCTCGTTCATAGGGTTCTCACAAAATGAAGTCGACTTGAAAGCAGTTAACAACAACACAGTGGCAAACACAGGGAATAAGCAGAGCTTATCAGTGATCTATGGGAAGTTTTTGATGGTGATAATTTGCACATGCTCACAGGAGAGGGACTTTTATGCATGCTCCCATAAGGTTCTCAGTGAATGTATAGCCAGTGTTCTAGCTGAGATATGAGACAAGAGGCTGGTCCAGTTGGCAAGGGTGCCTGGATGTCAAATTTGTTGTGGTGGTGGTGTGCCTTCAAGTCATTTCTGACTTATGGAGACCCTATGGTGAACCTATCATGGAGTTTTCTTGGAAAAATTTGTTCAGAGGAGGTTTGCCATTGCCTTCCTCTGAAGCCGAGAGAGTGTAACTTGCCTAAAGTGGGTTTCATGGCTGAGTTCCCCCCCCCCCCATCTGCACCTGAGGTTTTTGTTAAATTGTTAGGCAACTGTATGGGAGTGGAGGGGCATTTTTCTTCCCTGCATATTTTGGCCCGCTGAAAGCGATCTGAAGTCACTTCAAGACACTATTTTGGGGCATTTTGACTGAGTGTGTGTGTGTTTTATGGAGGTCTGTGGGGGGGGGGGGCTGGGGATGTATGGGGAAGTGAACTGCTGCAGGTTTGGTCTGGTCTGGGGGCACGAACTTGCCTGAAAACCAGTCTGAAACAAAATATAAATTTGAGAGGTGCCATGGCTTCTAGGGGGCTTCAGGGATCACACTTACAGGTCCCACACTTTGCCCACTCCTGCTATAGGAAAGGAAGAAACATGGGCAACCAGTCACTGCCTTAAATATTAATTTTTTAAAAAAAGATGCCTTCCTCAGAACAGGGTATAACATTTGGCTATTCCTTTAACAAGAATTTATTCTTGTTCTTGTTTTATGAGAGCACAACACTAAATGCAAAACACATTTCAAAGTTGTTGCAATCACAAGACAATTTAGGAATGTTTGGAAAGCAGACTGACAGCCTTGGCCCCACAGTTCATCACCAAACCAAGATTCTAGGTTTAGAGATTAATCCTCCTCTTTTTAAACCTTTTCTTCCTCTCTCTTTTATTTCCCCCCTTAACAAAAGACAACAAAAATTGTGGTGCCTACTCTGGTAATGCCCCCCATTCCCTGACTTGAAAATATCAGAGTAAAAAAGGGCACATTATGGGTAATGTATTACTTTCAGTAACTGCAATATTGCATACTAATGCAACAAGGCAGCAACAGTGTTAATTTATGAAGTAATATAATTTTAGGGTAATATTTACTCATGGCTTCTAAAAGGTTTTTTTGGGGGAATCAATTTATGAATAAAATTGACATTTTTAATTTTTAACATTTTTTTTTTTATAAAATGCCACCACCAACAACAACAGATGAGTAAAATAACAAGGCTTGAGAATGAGAACATTGGAAAAAGGTGTTTGGAGCACCTCAGTAAATCAGAGAATTCTCCCATAACCCTTCTGAATCAAGCTAAGTGCTTGACATAAAACCATTCTGGGATGGAACCACCACATCCATTTTAAGCTGATGCCATCAAAATAAAGTGTGGGGCTCATTTGGGAATCCAAACTCCTTATTTAAGCAGTAGTATACCTGTGTGGAGCATAAGGTTGTTAGAGTGTTACTAGCAAAAGTATGGAATGCAAAAAGTCTATGTATAGTTTACAAAGATATACCCATCTTAGGACGTTAACACACGGGGAGCTCCGAACAGTAGCCGGCTTTAAAGTGAAAGTGCTACCGCAAAAGCGGAAGCAATTAATTAGCTGGCTTTCCCCGTGTGAAGACCTCCTGCGCATTTAAAAGGAGGTTACTCCGAACGGAAAATAGGCAGAAACTGCTTCTTTTTATTTGTGGAAGATCCCCGAAAATAAAAAGAAGCAGTTTCTGACTACTTTCTGTTCGGATTAACTTGCTTTTAAATGCGACATCATCTGAAAATATACCCGCTTTTGCCGGTTATTTTCAGTTTAAACTCCCGTTTTCTCACAGGATTTCCCCCATGTGATAACGTCCTTAGTCTGTTACAGCAAAACAACAATATGCAGTGTGTGTGTGTGTGTTCCCTAGAAGGTCCCCTTGGCATGAGCGATGTGAGACTTAAATATTCTCCCATTGTTTTTGAACACGTTACTTCTGATGTCAGATTTGTGGGTGTGTGGGGACTGGACTGTTTACCCTATGCAGAATAGAGCAAGGCAAATGACACTGTGTATCACATTAGAGGATGAGCAGGTATATGAACCCCTGATGTCATGGAGAGCATTATTAGTAGTTTTGCTGGAACAGAAGTGGAAACTTAGAGCCTAAGTAGACTGCCAGAAATAGTGCACATTAAATTGAGGCACTGCCCTGGCTCAGTGCTAGGGAATCATGGGAACTGTAATTTATTGTGGCACCAGAGCTCTCTGACAGAGAAGGCTCAATGTCTCAGAAAAAAATACAATTCTCATGATTCCCTAGCACTGAGCCAGGGCAGTGCCTCAATTTAATGTGCACTATTTTTGGCAGTCTGCTTAGGCCTTTAGATGGCACCTGGGTTTGGCACAGGGCCTAGTTCTTCTTTTTCTGTTGCATCATCTGTTTGTGGTGGCAAGTAACCATTTAACATGCTGGGCAGCTGTGTGTAAGCAAGTACAGGTTTCTGTACCAGTTCAGGAAGTTACAGGCTATGCTTTCATGTTTGATGTGCAGGAGGTCTCATCTAACTGAAATGTTTAAATAAAGGGTGGAGTAAAAATGTTTTAAATAAATAAAATGTTTACTTCAGGGAAGTCAAAGATGAATTAGCCCAAGCTGGGCAGGAATGGAGACCCATGAAAGTTTATTCTCCAGTGGAATCACAAAAAACATGTTTTCTTCTTATTGCCACCAACAATAATTCATAACTTCCTCCAACTTGTTCCTTGTCACAGAAATCTGTCTCTTTAAATGGATTCTTTTTTAAAAAAATAAAAATCCTCATAATTTCCCATCCCCACCAAGAAGTCTTTTCGAAGTGCCATTCAGTTTTGAAGTATTTTCCTTCCCATTAAACAGAAAGACTTCACTCTCAGCTGAAGAAATAATAAAATAATGCTGGGAAGTATTTTCCTTCCCATTAAACAGAAAGACTTCACTCTCAGCTGAAGAAATAATAAAATAATGCTGGGGGCAGAGCAAATACCATTGGCAATGGAACCACAAAGAAGAAAAACTAAGCACAGAGAAAGGATCATTTCCCCCCCTTCAACAATTTTGTAAGCAGAATTTCTCACTGAATCAAATGTCCCACTATTGTAGAGAGAAGGCTTTGGATATGAAACATTCTTCACATAGTTGTCATCCATGTTCATAGTGCTTTATAGAATGGCAATAAAATCATAGTTCCTTGTCCTGAGGAATTTACAGTATAATTTAATATATAGAAGACCAAGGGAAATTGAATAAGTATTGTGGGGTCAAAGGCTTTCACAGCCAGCATCCATAGGTTCTTGTGTTTTTTTTCGGGCTGTGAGGCTGTGTTCTAGAAGAATGTATTGATGTTTTGCCTGCATCTGTGGCTGGCATCTTCTAAATACCTTCTTCTAGAACACAGCCTCACAGCCCGAAAAAAACACAAAAACCTAGGAATAAGTATTATTAAGCATTATTTACAGCAACACACAGCGGGAGGAGGACTCTGCCGGCCCGTGCAGCCCCAGGAACAACAGCTGTGCGCCCAGGGAGGAGCTGAGGGTATAAAAAACTGCCCTTTACCATCCCTTCCCTGGCAACACACAGCGGGAGGAGGACTCTGCCGGTCCGTGCAGCCCCAGGAACAACAGCTGTGCGCCCAGGGAGGAGCTACGACAACACAGCTGTGGCTGGAGTGTGGCTGGAGAGACTGGGAAGAGTTTAAAATCTTTCCCCAGCAGTATCTTCCCCAGCAACAATGCAATTATGTATCTTATATTGCACATTGTATTTTTTATAGTGTATATTGTATATTTTTAATAATTGTTTTTAATTTGTTTGTTGATTTGTTTTGGGGGTGGGGGTGGGTGGGAATGAGGGACGGGATTTAAATGTTGTTATTTGTTTGATGTTTTGAATGCTGTACGCCGCCCCGATTGCTTGGCAGAGGGGCGGGGTATAAATAAAAATTATTATTATTATTATTATTTACTTACTACCTACCACAACTGATCATACCTTGTTATTCAAACATATTTACCTGTTTGGAAATTAGGACAGAAAAGGTCTGTTCCCAGACCAAGGTGAAATGAGGTCCTTCTCACTTAGGGCCTTTGCAGACTGCTAGAAATAGTGCAAATTGAGTCCACTTTAACTGCCCCGGCTCAGTGCTAGGGAATCATGGGAATTTTATTTTTTTCTGAGACATTGAGCCTTCTCTGTCAGAGAGTTCTGGTGCCACAATAAACTACAGTTCATATGATTCCCTAACACCAAGTCAGGGCAGTTAAAGTGGACTCAATTTGTACTATTTCTGGCAGTCTGCAAAGGCCCCTTACTTAGGGAGAAAGCATAAAGTACTCTCAAATCTAGCCTACTTGCCTCAGTTGAGAAGATGGATGTAGAGCAGAGTGGAGGGTTAGTCCTGGTATTACAATAACAAGTAGGGAAGGAGGAAGCAAACTAAAACAATACAGAGACCTCCTGAAGAGACCTCCTGAAGAGGCTATGCAAGATGTAGCAAAAAAAAGAATTAACTCTTGCAAACTGTATCAAGCAGCTGCTTTAACAGCTGAACTGGAGATCTGCACACAATTCTTTCTTCTTGTCCCAAGCTCAGTCCTCCCCCCCCCCCCAAAAAAAAAAAATCTGGAGAATTTACATCCTCATCTCCTGACTGGAGATGACACATGAAAACTCAGGGCTAGGCCATGAGATCTGGCAACCCTAAACAGCAGTCATTAGGCTATAATGGAAAAGTACCAAGCAAGCACCAAGTAAAAACTATTCATGTAGAACCTTACATTTTGCTATTGATATTAATAAAGTGTACCCATTAATCTGCTTTACCTTGAGTTTCCTAATACCTTAATAGCTTTGCAATTTTTAAATTTCTCTTTGAGACAGAATACTTTTCCTTTAGCATGACTCTATCTTTTCTTTAGCATGACTCTTACAGTCAACCTGTCCCCTAAGAATGCAACTCCATACTGGCCTACTCCCTGTACCAATCTCACCTTAAAAAAACCAAACAAAAATAAGTAGTCATGTTAGTCCATGAACACAAACAAAATTCACAGCCTGCTTTATAGGGACCAACCAAAATGCAATTTCCCCAGAGTCTTCAGGCTAAGTGATACAAAACAATAGGGGACAGAGAAGAAATAGAAAAGTCTTTAAAATAGGCCTGTTGTCATCAAAGAGATCTGCTGTTTAAAGATAGAGCTAGCAGAGTAAATAACAGGCTTAGTATATGTTTCAGGTTGCATCCATCTCTGCCTGCAAAGATGAGAAGAAAGTAGTTGAGGTCTTCTTCTGTAGACAAGAGGACAACTGGAATTCAAAAATCCATCCATTGTCATAAGTTCCTGAAATGGCATAGAGCAGAAGCACAGAGTAACCTGAAAAGTTGTATTTTATCATATCTGGCTATTAAATTTCTGTGAATTCTAATATCAAAGGTAACTGTTAAAAATAATTAACAGCAAGTTTTCAGTCATTCAGTGTTGATATAAATGGATTACATTTTTGAGCTAATAAATAAAATATGGGCAGCCTGTTCTACTAACATTCAAGTCTCGGTCCAGCATCAGAGACAGTACTTACATCCAGATTGATTAAAAAGGCCAGAAAGTCCCAGATTTTGTTCTGTTCTTTCTAATTTTATTTTGGAAATCAATACATATTTTGTTTATCCCAGAATATTTTGTCAGATTCCAGTATGAGCAGAGACTTTTAGATCAGTTTATTTTAACCCAGTATAAAATAAGAAGAAACAGGAACAAGAACTGTGACTTTTCAATCAGTCTGGATACACTGAGTGTGCCTCCATGTATCATTTTTTTGAGGAGCAAGAATAGGAAAATGCAGTTGGCCAGTTTGTGGACAGAATCTTGGATTAAATAGGGCTTTCATCTGAACCTTGGGCTTCTTTACACTATGCAATTACAGCACTATGATTCCGCTTTTACTACCAACCCCAGGATTCCATAGATTGTTGCCATGACAATTACAATGGAATCATAGTGCTATAATTGTGTAGAATGAAAGGGGGCCCAGCATGGTTGTTCTCATACTCTAATGTTCAGACTGATGTTGTTTTTAGCAGTAGGTTCAGGCATCCGTGCAAAGAAGCTAAGCAACATTTCCAATTGAAATTGCTAAAAGCAGGGTACAAAAATTATTCAAAGCAAGGAGCCAAAGAGATGTTGAAGTCAATGGATGCTCATCACCTTATAGCACTTGCATTTTATGCTTTATCCTGGCTCTAAATTATTTGCAGGTAGTAAAATACTGGGATGATTAAATTACACTGAATGCAGAATGTTTAATGCTGACATTGCATTGGGTAGTCTTGTCTGCTTAAGTATGGCTCCTACACAGCCAGTTTAGGTACATTCTTTGTGCTTTTGCAAATCTAGCCAAGTATACTGTGGGGGGAAAATGTTTGAGCAGCTACATATTTCTGAGTCCTCAATCTTATTGGTAAATAGCTTGCTAGACTGTGATTGTGTAATTTCTTTCTGGATCATCGGCTAGCAAACTACCTCCTAATCCCTCTCCCCACCCAACTCTACTCCACCCCAATTAGTGAAGTAAAGCTAATTCAGTTTCTTCTTAACAGGCCTGGTATCAAATGTTCAAAAGTTCATAATAAGAAATGTGTGCTTTAACTAATATTGTATGTTATATATTGATTTGCTTTGTTCTCCACCTCAATCCATGGGCAGATGCAGGTAAGAAATTATCGTCATTGTCATCATCATCATCATCATCATCATCATCATCATCTCATCATCTAGAGAGCACTTAAATCAGTTAAGTGTAGAAAAGAGAATGATATCATCTTTTCTGCTCACCCGAGCCAAAATGGACACTCTTCTATATGTAAGGTCCCCCATTATAAATGTGGGCTAGACTGTTATGTGGATTTCTAATTTGTTCATTGACTGAACCTAAAGGGCTTTCATTAATGGCTTCTCTTCATCTTGGAGAGACATGTCTAGTGGGGAGCTATAGAGTTCTCTCCTGGGCCAAATGCAATTCAACATCTTTATCAATGACTTGAAAGAACATGCTTATCAAATTTGCAGATGATACCAAATTAGGAGGGGAATACCTCAGAAGATAGGATCAGAATTCAAACTGAGCTTGACAGATTAGAGAGCTGGGCCAAAACTAACAAACTATATTTCAACAGGGAGAAATGTAAGGTGATACATTAGGCAGAAAAAATTATCATAGGGTAGGTGATACCTGGCTTGACAACAGTCCATGTAAAAGGCATCTAGGAGTATTAGTAGACAGCAGGTTGAACATGAGACAAGAGTGTGATGAGGCAGCTTCAAAACCTAATGTGATTCTAGACTGCATCAATAGAAGCATAGTGTCTAGATAAAGGGAAGTTATAGTACTACTCTATTCTGCTTTGGTCAGACCTCACCCGGAATATTGTGTCCAGTTCTGGGTACCACAATTCAAGAAGGATGTTGGCAAGCTGAAGTGTGTCCACATAAGGGTGACCAAAAGGGTGAAGGATCTGGAAATCATGCCCTATGAGGAGTGACTTAGTGACCTGGGTATGTTTAGTCTGAAGAAGAGAAGGTTAAGGGGTGACATGATAGCCATATTTAAATGTTTGAAGGGTTGTCATACTGAGAATGGAGCAAGTTTGTTTTCTGCTGCTCCAGAGACTAGGACATGGAGGAATGGATTCAAACTAGAGGAAAAGGGATTCCACCTCAATATTAGGAAGAACATCCTGACAGTAAGAGCTGTTTAATAGTGGAATACAGTGCCTCAGAGTGTGATGGAGTCTCCTTCTTTAGAGGTTTTAAAACAGAGACTGGATGGCCATCTGTCAGGAGTGCTTTGATGGTGTCTTCCTGCATGGCAGTGGGTTGGACTGGGTGGCCAATGTGATCTCTTCCAACTTTATGATTCTCCGATTCTCTGAATATGGCTCTTACTACTTGCATACCTTACTGGATAGTTAGAAGAATCAGAGTGCCTTCCAGTTGGACAAGATGAAATAAGGCCAACTGAGTGAACACTGAATCAAAACCTCTTCCAGTAGAGAGTTTACCCAGGATTCCTCTTCCCCTTGCCTAGCTTTATGCCAGCATTGTGATTGTGGCCTTGGGCTGGAGGAGGCTTGGTGCATCTCAACTTCTACCACATGTCATTAGTTCTTCCATCCTCAAATTTTTTCTGTGGTGTAGTGGTTTGAGTGTTGGACTGTGACTATGAGAGCAGAGTTTAAGTCTGCATGATCTTGGGCAAGGCACACTCTCTCAGGCATAGAGTGAAGAAACATGCCAAGAAAACCCTGTGATAGGTTTACCTGAGGATCACCATAAGTCAGAAATGACTTGAAGACAAACAACAACAACAACAAGCCCTCAGATTTTAGCCAAAACAGCACCTCTGCCAGCAGGCTGCTCTTTTAGCTGACCTTTAAGGTCAAGCTAGCTGGGGAGAGTGCTACCAACAGAAAGATATTTCTACCAGCAGAAGAGTCTTGTGTCTAATCTAAACCCTATCATCTTTGGACTAGTGTTATACTGTCTGAGAGATAATTTTATAGAGGAATTTATGTACTGGACTGTTTTAGATTTGTTAGCCACCTTGAGTCTCTGTGTTGGGAGGAAGGCATAATAATAATAATAATAATAATATCATTTATATAACATATTTCTCCCCAAACTGAAATGCAAAGCAGTTTAAAGCAAGTGAACTAAAAACTGAACAATTTATAACATTAAAATACTTTAAAAACTATTATACTAAAATATATTTGAGTTAAAAGTAATTGAAAAGTACATGAGTACAGGATGGAAGCATTAAAAACCTCTTCCTCAGCAATCAGTCAGTTGTCAAAAGCTGATATTAGGTTCTGGTACTGGTACTTGACCCCAGCTGAGGTATATGATTGACCCCCCCACACACACATTTAGCAACATTTACATATATCTAAACCTCTTGCAGTTTGTGATGCAGCCATAATTCTAGCCCAAAGATGGACAAGGAAGAGAACAGTCCAAAATAAATTCCAACATCCCTAGGCTGATCATGACCTTCGTGGCCAATTCAGATTGCACTCTTTGTCAGAAATCTCCTACTGAAACAAAAGTTCAGGTCTCTCTCTCTCTCACACACACACACACACACTTCCCCCACCCTGATAATCATTCTAAGCCTTTCAAGCTGGAAGATTTTTCCAGTGCAGTATGTTTCAAAAGCAATTACAGCATCTATTAGTGATGCTGCATTTTCCAGTAAATGTACCTAGACTGTTGTGCTTATTTCAACTGACAGAGAATAGTTTCATTTCAAGTGTAGGTCATTGGCACTTCACATTTATTCTATTAAAGCTAATTGCTAAGGTATAAGCATTATGTTACCCTTCAGTTGACATTTTAAAATATTGTGGGATTCAGCATAATCATGTATTAGTTTTTCAGATGACGTGAGGTACATAAATAATTTCAAATGTACTACAATGCTGCCAGTACGGTTTGCCCCATTTCAAGGGTGCTGGTGTGTGTGTGTGTTAGGGAACAGGTTTTAAAATAAAGCTTATTTTAAATCTGCACTTGAACAGTTAACCAGATGATCTATGTGATTACTCCACCAAGGTTTTCTCATTCACTTGCTCAATCAATATGTATGTTGACTTTTTAACTAAAAGCCTTTGCAGACTGCTAGAAATAGTGCACATTAAATTGAGGCACTGCCCTGGCTCAGTGCTAGGGAGTCATGGGAATTGTATTTTTTTCTGAGACATTGAGCCTTCTCTGTCAGAGAGCTCTGGTGCCACAATAAATTACAGTTCCCATGATTCCCTAGCACTGAGCCAGGGCAGTGCCTCAATTTAATGTGCACTATTTCTGGCAGTCTGCAAAGGCCCTAACTCTGCTAAGGGCTGGCTAAGTACTAATGATTTTATGACAAAGCATGGAGCTCAGATGTAGAAATGCCACTCCAAGATGGCATACATCACCTGCACCTCAGAAGAACAATGTGTTTTGAGGTTGATCTTGGAGGTCTCTCATTGATAGGGTTGCCATAAACTCAAGATAACCTGATGGTAAATAACAACAACTGGACAATCTGGAAGTCATAATCCCAAAAAGTATTTTTCTAATTTCTAATAAAATATCAACATTTTGCCTGAGATAGATATTATTTCTTACTGATACGGTAGTTTCTGACCTGTTTTTCACTGTCTGTCACACTTGCCTTTCTTAATTACAAGAGACTGACTGCACATTTACTATTTATGTAGCTAAGAAGGGTTGAAAGAACAAGATAAGGGTGAGGTTCTGGATAAGCAAAAATTAATCTTAATGTCTCATCAAATCCATATCACACATGCCCTGACAGCTACTATAGAAACTGAATTCACAATAATGTCTGCTCCATATTTTGCTAGAGGTTAAGAACATTGGAGGCATCTTCCTAGCAGAATCACCATGAGCCAAAAACCTGGTCTCCTAGAGAGGGAACGAAAGGTTTGGAGATTGTTGTAGTGTAGTGGCAGAATGTTGGACTTGTAAGAAGAGCTTGAACCTGGGGAATTGCTAAAAATTCAAGTCTCCAATGGGATCTTTTTTCCTGTGTTTATGGAGGTGGCTAGGGAATAGACTGATAGAGACAAAGGTTTCTCAATGTGTCTGTGATTTATTTGGGGATTCAAATATACAGAGACACTCTAACATACACTCAAGCACACAAAAATTCAGGAATAAAGTAGTTAGCTTGGATAGGAAACAGAAGGTTTTCTAATGGCGATAATTACCTGACAGAGATTGCTACAATGATGAATGAAGATGGATAGACTCAACTGTTTATGAAAGGAAAAGGATAATGGGAAGAGCTGGGACCGAAGTTAGAGTTCACAGTGGTGCAGTATCACCATGAAATCTAACCAGACCCAATGTGCTTGAGATTTTGGGGATCTTTTATACCCTTAAACCTAGCCTGAGGCAAAGATGTATATCAAAGGATTCCAGAATGATACTGTCTGAAGTAGACAATTTCCAAAGAGGGGAGATAGGGTGTTGATGTTATCTCATCCTCAGCTGGACACATCCTGGCTGGTACTCACAGATCTAGGTGCGAATGTCCTGCTTTGCAGCTCCTAACCCTGGCCTTTTGATCTGCTAATTCACTGTAGAGGCAGACGTGACCACTCAGGTGCCTACATGAAGTCCTTGCCTTGGACCCATGGCTGTTGGGCTTTTCTGGTTTAGGGCCATGACAGGAGACCCACAAAAGGGAGTGGGGTATATTAGAACGATGCTTATAACAGACTACAACTCTGGAGACCAGGGTTCAATTCTCAGCTGAGCCATGGAACTCATTTGGGTGACTTGGGCAGGTCACAAACTCTCAGCTTCAGAGGACAGCAATGGCAAATATCCTCTGAACAAATCTTGACAAGAAAACCCCATGATAGGTTTGCATTAGGGTCACTTGAAGGTGTACACAATAGCAGCAGCAGCAACTACAACAACAACAACAAACCATATTGGAGTTAAGTTTACCTGTAGAATGGTATGCATTGTAATGAAAAAATTAGTTTGGTAGAACTAGATGTACATATATGCTTATATCAGGGTAATATTGGGGATATGGAGTAGGGTATCATAGCCAAAGAGACTTGTTAGCACTACAGAGATAACCTAATGTAACCAAGCAACCAACAAGAAAAAGAAAACATAGGTGACATGACTGGCTTAGGAAAAGATCAGGAGGGTAATACTGAAACACAAAATGGCTTCTGTTTCCACAGGTTCTGTTGTTATGTTTCCATTGTAAGTGTTCTGGATTATTTACTTTCAAGTTTGTATATTCTCAAAACCTGATTTTATGCTGTCTAAAACCAGTGGTGGCTTCTTCAAAACAGGTTCAGCACTTGGATAGGTCCTTTGAAATTTAGACTAAAGCCCAGATTTAATTCACGTACACCCTTTGCATGAGAGCCATGAGCTGTCACTGTTTAAAATTTCGTCCAGAGCATCTATATAGATCCAGCTGTTGAGGTCAAGTAATTGTTGATATATTGCAACTGCACTAACAGGCATCAGCTTCCATTAACAGTCTAGGAATGAAATGAGTATGAAATTGGTACCCACTCATGCAAACTGATGCCTGGAAGCACCATTTATCAGTGTAGCTGCAATGTAATGGTCATTGCTGCTCCTTCTGCATCGTTATGTAGCTATATCTATATTGCACTCCATGGCAGACATTTCAGAGTATCTGAAATGGGCTTGAGACAGGACACTTCATGTGCAGATGACAACATGTATTGTTGATGGTGCTGCTGCTGCTGCTGTCATCTATTTCCTAAAGTAGAAAGTTTCTAAATGACAAACATTTGAATTAGTTTAAATGTTTGAAGTAATTGTGAGATTTAGTTCTTAAATAAGCCAAATTGGCACACTTGGTAGGATGTGCATGGTTAGGTGCAAATTCAGCAGAAAATCACCAACATGAACACTCAGTAAGAAGGTATTGCTCCTCTGAAACTAGTGAACTGGAAGAAATCATATGACATTAGACTCTGCAGATATGTTGGACTACAGCTCCCATGTTAGTTGAGAAAGCTATGGTTTGTAGCACAACATACTTAGAGAATGCTTGAGGAAGACTGTTTTAGATCATAGTCCAAAAATCAGTACTGGAAAACTTCAAGTTCTTGCTCTGACTGTCCTTTCTAATCTGAAGTTTACTTAATATTTGGTTAGTGGGAAAACAAGAGCCCTGCTATCAGGAGGCCAGACAGATAACGGTATGTTGTTTTTAACATTTCTGAGTAAGCTGCAAGAGGTCATTGACTTGTTTGTGCCTGGTAGTTCCTGAAGCTGAGCCTGATAATATGTCCTGAACATGAGAAACTGCTCTGTTACTTAAATTAAAAATAAAATCCCATCATTGCTGGTCAAAATTGATACATATCAATTCAAGACAATAATTATCACACAATTGTTATGTCCATTTTCAGGATATTGTGTTTGTGCATGCACACGTGTGCACTGTGTCCCACTCACAAACATCCCATGTTTTTCCACCACTTTTTTTTTTTTTGAAAAAAAATATTCCATTGTAAAGACAGAATAGGTGCCCAATGTCTTTTGGACTGTCATGCTAAGGGTCCTCTGTCTGGAAGCTACCAGGAAATATAGCCATGCTTTCCTAACTTTGTTGTTGTTGTATGCCTTCAAATCATTTTTTACTTATGGTGACCCTAAGGTGAACCTATCATGGGGTTTTCTTGGCAGGTTTCTTCAGAGAGAGGTTGCCATTGCCATCCTCTGAGGCTGAAAGATTGTGACTTGCCCAAGGTCACTCAGTGGGTTTCAGGATTGAACTGGGATTTGAACCCTGTCTCCCTAGTCCAATCCTCAAACCACAATGCCATGCTGGCCTAACTTCCCTCCAGCAAAAGTTTTACTACATCTTTAATCAGCCAGATCCCAGATCCTTCAAGATGCTTGCTAATGATAAGAATCTCATCCCTGCCCGCCACAATGCCCTGAGGCTGCACACAGATTTGCTGTGTTTTTAATGCTACCTGTAATTGCACTTGACAAAAACATAATCCTATTAAGCCAGAAGCTGAGCACATGCTGTGTATAATTCAGCATCAGGAAGACACTTGAAACTGAACCAGATTTCCCCAACTTGTTGCCCCTTCAGTGGTTATGCTGGAAGGAGATAACGTGGGTTGTATTCAAATACATCTGGAGGGCAGCAGGTGTGCCTGCTCCTTGTAAGCTGCAACCCATATCCTGCCAGGAAATATACAGGTATGCCTCAGTTAGCAAAATCTCTGAGGGTGAATTTCCTTTTCACAAAAGGCTCTTTATGTCTACCCAGCCCTGCTTTTTTCCATGCCCTCTATTTAGCTGGGTTGTTGTTGTTTTTTAAATAGCATTACCATTGGTGAAGGAGGGCTGGCGACACACAGACTTTTGATGTGGGATTGCAGCAACATGTCTGCAGTGAACAATGAAATAAACTTAGCTTGAGCTAGGAAAGCTTGGGAATCTACTCTGGCCAATCCTACTGTAACCATACAGGCTTACCTACAACAGGGAAGGTAAATAGTAGCTGTCTCCAGAATCCCTTACTGAGCATGCATGAACAGCAAAACAATGAAAAAAGGGGAAATCAGATAAGCCTGCCTCACTGCTAGCATGTTTTTGTTTGCTTGTTTGTTTGTTTGTTTGTTTTTAAAAAAGCATAGATCTATGAGTCTGGCTGACAAAATGGAAATCATAAGAAAAGTGGAAGCTGGTAAAAGAAAAAGTCATCCCTGGATGGATTTTGGAAAAAGCCTTCAAGTGGTCTCTAGAAGGATCCAAAATGTGTTCATACCCTTCAATTGTCCTGATTTGGCAGGGAGAGTCCCGATTAATCCTCTGTCATCCCATATTCTCAGCTGCTTTTAAAATGTTCCAGTTTCTCTCTCCTCCCCTCACTTTCCCCCTTTGTCCTCAGCTCACTCCAATTGCTTTAAACTGAGTTCTAAGTGCAACAGTAGCTTGCAATCAATTAATTCAACAGTGTGGGGCAGGGTACCTTGCCCTTTCCAGTAGGCTCAGCCTCTCCAGCTTGTGTGCTCTTCCTCATTAATAACGTTTGTCATTTTGACCATACTCTGATGCTTCATGGCCACATATGTCCTAGTTTTCATCTCTGAAATGTTGTGGGGGAGGGGGGGTTGTATGTGTTTTTGTTTAATTGTGCTAGGTTTACCTGACCTGGTTGTTTCATTTTCCATTGACATATTTCTAATTTTGAATAAAAAGTTCCCGAAATATGTTGAACTAATTTTCTTTTTTGTTGGGTAGGAAACCTAATCCCATTCTTTCCATGTTATTTCTATCTCTGATACCAAATCTTCTGTTTAAAAGGCAATGCACAGAAACACATCTGCTACATTAACTGAGATAATAATAATAATAATAATAATAATAATAATAATAATAATAATAATATATCCTGCCCCTCTGAAACCAATCGGGGCGGCTCACAACATTAAAATACATTATATCCAAACCCTATTCCCTCCCTCCCCTTAAAACAATATTAAATCACATAAGAATTAAAATAAACAAACAGACAATTTAAAACATACACTATGTGCAGATACGGCCGTGTGTATCTGCAACAATAAACTGGAAGTACAGCGGTGGTTCTTTAAGCTAAAAGGAGTCTGGGGGACTCTCATAGGAGGTTCCTGAGGCCGGGGTGGTCTATTCTGGAAAGGCCTGATGGAAGAGATCCGTCTTGACAGCCTCTTTGAAGCTGCCTAAAGATGTCAATTGACGGATCTCATCCGGCAGGCCGTTCCACATTCTGGGAGCGATAATCCTATAGTCAGCCATTCTGCTGAAGCTTACTGTATTGATCAACCTTTTGCAAGAATATATAAGAAAATACCCTGAGTTTCTTCATTTTTTCTTGACAGTGCTGTAGCCAATAACAATGGAATGCATGATTGTGTTTGACATTGTACTTTATTCCCAGCTAGTCAGTGGGTCTGAAGCTAGAAATGATATCTTGGACCTATTAGGTGTCTTGATGAGGCTTTGGAGGTGTAAGACTCATGGCGATCTTCAATGTAGAATCTGGAGGACAACTACAAACAACTGAATAGGAATGAAGACTGGGCACACTACCAGGGATAGAGGACTGAAGGCAACAAAAAGTCAGCACAAGGGCAAGGTAAGCCACAAAGTGTGTGTGTTTGTGAAAACACTCTATAATTATATCAGAGAGTGAAGAAAGTGTAACTAAATGTATCTTAGGACAGACTGAGGGAAGTAGACTATGGAATTCATTGCCATGAGATGTTTTGATGACATTAAAGGAGTATTAGCTAGGGTTTTTGATTTAATCGCACAGACTTCATTTTTGGCTCTAAATTCTCTTTGCTAATCAAATTGCAAATGCTTCCTAATCACACAATAACAGGAAGACGTTTGGTTTTAGCTAGTTATGAAATAAGGTTAAAGTCACAGCAGACATCAAGTTCTAATTCAATTAATTTGGATGGGACAATACTAGTGCTATAATCCTTTCCAATAGAAGTGTATATACACAAGACAAGGGCACATGCCTGGGTTAAAACAGGAATCTATTTACAACAATGACTTTGTGCCTTCTAAGTAGTGGTCTCAACAGCTCATACAGAATGAGCAGAGATGCAAAGTGACTCCCAGACCATCTTCCCAGGTATGTAGCATATAAACTTCATTATTATGAATTTCAATTATGCAGCAAACCTTCTGCACTTCTGTATTTGGAGGAACAATGTTCACCAACAGGGAAAGCTTAATGAAATTGCTTGTTGCATAGGATTACTTTGTTATTCATTTTATGTTACTTTACTATCAATGTTGAATAAAGTAATGGTAATTGAGAAGGGGTTCAGTCCATATATACAGGCCACTGGTGGCGCAGTGGTTAAATGCCTGTACTGCAGCCACTCACTCATAGACCACAAGGTTGCGAGTTCAATACCAGCCAGGGCTGAGGCTCGACTCTGGCCTGCATCCTTCCGAGGTCGCTAAAATGAGTACCCAGCTTGTTGGGGGCAATCAGCTCACAGTTGTAAACCGCTTAGACATCCCATAGCGTGATATGAAGCGGTATATAAATAAGCTGCTTTGCTTTGCTATGCAGACTGCCAGAAATAGTGCACATTAAATTGAGGCACTGCCCTGGCTCAGTGCTAGGGAGTCATGGGAATTGTATTTTTTTCTGGGACATTGAGCCTTCTCTGTCAGAGAGCTCTGGTGCCACAATAAACTACAGTTCCCATGATTCCCTAGCACTGAGCCAGGGCAGTGCCTCAATTTAATGTGCACTATTTCTGGCAGTCTGCAAAGGCCCATATATAGGCTACTGCCCATCTTTGTTGTTGTTATATGCCTTCCAATAGACCACAGCTTATGGAGACCCCATCCTACATACATACATACGAAGACTAGCTCATGTTCAACATAAACAAGTCTTGTGGCACTGTGATGACAAGCAATTGTTATTTGGCATATGCTTTTGTGGACCAGCTTATTTCATAAAATGGGGTTTTCATCGGCTGGAGTCTGTAAAAGCTTCTGCCAAATAAAACATTTGTCTTCACAGAGCCTCAAGACTCTTAGCTGTTTTTTGCCGCAACAGACTAACACAGCTAACCCCCAACAACTTTGAAAGGTGCTCCTTTGTGTTTTTATATGTAACACCACTACTGGCTTTGAAAAGTATATCCATCTTTTACCAGTGACTGCAATATCTAACAGGCTGCTATATTAACTATAGAATGTCTTCTCTGCAAGAAAAACAGTAAAAAATTGGATAGTTCTGTTCCTTTTGTGGTTGATTTCTACCCATCATCTCACAATTACTACTTGGCAATCAGAGAAAGTGACCCCCTTGATCGCTAATTCAAAATTTCACCTTGCTAATGCTGTTAATAAGCCTCCTATTGTTACTTTCCATTATCCAACTGCTCTAAAAATAGCTGCTGGCAAGAACTGAAGTAAAAATGCCAATTTAAAATCCTGTACTCTGTGTGTGTGTGTCTGCGTCTGCCTGCCTTCAGGTTTTTGACTTATGGTAATCCCATGAATTTCATAGGTATGTATGTATACACACAGAACTACACAAAACATGACTTGCAATTCCCTCAGTGTCACATACGTAACTGAATATCAGCTCTGGAGCCACCATGCAATATGTTTTGAGTAAAATGTCCCTTTAAGAAGTGGTAAAATAATTTCTATAGCTGTAAATGTTAAGAAACACCAGGTGTCAACCCTAATGGTATCGCCACTGTATATAATGGCTCTGGAACCCAGGACAGGTGTTGGTTGAAGATAGTGGGTTGAAGAGGGGAGTTGGTGTGGTGGGTTGGAGAGTTTGTAGATTGTGTTTGTTGGAGGAGTGGATTGTAGCAGATAGTGTATGTTGACAGAAGTCAGAGCTTCTGTTGTAAATATTTTGTATATATTCTGCAATAGGAAGATAAAAGCCTCCAAGGACTTTGGAAGAAGTCAAATGTGTCTGTGCCTTATTTCAGGTTGGTCAATGCCTTATTGCCAAATACTGCATACTGGGTTGTGCTTCCACACTCTGCTGTGAGCTACTGTTGAGGTCAAGCATCTCAGACAGTGCTGAACATTGGCACCTCTGTTTGGGCCTACTGTAGTTTTGTTTGTTTTTTGTTGCAGGACACAGAGGAGAGCCGACAACATGTGTGAAAAACAATCACTGATCTTTACTCAAAAGCAGCTAAAACAGCCAATGTGATTCTAGGCTGCATCAATAGAAGTACAGTGTCTAGATCAAAGGAAGTAATAGTACCACTCTGTTCTGCTTTGGTCAGGCCCCACCTGGAATACTGTATCCAGTTCTGGAACCACAATTCAAAAAGGATATGGACAAGCTGGAGCGTGTCCAGAGGACAGCAACCAAAATAGTAAAAGGTCTGGAAACCATGCCCTATGAGAAACAATTTACAGAACTGGGTATGTTTAGCCTGGTGACAGTTAAGAGGTGATATGATAGAGGGGTGTCATATTGACGATGGAGCAAGTTTGTTTTCTGCCGCTCCAGAGAACAAGACCTGGAGCAATGGATTCAAACTAGAGGAAAAGACCTTCCACCTCAGCATTAGGAAGACTTTCCTGGTGGTAAGAGTTGTTTGACAGTGAAACACACACTCCCTTGAAGTATGGTGGAGTCTCCTTCTTTGGAAGTTTTTAAACAGAGGTTGGATGTCCATCTGTCCAGGTGCTTTGATTGTGTCTTCCTGCGTGGTAGGACTGGATGGCCCTTGGGGTCTCTTCCAGCTCAGTGATTCTATGGTTCTATGATATAGTAATAAATCAGCAGTCCCTATTAAAAGATTGGAACAACTTGTAATCCTTCTACAGGTTAAGAAACTGTTTCTTTATCATTGTTTAAATCTACTTTCCCTCAAAACCTAAGATTTACATCAAGCATCTACCTCAATACTTTCTTTTATTTATCCTATCCTTTTGCTTTTCCCAGATCATCTTTTCCTCAGAGTAGAATCCATCTCAGTTCCCAGAATCCTGTGGAAGATAAAATACAAACCAGCCCATCCAATGTGCAAAGGGATCCTGTAGCACTTTTGATACCAGAATGAAGCTGGTAGCGTGGGCTTTCGTAGACTTGAGACAACTTCCTCAGATGCCCAATCAATGTTAAGCTTGAATTTGAGGCACAGCACTACTTAGCTTACAGTTGTAAACCACTTAGAGACTGCATAGCGTAGTATGAAGTGGTATATAAATGAAGCTGCTATTCTGCTTCTCTCAAATTCAAGCTCAGTACTTTTCATAGACCTTAGTTCAGTAACAGTAGGCTCAGTTAATTATGGATTTCTCATAACTGACATTTATCTAAATAAATGTTGTGTGTGTTACTTTAAAAAATACTTGTAAAACCATAGAAGTTTAAATTACATGCATGCATAATCCATCGTTAGTAAAAAGGCATCATTGAATGAATGTATTAGTTTATGTTGGAAAATCATTATGAATTTATGCAAATATGTTGAAATATTTTGTATTTGAAAAGCTCCTCAATTAAATTATGTTTATTTAAAATGTAAAATGAAGTTCAAAGGATTATTTTATGTATTTCACTTGCTCAGAAACACTTCTTTTCCCCAGCCAACTCTGTTGAGATGATTATTTGAATCTTGATATGTAATAATAATGCTTCATATATTTACTCAGGGATTGCCAGTCCTTCATGTGTGTGATACAAAATGACAAAGCAAGCATAAAGGGAATAAATTTCCAAATATTCTTAAAAACAGCTTTGAATACATGCCAGCCGATAATGGTCAAAAGTTTTTTCTTTAACAGAAAAGGAATAGTTGGGAAAATCCACATGAATGGTGTGAAAGTTCTAGTTGAGAGAAGTCGAACTAAAACTGGTGGCTTCTTCTCTTAAGGGTAGACCTTTTTTTAAAGGTAAATAAATAAATTAAATAAAACATTTATTCCCTGTTCTTTAGCCCCCCCGCCGCCACGCGCAACCCCAGATGAACCTAAATTAAGGACACACAAACTGATGCAATGTTACTGAGAAGATTGGCCCTTAAACAATGCATTGTTTTGTTCTCATGTTGGTATTTGGAGGCAGGGCTTCCCCTTTCTCCCCATTCTCCACTCTCTAGTATTGTACACTAGTGGCAACATTGGCTTCTTCTAGGGAACATAAGGAAAGATGACAAAGTAAGAACAGCCTGCTAAACATAGGAACAGGCTTTCTTGCAAGAACAGAGCAGGCTACACATTCTTAATACCTGATGTGATCACTGGTCATTTATACACTGATGAGAGGCTTCTAGTTGTGGCCAGTGCACCTCAATCAAAATGTGAAGCAATAGAATCATAGAGTTGGAAGAGACCACAAGGGCCATCCAGTCCAACCCCCTGCTATGTAGAAACTCAAAATCAAAGCATCCCTGACAGATGGCCCTTGCTCTGGTTCCTTTGCATAATGGAAGATGTGCAGCAAGCACCTACATGACAGCTGTTTCAAACTCAACCATACCCTCTCAATATTTCACAGAAGAAAACCAGATGCACGTGACCAAGCAACACATGGTGGAGAAGGCAAAGGTTATTGATGAGGAAGAACAAATAAGCTAAGGAGACACTGCATCAGTTTACTTTTGCTTGATCCTACTGGGAAGGGCAAGATTCCATGTTTGCCTTCCTCTCCTCCTTGCTGACTTTTGCACTTGGAACTCAGTTGTCAGCAACTGAAGTAAACTGAGGACAATTTGGGAAAAGTGGGAAGAGAGATAAACCAGGACCTTTTAAAAGAAGATGAAAAAGTGAGACTACAGAGGCCAAACTGGTGTAGTGGTTTGAGTGCTGGGCTATGACTCTGGAGACCAGGGTTCAAATCCCCACTTGGTCATGGAAATCCACTGGGTAGTTTGGCTAAGTCATCCTCTCTCAGCCTCAGAGGAAGGCAAAGGCAAACCTCATCTGAACAAATCTTGCCAAGAAAATCCCATAATAAGGGTAGCATGGGATAGCGGTTTGAATGTTGGATTAGGACCCTGGAGACCAGGGTTTGAATCGCTGCTGGGCCATGGAAGCCCACTGGGTGACCTTGGGCAGCCCCAGGAGAAGGCAATGGCAAACCATCTCTGAACAAATGTGGCAAAGAAGCCCCCATGAAACGGTTGCCTTAAGTCAGAAATGACTTGAAGACACACAACACATACAAGTCAGAAATGACTTGAAGGCATGCACACCACCACCACTACCATAGAGGATTAATTGGGACAGTTAGAGGGTATGAAAGACCCTTCACAGCAGCCATTTCCCCACTTCATGCACCCCCACCCCATTCTCTGTTCCCATTGGTTATAGCTGCCCAAACCAACTGGTGTTGGGCTTAAGCTTGAAAAGCATGCCTTTGGACCTATTCTCCCTCTCCTTCCTAAAAATGAACTAATTGGACTCTTTATTGTTTCTGTGGTGTGCCTTCAAGTCGTTTCCAACTTATGACAACCCTAAAAGGTAAAGGTATTCCCCACTGACAAAGTTGTCAAGTCGTGTCTGACCATAGGAGGCACTGCTCATCTCTGTTACTAAGCCAAAGAGCCAGCATTGTCAGAGACTACTCTGTGATCATGTGGCCAGCATGACTGCACAGAACACTGTTTACCTTCCCATAAAAGTGGTACCTACTTCTCGACTTGCATTTCCATGCTTTCGAACTGCTGGTTGACAGAAGCTGGGACTAGTGATGAGAGCTCACCCAGTCATGCAACACCTGGGCCTCAAACTGCCAACTTGCCAATCTTGCAATCAACAGAGTCAGCAATGCCAAACCCCCTCTGAACAAATCTGTCCAAGAAAACAAAATTCCCATGATAGGGTTGCCATATGGGATGCACTTGAGCCACTGCATCCCATATGGCAACCCTATCATGGGAATTTTGTTTTCTTGGACAGATTTGTTCAGAGGGGGTTTGGCATTGCCTTCCCCTGAGGCTGAGAGAGTGTGACTTGCCCAAGATCATCTAGTGGGTTTATAAGGCTGAGAAGGAATTCAAGTCCTGGTCTCCAGAGTCACAGTCCAACTCTAAAGCCACTACAGCACACTGACTCACAGAGAGAGAGAGACGAGGGAGAGAGCTCTCGGGATAGCAGCAAAGAAAGGCAGGAATCAGTCTGGACTGTGTATCCTCACGGCAGAAATACTCCGGTTTGATACCACTTTAACTGCCCTGGTTTCAATGCCATGGAATTCTGGGCATTGCAGTTTGTTGTGGCACCAGAGCAAAGCTTTATATTTCTATGATTTTTTTTTTTAATTATGGCTTTTATTTGGTCATGTCCTACAATTTTCCTGACTGTCTTCCATTTGGAGTATGGCTAAGAAGCACGAATTTATATGTCTATCTAGTGTTTTGAACTAACGGTGACCAAAGGTCTTCCTTTTCCCAGGACATGTCCTCCACTTCAGCCTTCTGTCCAGGAGGAATTCCAACAAGCCCTCCACTTTGAGTATGGCTAAGAAACATGCATTTACATTTATATGTGTTTTGAGCTCAGGGTGACCAGAGAGGTCCTCCTTTTCCCAGGACATGCCCTGCACTTCAGCCTTCTCTCCAGGAGGAATTTCAAAATGTCCTCCATTTTGAGCATGGCTAAGAAATATGCATTTACATTTCTTTGAGTGTTTTGAGCTCAGTGACCAGAGAGGTCCTCCATTTTCCAGGACGTCCTCCACTTCAGCATTCTGTTCAGGAAGAATTCCAAAACGTCCTTCATTTTGAGCATGGCTAATAACCATGAATATACATTTATATGAGTGTTTTGAGCCCAGGCTGGCCAGGCATCCTCCTTCCCTCCCCCCCGGACGTGTCCTCCATTTCATCCTTCTCTTCAGGAGGCATTCCAAAACGTCCTCTATTTCGAGCAGGACTAAGAAGCCTTCATTTCCATTTCTATGAGTCAGCTCTTTGGTCATGTCCTCCATTTCTCGGAAATGCCCTCCATTCGGCTGTGTTTTGTCCTCCTTTGCAGTGCTTACTCGGTCAGGGGAGGAAAGAAGGGCGTGGGAAAGCCTTGCAGGGAGAGGGCAGCTTGGGGACAAGAGGGGCTTCTTCCCTCCCTCCTGACCAGCCTTGGACCAGACACTGCCTTGGGGGTCCTTTCTCCCTCCATCATTTGGGACCAAGGAGGGAGTGGCTGATGACTGAGGGAGCGTAAAAGCTCCCACTCTTCGCTAAGGGGCTTTCTTCCTCCTTCCCTCCCCAGCCAGCCTTGGGCCAGACACTGCCTTGGGGGTCCTTTCTCCCTCCATCGTTTGGGACCAAGGAGGAGATGGAGGCGAGGCCGAAGGAGAGAACCACCTGAGGGAGTGTGAAGGCTCCCATCCACCCTCTTTTCCAGGGGCTTCTTTCCTCCCTCCCTCCCTCCTGAGCAGCCTTGGACCAGACACTGCCTGGGGGTCCTTTCTCCCTCCATCAGTTGGGGCCAAGAAGGGAGTGGCTGATGAAGCTCCCCCTTTTTCCTGAGGGTCTTCTTTCCTCCTTCCCTCCCCAGCCAGCCTTGGACCAGACACTGCCTTGGGGGTCCTTTGTTCCTCCATCAATTGGGACCAAGGAGGGGATGGAAGCCAGGGCGACCTGAGGGAGTGTGAAGGCTCCCATCCTCCCCTCTTTTCCAGGGGCTTCTTCCCTCCCCTCCTCGGCCAGTCTTGGACCTAGGGGTCCTTGTTCCTTCCCCCCAGGCAATTGGGACGGGAGGGAAGGGGAAATGGAGGCGGGGGACGGAGGGAGGGATGTGAAAGCTTCCCTCCTCCCCTCTTTTCTGAGGGGCTTTCCCCTCCTTCCCTCCCTCCCTCCCTCCCTTCTTGGACTAGACACTGCCTCCCTTGGTTGGTGGGGGTGCGTGTCCTTTTCCCCTTAGTCTATTGGGGCCAAGGATGACCCCTTCCCCTCTTTTCCAGGGGCTTCCTTCCCCCTCCCCTCCCCAGCCAGCCTTGGACCAGACATTGCCTGGGGGTCCTCCCTCTCTCCATCATTTGGGAGGCCTGAGGGAGTGTGAAGGCTCCTTCCCTCCCTCCTCCCTTCTTTCCTGAGGGGCTCCTTCCCTCTTGGACCAGGCACTGCCCTCAGGGCTCTCCTTTGTCCCACCGTTTTGCATAACCCGCCCTCCATTCCCTTTCCCCTTCCCCACCGCCGCCGCCGCCGCCCTCTTTCCAGCCGGGTTTTGGGGGTTTGGGGCTGGCAGAGGCGATGGGTTTTGGGGTCCCCCCTCGGCCTGGCTGGGCCAGGCGTCCCTTGGGCGGGAGGTGCCCCTTGGGGCGGCTGAGAGGAGCCCAGGGAAGTCGGTGGGTGGCTGCGGGGGAAGGAAGGTGGGAGCGTCCAGGGCGGTAACAAAGGGAGATAAAAAGGAAGGGAGCCGCAAAGAGGGATAGAGCTGCCTTGGGGCCCGGCCAAAAAGACCAAGGAAGGAAGGAAGGAAGCAACAAACAACACGGAGACACCCAGCAACAACAGCAATAACAACAGCTCAGAGTGAGTATAAAATAATAATAATAATAATAATAATAATAATAATAATAATAATAATAATAATACTCATAACAACAACGACAAACCCCGACAATCCCCCGTGTTTCGTGTTTGCACGCGGTGGGGTGGGTGGCTGCATCCGCACTGCAGGAATAATCCGGTTTGATACCGCTTGAGCGGCCCAGGGCTCCATGCTATATGGGGTATCATCTGGACATTATGGTCGTTTGTTGTGGCACCGGAGGTTGAGATGCAGATGCAGCCAGAGGCGCTTGCTTCATGGTGCAAGGAGAGAGAGGATCGCGCGTGGCTGGTGCCTACCTACTTTTTTTATTGCCTTTTTATTTCTTGCACGCTTGGGATCGGGTGGGATTTTCCTCTCAGCCGGTGCCAATTCAAGTTGCCAGGGAGAAAGAGAGAGAAAGAGGTGAATCCCTTTGGAGAAATGACTAGCTTCCTTCCACCACACAAACAGGGACACAACTCTTGCCCATCTCCTTCTTCCCTGCTTGCTTTTGCATGGGGACACTTGCATCCCTTTTTCAAGCCCCTTTGCAATTTATTAGTATTATTGTTACTGTTATTATTCGGTTTATTTATATCCCACCTTCCTCCCAGCACAGGGACTCACTCAAGGCAGCTAACAAATCTAAAACAATCCAACTTAAAACAGTATACTGTAAAACATTAAAAATACAAAGTTTAAAAAACAATAAATCCAGAATCTGGAGGGATTCTGTCCAGTACAATAAAGTAAAACAAAAACATTCCATTATTAAAATTCTTTAAAACATATATATATATATATATATATATATACCTTTAATTACCATGCCTCAATGCTATATATTTGCTACACACACACACACACACACACTGGATTGTTCCTGTAGTGTGTTTTGGACCAAAGTTGTGTCAAACCGGATTATTTCTGCAGGGTGGGTGCAGCCAGGGTCCCTTTCCCTCTGGGGCATCCACACTGCAGAAACAATCCAGTTTGAGACCACTTTCACTGCCCTGGCTCAATGTTAGGGAATTCTGGGAACTGTCATTTTGTGAGAGACATTGAGCCTTCTCTGTCAGAGAGCTCCGGTGCCACAATGATCTACAGCAGGGGTAGGCAACCTTTTTGAGCCGGGGGCCGGGTTGCTGTCCCTCAGACAATTGGGGGGCCGAAGCACCAAAAATAAACAAATAAACAAATATAAAAATAAAAAAATTTAATAAAATAAAATAAAATAATATGCATGCACACTCTCTCAGCTCCAGAAAAGCCATGGCAAAACCCCTGTGGAGATTTTGCCAAGAAAACCTCAAGAACAAGTTATAACAACAATAATCAATATCATCATGGCGGGCGGGCGGGCAGGCGGCGGCGGCAGGACTGGCCTGGGGCCGGTCCAAAGGCCTTGTGGGGCCGCATCCGGCCCCCGGGCCTTAGGTTGCCTACCCCTGATCTACAGTTCCCAGGATTCTCTAGCACTGAACCAGGGCAGTGAAAGCGATCTCAAACTGGATTATTTCAGCAGTGTGTTTTGGACTTTTAATTGCTGTGGCTCAATGCTAGGGAATCCTGGGATGTGTAGTTTTGTAAGACATTGAGTCTTCTTTGTCAGAGAGCTCTGGTGCCACAGCAAACTCCCAATCCCAGAATGCTATAGCATTGAGCCATGGCAGTGAAAGTGGTCTCAAATTGGATTATTTCTCGGGTGAGGATGCAGCCTCTAAGTGACATGGTTTTGTAATATTGGCATGTCCTTAGAACAGAACAGGCATCTTTTCTTTTCAGCACAAACCCCCCTCCTCTCCCACCCCAGAGAATGTCTGCTTCCCGTTAAAAAGGTTAGTTACTCTGAATTCCAGGGACGCTTGTAGCTTTATTAATACACAGTTTTATTATTGGAACTGCTAAGAGTAAGCCATTGGTCATGGTTTGTTTTCTCCCCCCCCCCCCCCCTCCACTTTGCAATGGTAATCACCCTCCAGATTCTGGATAGTAAACCTTCCCTTTCTAAGTGTAAGGAGGAGACTTTTGAGGGTAGGAATTACTTTTCAGAGACAAAACGCTTCAAAGTTTTCATGGTTTGTGTGTAGATGGAAGGTTTGTAAAGTTCTGCCAAACACATCTGAGAATAAACAGGACCAAGGGCCCTTAGATCCATCAGCAGGGAGAAATGACTTGAAATAAGAAAGTTCCAGTAAAATTTTTAATCACTCATCACGTTTTTGATTTGCTGAATGTAGCTTTTTTGATATGGTTAAACATCACTCCTCTGGAAAAAGAACAACCTGCTGAGATAATAATGTTAACAAATCAACACTGCTGTTCTTTCCTGAAGATCCTTCCATTCCGGCCATCTGTTGTGACAGAACAGGCATCTTGAGTTTGCATTGTGCAACATTTGGTGTTGAAAGGCAATGAATTGCTTCTTTATTTTCTTATTAGCAGTGGACACAATCCACTGGGAAATCTCTGCAGTTCTCATTTATTTCAGAGACTGATTCTGCCCTGTGTACCTGACTGATTGCACTTTGCATACTTGAACATGTATCTTTTTCTTACATTTTCCGCCAGCACAGATAAATGTTACTTAAAAGGAAGACTTGTGTGTTGAATTTGCAAATTCCATGATAGGATGGTGGCATGAGCAGATTTCACATATACAAATTCTTTGAAGTGGGTTTTGCTCCAGATATTTTGAATTTTTAAGTGGATTGATCTGCCATCTGTTGTTAGGCAGTGAGAAGTGTGAATTATATAAAAAGAAATATTATGTTGACACTTGGGTAGACACATTTGTATTTTAATGTCTCATTTCTATTAGCTTTCAACACATTTAAGGCAGCAGTTCTGCACAGTTAGGCACAACTAGGTGCATCTTTGACTTTAATAGAATGTAGATGTGTGAAACTGCATATGATTGATGTCTAAATTCTCAAGATGGGTATTGCCATCTGTTATGGAGTAAAACTTTCACAAGCTAGGATTTTATCCCAATAGGAACCAAAGAAATTCCCCTCCCACAGTACTGGGGAGACCAGCATTATTAGAATCGTAAAAAGGGTAGTGAAAGCTGGCATCATAAAGGACAGTTGAGAAAGTGCTTTTCTCTCAGATCTTTACAGAAGAGATAAGAATGCTTGGAAGCTAGAAGGTCCTGCTGACCAAGTTCCTCTCAGATCCATGTCTTTAATATATCTATTTGCATTGCTTCCCAAATCTCTTTGGGAAATCAGTGGCTCTCAGCCTTTGAACTTCAAAGGTCACCACCCCTTATCATTGGCCATCCTTGGTGAGACTTCTGTGAACTGAAGTCCAAAACACGTGAAGGTCCAAAGGTAGGGTAGATGAGAGGTAGATTAGACCCATGTTAGATCCTGTATACTTGTTTGCCCAGCACAATATTCTAGAGCAAAGTAGTTGAGTTAGCTACAGCAACACAGAAATGTTGCCTACAGCTTTACGTAGCAAAAGTAAACTTTAACGCTTCCAAGAAGTTTCTCCTTCTCTCTGGAGACAAATTAGAATCTCAGGGCCAATCCTTAGATTAGGAGGTTACTTTGTATATATATTCAAGTATATAGAGAGAGCCTGTAGCACCTTTGAGGCTAACTAAAGTAAGAAGTTGACAGTATGAGCTTTCGTAGACTGAAGTCTACTTCCTCAGATGCATTTGGAAGTAGACTTAAGTCTACGAAAGCTCATGATGCCAACTTTTTTCTTTCAATTAGTCGCAAAAGTGCTACAGGATCTCTCTATATACTGATTCTACAGACTAACACAGCTATATCTTTGATATTCATGCATAGTTACTTTAGAATGCATGCAAAAGGGCATGTATTTGGGCTATGCCAATAGGAAGTAAAAAAAAACACCTCATGTTTTAAAGATAGTGTAATAGTGAATAATTTAAATTCTTTTAACCATCTTTTGCTTTCACAATTAGAGTGGGATTGTTCTTTGCAGGCTTCTGTTTGTGGCTTCTCTTAAAAGTACCAGTGACCATGAATACAGCCTAGGTTTTCCAGGCTGATTGATCCATAGTGTAATGCAAAGTGATCCTCCACATGCACTAAACAGCTAAATAGAAGCCATGATTTTACACTGAGAGGATGAATGAAATATTTCCCTGACATACTACTAAAAATGATTCAGATAGTTAAGAAGGATTTCACCATTTCAGTTTCATGCTGTGTATATGGACTATTTTTAGATCTTTATCATCAGCAGTTAATAAGGGATTTTTCCCTCCTAAATTTCAAATGCTAAGATTCTTACTTTACATCTCTGACTGTCAGGTTCCCACTTCCCTCTGTTCCAACCAGTGATAATTGGCTGTTGCTGTCTGCTTATTAATATTAATAATAAGACAGTCAGAAAATTAATTCAGTGCCTGTATCTTAGGTTGGTTTCATTTTGCTTTCCTTTGAGAAATAATGGCATATTTTTTAGTTTCTCCTGCCTCATATATGGAATTTTTTTTTTTTGGACAAGAATTGACAGAATCCACCCTTTTCCCCAGCTAGCATTATGTATGCATGCTTGGGATTTTTGGCAGTTGTAGTCCAAAAGGGTATGTTTCTAGGATCTAGCAAGGGAGTTTCTTTTGTTTTTAGAGTCTTCTCTTAAGGATCAGCTTGTCTCCCTGGATTTTCATTCATAGATTTCAGATTTCTTATTCCTAAGTATTCTGTAAGTACTTTTGAGGTCAAATGCTGCATTCATTCATTTCCAGAGGGATAGCTATGTACAGTTAGGCTGTTCTGGTAAAAACAAATATAAATCAATTTTAATCTACTTGCTTTTAAAGAAAGAGAAGCTTTTTTCTGGTGTTGCTTTGTTCTCATAATTCAATGTTGTGGTCACAAATTAAGCAGAAGGGTGTATAACATGAGTTGTATGTGGCCCACAGACTGCCTGTTGTCCACCCCGTGATATATCAATGGGAGAACAATTTCACCTACCCAAGAAATTCTATCCCTGTCTTTAAAGTGAAGTAAGACCTAACACTTCATCACACAGCTGTGCTACTGTATTAATAAAAGGAAATGCATTCATAGTGGTTTGGGAGCACTCCTTATCACATTTCTGTTCAATAATGTGACCAGGCTGTTGCTGACCCTTAATGCTTTCTCCCGTACTAGTCCTCAACCTCGCTTTCTTGCCCTATGCCCTACCAAGTGTCAGCAGCATCACTAGGTTGGGCATCACCCAGTGCAGTAACTCATGGTGTCACCCGTTGACCTCCATCCATCCTGTCCAATCCAGAATCCTTAATAATGTTTTTTGTTACTCATTAATCACAATTCCTGTATATTCCTGAATGGAATGGTGATAGTTGTGACATAAACAACTTTGTTTGATTGTTGTTGCGTGCCTTTAAGTTGTTTCTGACTTCTGGCAACCCTAAGGAGAGATTTGTTCAGAGGTTGTTTTCATTGCCTTCCTCCAAGGCTGACAGAATGTGACTTGGTCAAAGTCATCCAGTGGATTTCATGGCCAACCTGGGAATCAAACCCAGGTTTCCAGAGTTGCAGTCCAGCATTCAAACCACTATGCCACACTGGCTCTCTAAACAACTGGCAAAATTAAAATAATTACAGTATCATAGGCCTGTGATGGCAAACCTATGGCACACGAAGCTATTTTCCCCGGCACACGGCAGGGAGGAGGAGGAAGAGGCGTGTGCCTATTCCTCCTCATTCTCGACCCTCCCCGGCCTCCAGCTGCCTCTCCAGACAGTGCAGGGGAGGAGCCTTTCCTTCTTCTACCCCCCCCCCTTCACCCTGGGCCTTCAGATGTCTCAGGAGGATGAGGAGGAGAATTCCCACCTCTGAAGTCCCACCCCCAGAGGGCAGAAGTCCTGTCTCCGGCATCGGAAGATCTTTTAGTTTGGGCACTCATCCTCCAAAAAGTTCACCCTCACTGTCATAGGTACAGCCTAAATGCATTTACATATACATAGTTTCATGTGGTTGAAGTAAAAACTTGGTAAAATTTGATGTTTTAAAAATATTTTTTTTAATAAAATTTCACAGTGGTTTTAAAACTATTAAATTTAAAAACTAGGGCCTCTCTTTTCTCCTCCTGCTAAGTGTCACCCTACTCACACCTTCTCTTCAGCATTTTAAAGGGATTACGTTGGATGCCACAGCCTGTTTCTGCCCAAAAGCAGATGTTTGAGGAGCAGTAGTGTTGCCCATCTTAGGGTGTCACCTGGTATGGTCCAAATCCCCTGCACTCCCTAATTCCCAGCATGCCTTTTGTTTTTTAATGCAATGTTATTTAACAAATTTTGGTAGGGAACTGGTTCACAGTGATGGATGGAGTGTCTGCAAGACACCGTTGAGAACTAGAGGAGACAAAATTTCTCTGTTTTACTAAGGTTGATAACTTCTGGTTTTTATTATTTTTCGCTCCTAAATAAAAGTGGCAAAATCAAAGAGGATTCTTATGCTTCAGGACCTTGTAGCTTCATTTGAAACGAACAAACCAAAAACTGTTTTAAAAAGGGAATTCAGTTTGCAGCTGTTCTCTGATTGAAATGTATTGTTAATATACTGAACATGATGGTTTTATGGTAAGCAAAATTGCATAATTTTATATTATGTATATAATGCATTTTATGTTTCTAAAGTAACTTTACTAGCATTTATGTTTTTCTTGAAAAACTGGGTTTTTTTCTCCCATAGCTTCAAAATTTCTGGAAATTTTACATGGTAGAGAAAGTCATTTCCATTGCCTGAGAAAGCTGGCCTGTCATCCTGTGAGCATGGGAACCAGGAGGGCAGTTTTCTGTCTTGACAGAGACACCTTTCTATACCATGCACCCATGGATGCTGTGGCTGCTTTTACCCATGCCACTGGGGCGTATCTGTTCCCTGTTCATTTTTGCAACCCTAAGTTCTGATAAGAAAGCCAGTGTGGCATCGTGGTTTGAGCATTGGACTACAACTCTGGAACCAAGTTTCAATTCCCAGCTTGGCTGTAAACCCCTCTTGGGCAAGTCACATACTCTCAGCCTTAGGGGAAAGCAATGGCAAACCTCTGAACTAATCTTGACACACACACCCCAAAAACCCCCACAATAGCCTTAGGGTTGCCATAAGTTGGACATAACTTGAAGGCACACAACAACAATGTTCTGCTACTGAATTTATGAAAAGCAGTAGTAGGATGAGCTTGTGGGAGCCAACAGGACTCATAGGGGTCAGCATGATGCACTTCCAAGAAATACTCATTCCTTGAAAGTTAGCTGTCCCTAATATAATCTGATTGGAAGTGGAAATTACAGGTGGCTAAGCAGGCTGCTGCATGCTCCTGCCTAAAGTATTTAGAAACTTCATGAGTTTTGATGTGAATGTTTAATACTAGTCCCCCTACTACTGCAACCTCTGTACTCCATTAGAAGAGAATAGTATGGAGAGGACTTAGCTACAAATATAGTACACTGTTCAGTTGAGGTGTGGCTTCCAAAATTGCAAAAATGCAGCTTTGTCAGTGTTCGTGGTAAACCAAAAGCACCTGACATAGGTTTATGTGTATTCCCTGTGTTTCTCTTTATCTCAAAGTACAGTATTAATACAAACTACAGAAGATTTTGTTTTTTTATGTATCATTACAATGTGTTAGTGTGGTTTCCATGGCTGAAGTGTTTTTCGGAAGATAGGTTTTTGTGGCAGACACACTCTTCAGTATCTTTATCTTGCACATAGTCTCTTGAAACAAAAACAACTGATAATAAAATTATTACTCTTTAAAATACAGTTGTCCTTTCCCATTTGTGGACTTCGAGTCTGCAGTCTCGCTCTTCGCGGGAGGTACAAGCAGCTATAGATAATGCACCATCATTTTCAATGGGGCTCAAATATTTGCAAGCCACCATTTTAACCGAGAGGTCCTGAATGGATCCCCTGCAAACTGGGAGGGGCAACTGTATAGTATTTCTGGGTTTTATTGCTTTTTGTTCCTTTTATAATTGGTTGGCCGTCCAAGCCCAAAGGGTGCTCAGCATTGGCTCCTCTTCATCTTGGAGAGAAGTGACCAGTGGGCCACAGGCTTTTCATCATCATCATCATCATCATCATCATCATCATCATCATCTATATCCCACCCCTCTGAGGCCAATTGGGGCAACTTACAACATTAAAATTAACATAAAATGCAATACAATCAGAACCTAATAATCCCAGAACCCACCCACCCCTTAAAAGGTATTAAACAATAGCATAATTAAAAATACTTAAAGGAATCTCAATAACAACAAATAATAAACAACAAATGCAGCAGAGAATTTAAGAGAGGAAGGATGGGCTAACCCTCAAGGCCGGGATATCTGGTAAGGAAAGGCCTGCCGGAAGAGATCCATCTTAACAGCCGTTTTAAAGCTGGTTGGTAATATGACAGATCTCATCCGACAGGCCGTTCCATAATCTGGGAGAGGTTGCAGAAAAGGTCCTCTGGGTGGTTGCAGACAGTCTGGTCTTTATAGGTGCAGTAGGTTCCTCCCAGAAGACCGAAGTGCACGGGGTGGATTATATGGGAGGAAGTGATCCCGAAGATAGGTTGGACCCAAGCCATTTAGGGCTTTAAAGGTGATAACCAACACCTTGTACTGGGCCCAAAAACTAATAGGCAGCCAGTGAAGTGACTTTAAGACTGGTGTTAATATGGTCTCTTCTCGATGTTCCCAAGACCAATCTGGCTGCCATATTCTGTACTAATTGAAGTTTCCGGACCAAGCACGAGGGTAGCCGCATGTAGAGTGCATTACAGAAATCAAGGCGGGAGGTGTACCACAGTTTCAAGGTCCCTAGCTTCTAGGAAAGGGTGCAGCTGGCGTATCAGCCGAAGCTGATAGCATGCACTCCTAGCCATCGCATTTACCTGGTTAATCATCTGAAGCAACAGATCCAAGAGCACCCCCAGACTGCAAACACAGAAGAGAGTGTCCAGGAGTGAAGGTTGTATCCCAATACCTAGTTTCGGGGCTGCTACTGTAAGTACCTCCGTTTTATCTGGATTCAGTCTCAATCCTCATCCAGTCCATTACTGCCTTAAGACAGTCATTGAAGGGAGAGATGCCATCTGAAGACCGGGACATGGAGAAATATATCTGGGTGTCATCAGCATACTGATAACACCCCGTCCCATGACTCCAAATGATCTCTCTCAGCGGCTTCATATATATGTTAAACAGCATCGGGGACAGGATGGTGCCTTGAGGGATGCCACAATTAAGCTCTTAATTAAGAGACTGGTCTATAGTTATTCCTGTCCAGGGGGTCCAGGGAAGGCTTTTTCAGGAGGGGTTTGACCGCTGCCTCCTTTAAACAAGATGACAATGCCTTCCCTGAAAGACGCGTTGATAGTATCCCGAAGGAATACCCTCAACGCGTCTCCCCCCTGGACGACCAGCCATGATGGACAAGGATTGAGAGGGCAGGTCGTCTTCCTCACTCTACCAAGGAGCTTGTCCACGTCATCAGTACTCACAGATTGAAGTTGATCCAGTAAAATGCCATCAACGGAGTTGCTGGACACCTCATCTATGGATTCTGTCAAAACACTGGCATCCAGGTCGGCTCTTATTCAAGAGATTTTATCTACAAAGTAGATGTTAAAAGCATTGCAGCAGGTCATTGTAGGGTTAAGTAGAGGGTTCTGCACAGGAGGTACCTGTGTTGGTTCCCCTGCCACCCTAAACAGCTCTGCTGGACGAGACTCTGCAGATGCAATGCGTGCAGAGGAGAAAAGTCTCTGCGCTGCACGCAATGCCTCTTGATAGGAATCAAGATGTTTCCTATGGCGAGTTCTGTTGGATAAGAGCCGAGTCTTCTGCCATTCACGCTCTAGTCATTGTCCAGCTCGCTTCATCCTCCTAAGCTCTCTGTATACCAGGGCTTACAATTAGGAGCAGGCTGGAAAGGATGCTTGGGAGCGATTGTGTCAATAGCCTTGTGAGATTGGTGTTCCAGGTGTTAACCAAGGCTTCGACAGAATCACTGGCGTTACCAACCATTAACCTCTAAGGCTTTCTGGAAGCCAATTGGTTCCATTAGCCTTCGAGGGTGGACAATTCTAATAGGTCCACCACCCCCAGGGGGGCAGACAGTGGCTCTTAGTTCCATCTTGACCAGGAAATGATCCATCCATGACAATGCTGAGGCTTCAGTAACCTCCGCCCATGGATATTCCTGTTCCGTACTGAAGACTGTGTCCAGAGTATGACCCGCACAATGTGTGGGCCCGACAACCAATTGGGATAGACCCATGTTTGCCATGGTTTCCATGAACTCCCGAGCCGCACCAGTTAAATTTGACAAACTGGTCTTGAGTGGAATGTTGAAGTCACCCAAGATCAAAAGTCTGGGCGACTCCCAACAGCAACTCAGAGACCAGTTGGGTCAGCTCGGACAGGGAGTCTGTTAAGCAACAGGATGGCCGGTATACCAACAGAATCCCCAAACTATCCCTAGTTCTCAGGCTTAGGTACATACACTCGATGTAAGCTGTTTTCTGGATAGGGTTCCTGGTCAAGGTTAGGTTGTTTCTGTGAACCAAGGCCACACCGCCTCCCTGCCCACTTTCCCTTATCTGCTCACTGACAGAGTACCCAGCCGGGAGGGCCTGCGCCCACGTCACAGCGTTCACGTCTCCCAGCCAGGTCTCCATAAAGCATGCCAGGTTGGCTGCCTCATCCAATACGAGATCATAGATGATATGAGTTTTGTTTCTTACTGACCTGACATTGCAAAGGAGCAGAGTAAGGGTCTGTGGAATGGATGGTACGCTCTCCAAGTTATTCTGGGTAACAGAGTGAACTGAAGGAGGGATAGATATTAAGTATCGATGCCTTCTTCTTTTGTAACATTTCTTCACTGTGTTGCCGCCATACCTTCCCTTCCCCCACACAACCTCAATCCCCGCTCCCAGACCATTCCCGGCTCCATTACAAGGTGGCAATAACAGATAATCCAGCTACACTCCCGTCCCACAATAAACGTGAGGACAATATCGCTTAAGCAAGTGATGGTAATCGGGCTGGCTCAGTCCTCCAGCAGCCCAAAACGCTGCTGCTGCTGCCACATGTTGCCAGGGGAGAGATGGTCCTGGGCGGGGTTTTATACCCGCTGGCGTTCTCCCTGGGTCCACTGCCGCTGCGCTGTGGTTGCAGCAGGGCCGCCCCGGGTGGTGGAATTGGGCTGACACAGTCCTCCAGCAGGCCAAAATGCTGCCGCCGCTACCACCACATGTTACTGGAGGAGAGATGGTCCTGGGCGGGGTTTTATACCTGCCGTCGTTCTCCCCGGTTCCACTGCCGCTGTGCTGCGGTTGCAGCAGGGCCACCCCAGGTGGTGGAATTGGGCTGACACAGTCCTCCAGTGGCCCAAAATGCCGCTGCCGCATGTTGCCATTGAGAGGGGCCCTATCCTGGATCGTTTTTCTGTGGGCCTTCCCTGTTGGACTCCCTTGCGTCAGAAGCCCCCAGACTGATCCAGACCCATCCAGACCCCTCATTCTCCCCTCAGTTCAAGGAGGGAGGGGAGGAAGGAAGCAGGGAGGGCGAAGGGGTCCTCCACCGTGGGATGTTCTTGATGTTAGGCCAACTGGGTGGTAATTGTTTGGGTCCACTTTTTCCCCCTTTTGAAAATGGGGATAACATTTGCCCTCCTCCAGTCTACGGGAATTTCTCTTCTATGGGAATTTAAGATTATTGCCAGTGGTTCTAAGATTACTTCTGCCAGTTCTTTTAATACTTTTGGTTGTAGTTCATCTAGTCCTGGAGACTTGAATTCTTTTAGAGTAGCCAAGTATTCCTGTACTACCTATCCTGTGCTGCATTCCCCATTTTTTCTCCATGCTGGAACTGTTTGACATTGTGCCTTCAATATTGCACTTTTAAGAAACTCCCAGCTATCATGATTTACTGGGTTCTGTCTAGAGGGGATGAATCATTGGATTTAGGCCTCTAATTGCAAGTTTTTATCAGTTAGCATCAACTGAACTCTGATGGCTTATTTCAGTGAGCCCTGGGACTCTTAACTTCATGAGTGCACAGATACTTCTTAAGAGATTGTTCAGTGCCTCCAATAAAAATATAGTAGTTGATAGTAACTGACTGCTAGTCATAATTATGATACATGGATCATACTGTTTTTATATTATATAATTGTCCAGAAAGTAGAGGATTTTTCCCCCCCTTTCTACTGGTACATACTCTGAAGTCCATAGCTAATGTAGCTTGGATGTTTATATGCTGTGTAAGTACAACATCTAAATCAGGGGTCGGCAACCTATGGCCCACGGGCCGCACCCAGCCCGCCAACCCCCACCGCTGTGCGTGTCACGGCCGCCATTTTGTTTGCCAAAATGGCAGCTGCAACTCGTTTGCGCATGCGCAGGAGTACTGCGCATGTGCAAATGAGTCATGGCCGCCATTTTGGCAAACAAAATGGCATCGGCTCGGTGGCATCGGCGTCGCAATGCCACCCCCCGCCCCGGCGGAAGACCTGGGGACCAGCGACCGACCCCAGGTATGTTAACGTTGTCAACCCCTGATCTAAATATTGAAATGCACATTATAGACTGAACAGAATGCCTTTTTTGAGATTATTATTTCAAGAACACTTTTGCTAATTTTATGGTATTTCACTGCAATTCTATATTCCAAGGATGGGAAATATTTGATGTCTTTGGATTTCAATTGTTAGACGCTCCAGTCAGCTGGGCCAGTGATAAGGAATTATATTCAAAGTGTCTGGAGAGCCAAAGTATCACTACCGTGGTGTCAACAGATTCTTTGCCAAGATCATAGACATGCATGTGGAAAAGCAAAGCAAAAGCAGCTTCATTTATATACCGCTTCATACCACGCTATGGGGTGTCTAAGCGGTTTACAACTGTGAGCTGATTGCCCCCCAACAGTTGGGTTCTCATTTTAGCGACCTCGGAAAGATGCAGGCCTGAGTCGAGCCTCAGCCTCAGCCCTGGCTGGTATTGAACTCGCAACCTTGTGGTTTATGAGTGAGTGGCTGCAGTACAGGCATTTAACCACTGCGCCACCAGGGCTTGCTCTGTGGACAGAGCAAAAGATATCAGTGGAGTAGTTCTCTTGGGAACCAGCTATAGTTCTTCTCCATGATACTTTGGCCCTAGGCTGCTGCTGCTGCTGTCCACAGCAGTTTTTCTTCAAGAGTGCTCACTTTTAAGTAGGCTCCTATGCGTTTCATTATGTGATATTTAATTAGACTTACCATATTCCCACCTCTGCCAAAGGTAACAACAGTAAATACTTGGGGAAGAATTGATAACTAACCTGTCCTTGAAATGACATTCTTCAGAGCCAAAATATAAAGCTGGGTTTTCTCTTGAGACTTATTCCCATTGTACAGAACAAGTTGAATTGAACCCTTACTATAAAATAAGTACCTCTGTTCCTCTTATCTGACAGTATTGAAGAAGAACCAAAAGGTCATCAAACATTGCTTTTTGTTTTGTGCCAAATTCTACGACACTTTTGTTTTGTACCAAATTCTAGAAGATCAAGGTAAGTTATAAATTAACCATGACTTTTTTTCTTCCTGTGTGTATATAACCTCTGAAACTATTGCAATTTCTATTCTTTCTTTCCCTAATTTTCTCCATCTTTTCTTTTTTACTTTTTTAAAGGCCAAGTTAGAAAGAGAGCAGGATAAGTAGAAAAAGAAAGATACACCTTTTATAATGTACTCTGATAAAAAGGCTAGAAGACACAGTGGTTTTAGGATTGGTATTTTATACTGCATTTTGAAAGTGATGCAGATCTTTGTATTTCCATTATGGTCTCAGCTCAGTAAGGAAGACCCCCCCCCCCAAAAAAAAAAGAAAATTGGTTTTCATGGTCATAGAATCACAGAATTAGAAGGGACTGCAAAGAGCCACCTCGCCATCGAGGAAAACACAACAAAAGCATTTTGCAGAGTAGATATCCAACTTCTTTTTATATACTGTACTAGCAAAGAAAGTCCCTTTGAGGTAGTCCATTCCAATGTCAAACAGGTCTTACTTTCAGGAAATTCTTTGCAAATATTCAGGTGGAATCTCTTTTAATTTGAACCCATTGGTTTATGTTCTAATTTCTATAGCAGCAGAAACAAACTCACTCCATCTTCTAGATGACATCCCTTCAGGTCATCCCAAATGGTGGTTTATGTGTGCTTTTCTTTTACTTATTATATGATAAGGCCACAGTACCTATTGAGGAGGTCATGGGTATGCCTTTGCAGGAACTAAGCAGAACAGTGGAGGACAGGGAGTCCTGGAGATGTCTCATCCACAGGGTCACTATGGTTGGAAATTGATTCAAGGATGGTTGACAACAACAAACCTATGCTTTCCTTCTAAATGTAGGGAATAGATGCTATGGAATCTGTGTAATTGCAGCTGCTAAAAACCTGCATTAAACAGTGTACTTTGAAGGCACTGCATTGCAAGTCTCATTTTCCTGTGTAGTGAAATGAATTGAAGTTACAGGGGAAAGAGCAGAGTTTAGAAAAGGTACTTTTTGGAGAACAGCTCCCAGTGTCTTCCAGATTGGGCTTTTGAGAGCTATAGTCCAAAAATTATATTTTATATTCTCTGGGCCTGAGCCAAGCACAATTACTATTTCTCATTACAATCCCAGGCCTCTTAAAGAATCTAGTTTCTACCTAGTCTTTTTTGGTTTTTGCCTGGGGCCAAGTGTTTTTTTAATGAAATAATAAAAGTGTCAGCTAGAAATGTATAAAGTGGCAGTCTGAAAAGTGAATGCTAAACTGTTGAAATCATAATGAGTCTACTTCCTGAAACCCATAAACTAGTGGTTTAGGGGGTGATATTAACTCAGCTAAGTAGGTTTGTCTCAGCTTTTCACACATTTTAAAGTTGGTGGTTTATTTATTATTAGCTAAGAAACGAATTGTTGAGAGGTGTCAAAAATGTATAAGGAAAGAACAACTCTAAAAGTGCCCTGATTTTCCAAGTGGAGGTGAACAGAGGCTCCAGTATTTTCCCGTAAGAAGATTCATGCTAGCTTTCCCTTACTGATTAACTGCTGCCTGAATTGCGGGATTGCAACAAGGTGGTACCTGAATAAGTTCTGAAGTGATTAGATTGATTTTTGTTACTTTTTACATTTATAGCTGCTTTTTTCTTGTGGCTCAAAGCAACATGCAGAATTTAATTTCAGTAAAAATCCCACAAAGCCTTTTAAAAAATGAACATGCACATTATACCATTCCTTATTTATTTTCTTTCAACTGATTACGGTAATTCATTCATTAGTCATTCTCCTGTTCTTCACTGGTCTATTCTGCATTTAAACTTCAACCTTTTTCCAGTTTGGCTTGCCCTTTCCCTTGCTTCCCAATTTTCTTTGAAGCTTAACCTTTCACAGCTAAATAAACAAATACAGTTGGCCCTCTGCAGCCATGGATGGATTCAAGCAGCCATGGATAGATTCAAGCATCCATGGCTTAAAATTATTAAAATATGTATATAAATTCCAAAAAGCAAGTTTTGATTTTGCCATTTTATATAAGGAACACCATTTTGCTATCCTCTGTATTTAATGGGACTTGAGCATCCACGGCTTTTGGTATCCAAGGGGTGTCCTGGAACCAAACTCCAGTGAATACCAAAGGCCCACTGTAGCTGTTTTTAAATCTGGTGTCTGGAACCTGATAAAGAATAGGGCCTCAATCCAAACCTGTATTGGTGTAAATGCTGACTTGATTGTCTGATGGGACCCAGATTACACCATTACTCAACTATTTGGAGCCATGGTGTGGGATTGTCTTGCTTATCCTCAAAGGTGTTTCCTTCCTGCATCTTCTGTTAAGCTTCTGTCCAGTTTCCAGCAGGGCTGTGTTACACACCTCCAGCAGCTGGATAGAAGAGAGAATCAAGATGTAATATTCTTTTGTGTTGATGGGTCTCCATCAATAAAAATGTCTAAGGCTGCATCTGCGCTGGAGCAATAATCCAGTTTGAAACCAGCCACTTTAGTTGTCATAGCTAAATGATATGAAATTCTGGGAGCTGTAGTTTGTTGAGGCACCAGAGCTTTCTTACAGAGAAGGCTAAATGTCTCATAAAACTTCAGTTTCCAGAAATCCATAGCATTGGGCCGTGGCAGTTAAAAGTGATGTCAAACTGCATTATTTCTGCAGTGCAGATCAAACCTAAGCCGCCTTTTATGTCCAGCAAGATCAGATTGTTGGGTTTCTTTTATAAATAAGCACCTCATCAAAAAAGAATTTAATTTTGACATCCAAAAAACCCCAAAACCAAACTAGATGAAATACTGGAGGAAAATGTTGCTAAACCAGTTGCAAAAATATATAAGATACTCCTTAATAGAAATCAAGAACAAGAAATCATCAAAGGAGAAATGATAAAATGGGCTAAAGATCTTGGAAGAAACATAGACCTGGAAAGCTGGCAATATTCCAGAAGGAAAACATTCAATTTGCGAAATGTCAAAATGACAGGGAAAATTACCTAAAGATGGCATACAGCTGGCACCTAACTCCATCCAAATTAGCAAAAATCTACAAAAATAAAGAAAACAAGTGCCGGAAGTGTGATAACACTGTCAGAGACTGGTTCCACATATGGTGGCTGTGTCCTGAGATTAAAAAATTCCTTCAAAAGTTGGGAAAATAGCAACTCCAGGGAATAGGGATTTTCTCTAGTGATAACCGGATGATGGAACTGCCTCCCAGAGAAATCTGCCAGGGCTGTAATGAATTTCAGTCACTGCATGAAAAGCTTGAACAAGCTTTTAACGAATAATAATACCTGCATTTTTATTGTTACCAATTCTGCTTAAGGGACTGCATTTTTGTAAAGCATCATACTGTGTTTTTACTGTTACTACTATATAGCTTTAATATGGGAAGCAACCTAGAAAATGTTTGAATTTAAAGGCATGATAGAAATGTTCTAAAATAATGAATATGTGAATTGATGAATGAAAAGTATTCAGCTGCTTGCTTTGGACCACTAAGCCTCCTTGTCCAAAGGAATAAACACAATAGTTTTTTCTGAACTGGAAAATAAAAAACACCTCATCATGATGGTACAGAAATTATTCCTTATCCATTTTTTTCATCCCGTGGTGACTGGTGGTTTCCATATCAGTGGGGTGATGAATATGATGGGCTCTGGGTTTTAGGGTGAACTTTAAAGGGGCTATATCTAAAGTGGTGAGCCTTATACCCCAATTGGGTTTAGCACTTTGGAAAGCTCCTTTTAAAGTTCAGATTAAAATCAGGGCAGATTCACTAACCCATTAAATGGAAGCAACAAGTCACCGCTGGTTTTGTTTCTTAAGGATGACTCATCCAAGTGAGCACCTTCGCTCTGAATAAGTAGATAATAAAAGAATAATAAAACAACTGTGGTTGCAGTAGGAGCTAATTCAAACAGACTAACACAACAAGTACATAATAAAAGAATAATAAAACAACTGTGGTTGCAGTAGGAGCTAATTCAAACACACTGACACAACTTTTGAGCGAAATTGCCATTGGTAGGATCACAACATCACAATTTTAAAAGGTGGCACTACTTGTAACATGCCACATTATCTCAAGATACCTCACTGTTTCCTACCTCAAAAATCCTGACCGCCTGGCAAACTAGGAAACAGAATACAGGTTGAGTACCTTATTTGGAATTCCAGAATACTCCAAAATCATCCACATAGATGGCAGATATAGTGACACCTTTGCTTTCTTATAGTTCAGTGTACACAAACTATGTTTCATGCACAAAATTATTAAAAAATATTATGTATAAAATTACCTTCAGGGTATATTTTTAACAGAAGTTCATGTTTAGACTTGGGTTCCCGGCAAGATACCTCATCTATATGCAAATATTCCAAAATCTCCCCCCCCTCCCGCAAAAAAAAAAATCACTTCTGGTCCCAAGCATTTCAGATTAGGGATAATCAGTAATAATACTGTCCCTTTCCCACCATTTCCTTAATGCAAACATCTCCTTATTTGCTTATGTTTGTCTGAATGAAGTACTAAATAAAACCAAATAAACATATATAGTATAAACCAATAGGGAATAGTTTTGAGAGAGAAAAGAATATAAAATAAAAGATGAGATCCTGTATCAGGAGACATAGCTACCCCTGATAGCTACATTTTTCAGTCCTACCCCTCAAAACCTACACACACACCCAAGATGGCTATTTCTTAGTGGCTGAAGAGTCAAGGGATTGAGGAGTGATACATTCACTATCTCCCTGTCACAGCACGCCCAACTACAAGAAGAGAGATGGGCACTTTATTACTCATCCCCTCACTCTTCCACTACTCAGAAATGACTAGTTGGGGAGAGTGTGTGGCTTAAAAGGTAGGTATGAGTGGAAAGTTTGGTCATTGTTGTGGTGTAACAGTCATAAAAGTGAATTGTCAGACATGACATTGTACTTGCTGAACAAGATGCCAGCCAAACATTCCCAGGTCCAATGCTGTCTCCCAGTTGTAGCTCCTTGCATTACAGTTGTTCTCTGTATACCTGCAAAACAAACTAGGAAGTGAGGGACACTCCAAGGTTTCTTTTCCTCATATCAGTGATTGTCCCTGGATTGGCACTGAAGTGGCATTCAAACAAGCCTATCATATGTGCCTAATAGAAACTTACATTTTCTCACTTATTCAATTAGGATACACTACCAAGGCACAGTTACTTTTAAACAAGCAGAAAGCTTAGAATAGTAAAAAGTAATAGCACCTTGGTAAATTGAGAAGAACATCATGGAAGATATATCTGGCTGTAGCTAGTAGTCATGATAGCTATATATTACCTCCAGTATTTCAAGTGGTCTCTAAATACCAGCTACTTGGGAACAACAACAGAAGGGTGCTATTGAGTTCATTTTCTGTTTGTAGAAGGCTTCTAATCTGGTTTGCTACTGTGAGAACCATTGTGATGGACTAGATAGGCCTTTGGTCTGATCTGGCATAGCTCTTCCCAAGTTCTTAACTGTTATAGCAAGGTGTTTGTAAATATTGATAATGGTAAAAAGTAATCTTGTTTCAGAATATAATTTATCCCCATTTAGAACCCTTTGTTGAAATAGTTGTTGGGAAATTATTGTGTTCAGCAATCCTATGATATGCTATGTTCTCTGATAGGGGAACGATTAGCCTCACACTTGGTTTCTGAATTGACTATCCAAATTCTGTTGCATGTTGAAACCACGTCTTTGTGCAACAATTATATGTTTAGGGTGATCACTAGAGAGATCCCCTGAAATACAATTTTAATAAATATCTGGAATTTTCAGAGACCATTTGAAACAGTTCTGACTCCTTCTTTGGATGACACATGTCCAGCTTATTGTTCAGTTTGGATCAGCTTTTAAAGCCATCTTTATGCACTTTATTCCCTGTGTAAGCTCCCTGTATGCCTAAGATAGCAATATAATCTTAACTACATTTTCATGGAAGCAAGTCACAATTATTGCAGAGATGTTTGAACAGCACTGTGTTAAGGATGGTTTCGATGAGTTATTTTCCAGCATTATAATGCGAAATCAAAGGGAGAAAGGAGGAAGATGCTTTTGCATTTTAATTTCAGAAAATGGTTCAGTGGATTGATCAAAAACTTGACAGTGCAGAAGAGGTCAGTTTGAGGATGTTGTGCCTATACTGAAATAGAAATGCTAACAGAGTGGATTGTTTATTGGAGTTTAAATTTTGTCAAGTGGCCTACAGCAATTTGATGAGTATTGGCTGTTTTCCTTCCACCGACTTTGCTGGGATTAGATGTGTCCGTTGGCAGTGTCTTTTGGGTATTCGCTGTTTCTTTTGGGAAACAAAGTGTTGGGTGTTAGGTCATAGAGAAGGCCTAGAACAGGGGTAGGCAACGTTTCCCCTTTAAGGGCTGAGGGACTTCAGCTCCCAGAATCCCAGGAGCTATTGGCCAACATGGGACTATTGGCCAACATGGCTGAGGCTTCTGGGAGCTGAAGTCCCTTGGCCCTTAAAGGGGAAAGGTTGCCTACCTGTGGCCTAGAATATGTGCTGTGTTCTAGTGGGAAGGTTTTCATAGTTTTTGTTATAAATAAGATTTTCAATCCATTTATGTGTATGGAGCTCATACAGCATGTTTTGCCTTTGCTTGGTTCATGTTGTCTGTCTAGTGAATCTCATGTGGGAGAGATCAGGAGGGAGTAGGAGGTCAAATGAGCATGGCTGGTTAGTTGGAAAATAAGAGAGTATGCAGGGAGGAGACATATTCTGTAGTCTTTTCTCTCCCTCAGAAAGAGGATTTCATTAAGAAATTTGAAACCACCCTCTCCCCCAGAGAAGGAGAAAAGTTTTGCAAATAGAATGCAAGTACGCTTGGGTGGTTTAACAATGCTAGTTTTGCTACACTGTATGTTTCCTGTTCACATAAACTTTTTGATCTTGTGATTAGTAAAATAAATTATTTTCCTGTTCTCAAGAAAAGTCTAGCAATGAGTATTACCCCACACTCAGGAAATAAAACCGTTGGAAGACTGAATTATTGTTCAACATACACTTTATTTTTCAACATGAGAAAATCAAAACAAACTAGTGCTAGTGGTCTGAAAATAAGCAAAATTAGCCTAGTGGATCTGAGGAGGTGAAATGAGGGGCTACAATAAAAAACAGCTCAAATTGTTGTAAGACTGAATCTTCTTGGGTAGCAAACTTGTTCTTGGAAACATGGGAAGTTTCAGGTGCAGAAGCAGGCGTCTTTGGGCAGTTTGCCATTGGCAGGATACTGCACATGTCCCACCATCCTCATGAATGTACACAGTGTTCTGCATTTTGCACACACACACTACAACACACAAAGATATACCCCACATGCATACACATGTGTGCACAAATGCACATACTCGTGTGTGTGTGTGTGTGTGTGTGTGTGTGTCTTCAAGGTGCCTTTCAACTTATGGTGACCTCATGGATTTCATAGGGCTTTCTTAGGCAAGGAATACTCAGAGGTGGTTTTGCCAATTCTTTCCTCTGAAATATAACCTACAGCACCTGGCATTCACTGTGGGGCCCCATCCAAGTACTAACCAGAGCTGCTCTGCTTAGCTTTCAAAATCTAATGTCTTTAGGGTATATCTACCTCCCTATTTATTCAAATACACAAACACCTCTACAAACACACTCAAGCTGTGCTACTCCCAATAAATATATTCTTAGCCTTGGCCTCTCTTTACTTGCCATTCTCCTCCCATCCCAGCCCCTCTCTGCATGCCTCTTTTTACCCCATACTATTCTTCTATCCCTAAAATTCTATCTATTCTTCAACCTTTTACTGTCCTGCCACACTTCACTTCCATATTATACTCGTCCCTCCACAGTTTGACTCTTGCGGATTTGATTATTTGTGAATTTTATTAATATGTTCTCTAGGAATATCTATGTCCTCCAGCACAACTCTGTGGTCCACTTCAACCAAAAGTTGTACTGAAGGACCTAGAGATTCCTAGAGAGATCACTCCACTAGGCATTTGTAGCTCCAGTGCAATTCTATGGTCAATGTCTGGCAGATTCCTAGAGAGTGTTCTCTCAGATAAAAACATAGTATTTCAGTTATTTGCGATTTTTCCATATTTATGGGGGTCCTGTGCCCCTAACCCCAGTGAATGTGGAGAGACAAGTGCATTCTACAACTTTTCCTACTTCTCCCTGCTGTTAGATGTCAACCATCTTTACTCTAACAGATATCTAGTAATGAGTCAATGTATAAAGGGATCTTGTAGCACTTTTGAAAGAAAGAAGCTGGTAGCATGAACTTTTGTAGATTTCAGTCTACTTCCTCAGATGCTTTTCCCCCCACGTGGTCTCCAAAGTGCTATAAAATCACTTTGCATTCTGATTATCCAGGCTAATATAACTATGGACGTTATCACATGGGGAGTCGCGGGGAGAAAGTGGAAATAAACTGGACGAGCGGAAGACTTTAATTTACGGGATTTGTCCTGTTCCGCCTCGTCTGATAACTAAATTCGAATTTAAAAGGGGGTTAATTCGAACAAAAACCTGATCTTTTCATTTTCTCAAAAATCCCGAAAATGAAAAGATCAGGGTTTCGTTCGAATTAACCCCCTTTTAAATTCAAATTTAGTTATCAGATGAGGCAGAACGGGACAAATCCCGTAAATTAAAGTTTTTCGCTCGTCCGGTTTATTTCCACTTTCTCCCCGCGACTCTCCGTGTGATAACGTCCTATGTCTTTGAATTCTAGTAATAGGTGTGTGTATTATACTCGTGGGAGAAGCACTGTAGGACTTGTCTAATTCAGAGCTGATGTTGTTAAATAGTCCCTTGACATTGCTTGTAAGTTGTTTGGTCTGAGAACATTTGTTCAAAGCCAGCATACTCAATAGGTATTTACTTGTGGAATTAGTAAGTTTTGTTTTATTTGGATTTCAAGCCTTTGGACCCTGGAATTTTCTCATGATGAAGTATTAGGTAGGCAACCTTATGTCTCTCAGATGGACTAGAATTCCCAACACCTTTAGCCAGCTTGGCCAGTGGCATTGGATTATGAGAACTGTAGTCCAAAACATCTGAAGGGTGCAAGGATACCTACTCCTCTTCTAATAAACCAGAACTATGGAGACAAGATGGGCCAGAAACCAATTTAGAGAAAGGATTCTCTGTGGATTGCATTCATAGGAGATTACTGCACTGCACTACACGTAAAGTGTTGCTATTTCACTTTAACTGCTCTGGCTGCCTCCTGTTGCATTCTGGGAAGGGACATTTAGAATATTCAGCCAAAGAGCTCTTAGGCTTCACTGAACTACAAACCCCAAAATGCTACAGGAGACAGTCAGAGCAATTAAAGTGGAATAGCAACACTTTAAGAGTGTAGTGCGATAATCTACATAGAAATAAAATCTGGTGCATAGAAGCATACAAGCATAAGCTGATGTTTGAGTAACTGTGTGCAAAAGTGTCCTTCCCAGAGTTCTTGTACAGTAACTCCCATGTTCTTCCAGCACTGGCTATGGAGGTTATGGCTGATGGCCCTGACACTATATCTGCTTATTGATCAGATGTGTGTGTGTGTGTGCGCGCGCGCGTGCATGCGCGCCTTCAAGTTGCTGGTCAATTTATGAAGATCCCATACATTTCAAAGGTTTTTCTTAGGTAAGGAATTCTTAGAGGTGATTTTACTAGTTTCTTCCTCTGAAATATAGCCTACAGCATTTGGTCTTCATTCGCAGTCTGCCAGGTAAGCACTAACCAATACTGACCCTGCTGAGCTCATAAGATCAGGCAGAATCTAATGCCTTTAGGATATTTGGGCCCCTTATTGATCAGATACACAACATAAATTCACTGGGTATCATCCAGCAAAAGTAAAGCACTTTCAGATCTCATTGATTTCAGTCAAAGCGTGGGAGAAGCAAAATTTAACTCTCTCTGCTTAACTTTAGCTAGGCTAGAGCTTTTATGGTGAAGATATGCAGATAACAGATAAATTCTTTGCTTGAAGGCTTTGAATATTCAAGACATGAGGAAGGACAACTGTAAATACAACTAAAAGAAGAAAATCTTTGATTGCTTCTGGAGAATTTTATCTTATAATCCGTACAGTAAATTAAAAAGACTGAGTTTCAGTAATCACAGGGCTCTTATTCTGATGTTTGTGTGATCTTCATGGTAATCATTAACTATCCTCTGCCCCTTCAAAGGCTTTAAATAGCCAAGGAATTTGTAAAAGTACAGTTGTGGATGTGTAGTTCTGATACTCTCATTTTGTGTAGCAAAGTCATGGTAGATGTAAGTCCACTTGTACATATTCATATTTAACACCCTTGTTTTTCCTTTCTTCTTATTCTTTGCTCTGCATCAAACATTAATTTGGCATACTCACTGAGTTAAAAAACTATTTCTAACTTTTGCAAACACTTTTTTTTTTTTGGCAAACACATTTTTCATACAACCAGAACAAAGGCTACACGCATGGACATCACGAGATGGTCAACACAAAAATCAAATAGATTATATAATCAGAAGTAAAAGATGGCGGAACTCTATCCTGGAGGCCAAGATTAGATGAGGTACCAACTGTGGAACAGATCATGAATTACTCATAACAAAAAAAGAGTAATACTCAAGAAGAAAACAAAACCAGTGATTATACCAAAATATGATCTAAATAATATCTCAACATAATTTACTGATAACATAAGAAACACATTCACATTATAAGCATAATAGACCAAAAACCAGAGGAGCTATGGTCTGAAGCCAGGGACGTAATAAAAGAAGAATGCAGACAGACACTTGTAGTAAACAAAAAGAAAGAGAAAAAACATGGATGACAGAAAAAACACTACAAACAATAAAGAAAAGAAGAGAAGAAAAACAAAAGGGAGACAGGAACAAACTAAGAATTATGAATGCAACAGTACAACAGCTTCTGCAGAAAGATAAAGAAAATTACTACAATGACCAATGCAGAGAAATAGACGACAATAAAAAGGGAGGAACAAGAGATCTATTTCACAAGATCTGGGAAATCAAAGGAAAATTCAAAGGAGTGAGACAATGTATGATAATAAAATAACATAGTGCAAGACCAGGAAGGAATAAAAAGATGTTGGATGCAATATACAGAAGAATTATGCAAAAGAGATGACAAAATGAAGGACACATGGAATGAAGAGCCATATGAAGATGAACCCCAAATTCTAAAAAAGTGAGGTGGAAACTGTAATAAGAGAAAAAGCGAAAAACAAATCACCAGGAACATATGATACTCCAATTGAACTGCTGCAATCCATATGGTGCTGGAGGACAAACAAATGGGTCCTAGAGCAGATCAAACCAGAAACCTCCCTGGAAGCCAAGATGACCAAACTGAGACTGTCATACATCCATCCATCCATCCATACATCATGAGAAGAGAGGACTTTTTGGAAAAGACAATAATACTGGGGAAGGTGGATAGAAGTAGGAAGAGAGGAAGGCCACATGTTAGATGGATAAGGCCACGGGTATGGGTCTGCAGAAATTAAGCAGAACAGTGGAGTACAGAGGGTCTTGGAGATGTCTCATCCATTGGGTCGCCATGAGTCAAGATCGACTCAAGGGCAGTTGTTAACAACAACAAAACTTTTTCCTACACCATGCGATAATATGTGTACTGAAGATGATATAACATAATTAAGTAGTTGCAATAGCAATGTCATAATGCTGGAATGGTAACTTAAGTGTAGCTTAGAAGGGCGCTGCCATCCAGAGTGACAAAGAGGCAGGCTTGTGAGTCCAGCTACATCAGAGCTTTACCCCCCCCCTCTCCCCCATGAAACCAGAAGGGTACTACCATCAATAGGGACAAAGAGGCAGGTTTGGGGGCCCAGGTGCATTAGAGAGACAAAGAGGCAGGCTTGGGAGCCCAGCTATGTGAGAGCCTTTCCCCCTCCCCCTGACCAGAAGGGTGCCGCCATCAATGGGGACGAAGAGGCAGGCTTCAACACTGTATCCCAGGAACATTAGGGCTCTCCCCAACAAGAAGACCAGAAGGCTGCTGATGCCACCGATGGGGACAAAACAGGAGGTGGGGAGGATGGGAAAACCACCTAGGAGTGTAAAAAGGAAAGGGAAAAGAGAATTGAGGGAGGGAAGAAGGGAATAACAGGCATAAAACATAGGAACAGCTACTGGGCTGCAGCAGCAATAGTGGTGGGTGACACTGAAGTCAACTCTCACAGAGAGAACAGTAGTGTCACCATAGCTGACACTTGTCAGCACTGTGCGAAAGGAGGCAAAAGGTGCCCCTCCTTGCGAGTCCATTTCATCAAGAAAACTCTTTAGTTGAGACAGCTCAAAAAACCAACAACTAGAGAGGGGGAGGCCAGACAGAAAATGTCCAATAAAGCAAGCATAGTTAGAAGCAACACTACACATGTAATTGAAACATGAAACGGGAGAAGCATGAGCCAGGGAAAACTAGACATAATAAAGAAGGAAATGGAACGCATGAATATAGCAATACTACAAGTGAGTGAGTTAAAATGGACAGGAATGGGTCACTTTGACTCAAACAACTATACAGTAACCTATTCAGGAAATGAAAAAAAAAACAAGAAGAAATGGGGTGGCTTTCGTACTAAGGAAAGATATAGCTAGAGCACTCAAAGTTACAACTCAAAGTCAGATTGTGTATTATCAATAAGGCTTCAGGGTAAACCTATAAGCATCACAATAATCCAGGTATGTGCACCAACTACAGATACAGATGAAGAGGAAAATGAGAGATTCTATGATGCTGTCCAGGAAGAAATTGACAACATACCATCACAAGATTTCAAACTAATCATTGGAGATTTGAATGCTAAAGTTGGCAACAAAGAAGAATCAAAAACAGTAGGAAGATTTGGATTAGGAACAAGAAATAAAGCATGAAAGTGTCTGAAAGAATTCTGTGAGGCCAACAATGTATTCATTGCTAATACCTGCTTCATACAAAAAGAAAGGACACTATACACCTGGACATCACCAGATGGTAAACTCAAAAACCATATAGACTACATTATTGGAAATAGAAGATGGAGAATATTTGAACTATTGACTATAATCAACTGGGAACCTAAAGAACTATGGACAGAAGTCAAAGACATAGTTAATGACGAATGCAAGAAAACACTAACAGTGGCCAAAAAGAAAGATAAGAAACAGTGGATGACAGATGAAATAAAAGAAACAGTGGATGACTTCATGAAATAAAAGAAAGAAGAAAAGCAAAAGTAAAAGGAGATAAGAACAAAGCCAGAAGTACGAACACACCTGTACAATGACTGACACGCAGGAATAAGGAGAAATGTTACAATGACCAATGCAGAGAAATAGAAGGCAACAACAAAAAGGGAAGGATGAGAGACCTCTATCAATAAATAAATAAATAAATAAATAAAAATTCCAAGAAATTAAAGCCAAGTTCACACTGAGGGCAGGGATGCTCTATGGGGAACAAGAATAAATAAAAAGATGCTGGAGCCAATACACAGAAGATTTATACAAAAGAGGGAATGTATGATATTTGGAATGAGGAGCCTTATGAAGATGAACCACAAATTCTAAGAAGTGAAGTGGAATCTGCAATAAAGGAAGTGGGGGGAAAATAAATCACCGGGAACAGATGATATCCCAGTTGAACTGTTACAGTGCCTACAGACAGATGCAAGTGCTAACTGAAATACGCCAACAAATATGGAAAACAAAGAGGTGGCCAACAGACTGGAAACACTCAATATATATATCATTCCACAAGAAAGGAGATACAAAAGACTGCAGCAACTACAGGACAATAGCACTAATCTCACATACAAGCAAAATAATGCTCAAAATTCTGCAGCATAGATTTCAACCATACATGGACAGAGAAATTCCAGAGGTTTGAGCAGGATTCAGAAAAGGAAAGGGCAGTAGGGACCACATTGCGAACGTACAATAGCCAATGGAGAGCACCAAAAATTCCAGAAAATAATCAGCATGAGTTTCATAGACTACAGCAAAGCATTTGATTGTATAGATCACGAAAAGCTATGGAAAGCACTGAAGACATGGGGTTGCTGCTACATCTGATAGTCCTGATGAAGAATCTGTACCAAGGACAAGAAGTCGCCATCAGAACAGAATTTGTGGAAACAGAGTGGTTGCCAATTGGGAAAGGGGTCAGGCAAGTTTGCATCCTATCACCCTACTTGTTTAACTTATATGCTGAAAACATCATAAGAAAGGCAGAATTAGAAACAGAAAAGGAGAAGTTAAGATAGGAGGAAGCAACATTAACAACCTAAGATATGCGGACACCATAATATTAGCAGAAGACATTCAGGAATTGGAACAGTTAATAAGAAAGGTCAAAGATGAAAGTGCAAAGGCAGGTCTGATGCTGAACATAAAGAAAACAATAATAATGACCACAGAAGAAATACACAAATTCAATCTAGACAACGAGGAAAATGAAATAGTTAATTCCCATATCTAGGATCAAACATTGACCAGAGTGGAGACTGCAGTCAAGAAATAAGAAAACTAGAAATGGGAAGGGCAGTATGAAAGAACTGGAAAAGATACTGGAGAGCAAAGACATACAACTGAGCACTAAAGTCAGAATCGTTCAGGCCATTGTATTCCCAATCACCATGTATGGATGCCAGAGCTGGATAGTGAAGGTAGCAGAAAGCAAATCAACTCATTTGAAATGTGGTGCTGGACTAGTGTACTTAGGATGCCACAGACAGCCAAGAAGACAAATAAATGAGTCCTAGAACAGATCAGACCAGGGCTCTCCTTGGAAGCTTAAGATGATCAAGTGAGACTATCGTACTTTGGCCACATAATGAGAAGGCATAGATCACTAGAAAAAACAATAATGCTTGGAAAGGTAGAGGGTAGAAAAAAGAGAGGAAGACCACAAACCAGAGGGATAGACTTGATCAGGGGGGTTATGGGCAAGGGCTTGCAGGATCTGGGCAAGGCAGTGGAAGATAGGGATTCTTGGAGATGTCTCATCCACAGGGTTGCCATGAGTCAGAACCGACTCGAGGGCAGCTAACAACAAATAAGTATTGTGCTTAAACAGGCTATGTTTAATGCTAGATTCCACAAATTTTGGTCAATTCTCCTCCTTCTCCTTTTCCCCCTTATAACTTCCACTAAATACCACGACACACAAAATTGCTACCATTAGTTAGGAAAATATAATTAGATGTAATTTCTTATTTTAGGATTTTAAATCTCTAGGCTTCAACAGGCTTTCAATTTTCCATCTCCTTTTGAAAGCTTCCTGGTAGGGGGTTTGTGATCTTACTTTTACTTTTACTTGCTTACTTAATGGCTTAATTGATTATCTCATAAATATTTTCCCTTCTGTGTGTACATGTACCTTCAAGTCACCTGTCAAGATATGGTGACCCTGAAATTTCATAGTGTTTTCTTAGGCAAGAATATTCAGATGCGGTTTTGCCAGTTGTTGTTGTTGTGCACCTTCAAGTTGTTTCTGACTTGTTTCCTTGGCAACATTTGTTCAGAGGAGGTTTTTCATTGCCTTTCTTTGAGACTGAGGATATGACTTGCCCAATGTCACCTAGTGGGTTTCATGGTCAAGCTGGGAATCAAACCCTGGTTTCCAGAGTTGCAGTCTAACACTCAAACCATTATTCCATGCTGGCTGCTTCTTCTATAGCATCTAGTATTCGTTGGTGATCTCCCATCCAAGAACAAGCCATTGCTGACCCTGCTTAGCTTCCACAATCAGGTGGGATCTGGTGCCTTTAGGGTATTTGGGCCGGGGGTGGTGGGATTTTGTGACATGTTTAAAAAATAACAAATTTATTGTGTCATGAACGTCTGTCAATCACATGAGCACATGCAGTGTTGGCAGGGGCCGTTAGACAATGAAATCAAAGAGTAGTAAAATACATAAATTATAGTGCCTATAGTATTATTACCAGAAGCTTGTCATATCAATTATTGCTGATAGATAACTCAAACAGTAATTTTACTAGCAATGCTATGTCCTTAAAATACCTTCCAGCTTATATCTCAAATACCTTGAGATAAAACTTAATCTTCTCATCAATGCTAATTCAATGATTACTTGTAATCTCTCACTGAAATTCAAAAGACCCATGAATGTGCACTGTAAGGTCAGATACAGAGTGTCATAAAATACTGGAACGTCCACCTACTGGTTCTGAATATTCACATATCTGATGTTTGATTTATATTTGTGTATTATTTTTTATAGAGCTTGGCTTATTTGCCTTATGTGTGAATCAACCCCTGATGTTGTGAATGACCTTAATAGGTTCAAGAATTCAAAGATATAGCCGTGTTAGTCTGTAGAATCAGTATGTAGAGAGATCTTGTAGCACCTTTGAGATTATAAAGACGTTCTTTATTTCAGTTAGTCTCAAAGGTGCTACAAGATCTCTCTACATACTTCTTAATAGGTTCTGTTATAGTGTTGCCATAGGGAAAGAACTGGAATTTTTGTTTGTCACAAGATCTGGTTTCTTTGTGATCTTTTGTTGGTCTCTTATGCTAGTAAGTTAGTTTTTAAAGGTGTGTGTGGTCTTTTGTGCCTGGATTCTTAATGATGGTTTGTATTGTATTTATACTAATCTCTGCTGGTTCCAGATATATTGTTTGTTTCTCAAAGTGTTGTTGTTGTTATTTTTTAAAAAAACCCACATGATTTTTAATTATTGTTATACTTACACACAGATGTTTCTTTTATTAGCAGAAATACAGTATATACCACAAGCCTGTATTCTGACAGTCATAGAAATACACCTGCAGTCATGGTTAATCAAATTCCAATATTTTATTTGTAGAGGGTTATTCTCCTATGAATATAAGCGAATAATGAATATTTGTATATTCTCCTATGAATATAAATGAATAATGAATATTTGTAATGTTATTTTCTCAGAACCTCAATTATTTGAAAAATATATTGGATTACAAACTCTCTGATAACAAATATCTCCACATCCAGACAGAATACTTTATTTGGTTGAGGGATCCCCACTGTTTGTGGTGGATGTATTTTTTTTCCTGGAAGCAATTTAGCTTCTGTGGAATGGGGTGAGGAAGCACTTTGGCTCCACTCACACTGGAGAGAAAAGAAATAACTGTTCGTATATGGTGTATTAAGGGATGTGGTGGCTCAGCAGTTAAGACACTGATTCTGACAATTGCGAGGTCAGCAGTTTGAGAACCAAGTGCTGTGTGACAGAGTAAGCTCCCATCACTAGTCCCAGCTTCTGCCAACCTAGCAGTTCAAAAGCATGTAAAAGTGCAAGTAGATAAATAGGTACCACTTTGGTGGGAAGGTAACAGCATTCACAGCCATGCTTTCCACATGACCACAGAGTTGTCTTTGACAACACTGGCTCCCTCAGCTTAGTAATGGAGATGAGCACCATCCCTATAGTTGGACACAAATAGACAAGCATGTCAAAGGGGAGACCTTTGCCTTTATATAGTACATTACCTTTAAGGACCCCCCCCCCCAATACACTCCCTTGCAATTAGATAAGCAAAAACATGACATATAGGTTTGCAGCTTGGTTCTCCAGTTTTTGTTTTATTTTAAATAATGATTTTACTGTATAATAACAAAAGTACAAATCAAGCTGTTTGTTATTCAGTGAACAACCATTTATAAAAGTGAATAACAGCCATGTGTCAACAAGAACAAAAAGAAAGAAAAGAAAAATTAAACTCCAGTTAACAGCAGTATTAGGCAGGCGACTGGAGAAAATGTGATCTAGTAAAGGCATCAGATCCCATCTGATCTTCGAAGGGTCCAGTAGTGTCACTGGGGTATGTGTGCAGGGGATGCAGACTGCACCAGGTGACACCCAGAAGAGGGGGTGACACCCGGTCAGTCCCCCATCCTCCACGGGTGCTGCTTGGGCCTGTGTTGGGTGCTTCTCTAGGTCGCGGGGCTTCTCCCCAGATAGCAGGGCTTCTCCCCAGTCCTTCCTGGGGCTGCGGGGCTTTTCCCTGGGGCAGCAGGGCTTCTACCCGGGCCTTCCTGGGACTGCGGGGCTTCTCCCCAGGGCGGCTGGGCTTCTCTTTGGGCCTTCCCAGGGCTGCGTGTGCATGCTTCTGTGCGGGTTGCGTGCAGTTCTGCGTGCCCCATTAGTCCACCAGAAGTCCCACTCTGGAAGTCCTGCCCCCCAGAAGTCCTACCACCCACACCGGGTGTCACCTGGTTGGGGAACACCACTGGAAGGGCCAGGTCTGGTTACTATTTGGATGGGAGACTGCCAATGAATACCAGGTTCTATACGCTATATTTCAGAGGAACAAACTGGCAAAACCACCTCTGGTATTCCTTGCCTAAAGCCTATAAATTCATGGAGTCTCTATAAGTCAACAGGTGACTTGAAGGAGCACACACACACACACACATATTGTTTGTAGTCACCAGTCTGTCATCATGCTTCTTTTCCAGGAGGCTCATGTTGATCCAAGGCAGAGTTATTTGAGAATAGTTGTGCTTTCTTTCATAGCGAAGGTTTAGAGTTGGTTCCCATAATCTTCCAAAGTCCTTTCTCAGCCTCCTAAAGCCCATGGGTGGTGCATCAGAATCTTTAAATACTCACTGTTTGACCAGTTGCCAATTTATGAAAGGACAGTTCTCTTTCTATTATGACGCAACTCACCTCTTTCACCTTTTTTGAGGGGAAGGGGGAGTCTTTGACTAAATGGCCTTGTCAAAGGCTCATGGAAAGTTCAAGTACACAGTATCAACTTGATCTCCCTTATGCAAGCTAAACAAGAGAATAGCCTCATTCCCCCTTCTACTGTAAGTGGAAAAGGAGCTTAAATTGGATTAAAAATGAACTATGGACTGAATACAAGTTTTCAATCTGCTGTGGCAAGCAAATATAAATTACTCACTTCTAAGTCTCTGATAGGACTTTCATGCTCTGCCTTCTACAAACAGATCTATTTACTGGACACTGGGCAATCCAATTCCACTTACATGGAAAGAGGGGTGTCTCATGATCAGAAACATGTATCGGTTTGTCTTCCATTCATGCAGTTGGGGTAATTTGTCAGAACAAAATGAAAGCCAGATGAAAGATGATAGATATAGGTTTATGTAAAAGGGATTGTGAATATGAAGAAAAGAGATTAAAAAGTAATTTCCCTTTATGGACAACCTAACTTCTAACACAGCTTGTTTTGTTACATTCCTTTACTGATCTTCACATAGAAGCACCCTGAGCATGAGTATAATATCTGGAATGCTGTCGTTATCTCTGGATCAGCCATGTTACATTTTGCTTACCCTGGCAATACATTGATTGTAGCCAGATTTCCACAATGCTATGAATAATTCGTTATAGCAGGTAAGTGTGTGTGCGCACATGCGCATGTGTTTGTGTGTGCATCACATTTTATAATTTTTATAATCTACAAATAGATCTAGCTGACACAAATGTTAAAACTTATCAACCACAATCAGTTACTTGTTTCCTCTGAAACAGAGACTGCATAGGAAAAGACAAATTCAACACACATTCGGGGGGGGGGGGGGAATTCACGTATGACAAAATCCACAAAAAGAGTGAAACCTTTAATGGTCAACCAAAGTGCAGAAAATATATCATGCAAGCTTGCAATGCTTCACTGGGTTTTTCATCAGGCAAAGCGTTTAAAATCATACAGGAGAAGTATACGATGTGAGAGTCACAGATCTACGTTTTGTCTCAGATGCTATTTCTGTTGTCAGTTAAGATGGTCTGGATCAGGGATATCAATGAATGCAGAGGCCATTTCCCTTGGATATGTGGGGACTGACTGAGGACAATACAAGATAATAAAATTTGATCTTCATTAGCAATAGAAAAGTAACTTCTCTTGAAATCCAAGCTGACCCTGCTCTACATGAAGCTAATTGCAAAATGTAGGCCTTTAACTACCCTGACTTTTAGCTGACTGATATGAAATTTGGGTTTTATTTTTATTCTCATTTGCATGTAATGTCATTGTAATCAGGGGTGACAGTCCAGTAATGGAATCCTGGATCAAGTCTGTGATTCTCATTTAAGACCTGTTTAAGATAATGCAAACCTTTTGCAAACAGAATTGTATGGAATGAGCATATAGTCCAGGGGTAGGCAACCTAAGGCCCGGGGGCCGGATGCGGCCCCCCGAGGCCTTTGGACCGGCCCCAGGCAGGTCCTGCCGCCGCCGCAGCCCCCTACCTTCACCAGCCATTATGATATTGATTATTGTTGTTATTACTTGTTCTTGGGGTTTTCTTGGCAAAATCTCCACAGGGGTTTTGCCATGGCTTTTCTGGGGCTGAGAGAGGGTGCATGCATATTTGTAAAATTTATTTATTTATTTATTTATTTTTGGTGCTTCGGCCCCCCAATTGTCTGAGGGACAGCAACCCGGCCCCCGGCTCAAAAAGGTTGCCTACCCCTGATATAGTCATTTTCAGTGCAGTATTTCAATATGCTTTCTACACAAATTTCATACCTGAGATATGTATTCCTAGTGGTGATTACCTATTTTTTCTTGGTATCATTGCTCTTTCCTTTGTGCCCATTATTTTGTGATGACAGTCCCGTAAACTCATTCTATTCAAGCTTTTAAGCACAGTTAATTTACATCTCAATTTCTACATTAATCAGGTTAATATGGGCAATAGACAGTGAGAGATATCAGGCCTCTACAGACGGCGCAAAGTGCTGTCTTGGAGGCAGGGAAGGGGAGGGGCAGCCACATGCTGGGCGCCCCAACCCCTTCCCGAGGACGTCATCACAGTGCGCGCCACTATGCATGGCACGTGCTGTCAGGACGTCCTCCTGGCGCAGCGTTTTTACACACTGCGCCAGAGGAGGTACAAAAGAGCCACATGACGGCTCTCGGGCGCCCTTTTTGCCCCCTGAGAAAGGAGCTGTGTTTTGGTGCTCCTTTCCCAGGGAGCGAAAGGGAGGATCGGGGCCGACACGTCTGGCAGCCTCTGCCTTGATCCTCCATTTTCCGGGGCGGCCCAGGGCCGCCCGTCTGCATCCCCCCATAGTCCTTCTCCTGTTGTTTCCTTGAGGTAGCTGCTCATGTTGACATTTCCAATGCCATTGAAATCCCAAACCTTAGTGGAAGTAAACTTGGAAATATGGAAGAAGTGGTTGTAGTGGTGGTCATGGTGGTGGTGTGCCTTCAGGTTGATTCTGATGTATAGTGACACTAGGATGTACCTATCATGGGGTTTTCTTGGCAAGATTTGTTCAGAGGAGGTTTACCATTTCCTTTCTCTGAGGCATAGAGCATGTGACTTGCCCAAAGTCACCAAGTGGGTTTCATGGCCAAGTGGGGAATTGAACCCTAGTCTCCAAAGTCATAGTTCCAACACAAAAACCAAATATAACTTGGACATATTAGGTAGAACTGTTATACTGATAAAAGAAACTTATAAACAGATAGAACAGGTAGAACTGATACTGATAAAAGAAAAAGAAGCCATTCTGTTAGCATCCTGTTACAACCTTGGGATATGTTGGTGATTCAGCTAGTGAGAGGCACTTGTCATTCTCCCCAGCATGCCAGAAATTTTCCTCTCAGTGTGAAGCACTGCAAGGGCAAAGTCAAAAGAAGTATGGCTAATGTGAAGAAGATTCAGACAGAGACTATTGTCTGCCTTGTATTTGAGTCCATGCCAGAGGTAGCTTTGATTATATGTACTCTAGTGAGTCTGAAACAGCCTTTCAATTAAGAGCAACACAGGTAAGTCTATGAGTTAACTGTGTACCCCACCTCTTGGACAAAAATGAGGAATGACATTCCACTTGACAATTTCTAAAATTGCACCACAGTTGCACCATGTAACATTGGGAGAAATGCTATATGATTTCTGGTCAAATGTTCACACAAATTGTGGAAGTGAAATGTAATTTACCACAAACAACAGTGGTTGTTCTCTTTTGAGACATTTTCATGTTTTAAGACATCATGTTTCTTACTCAGTATGGTATCCATTTTTTTGTCCTGGAAACCTCCAGAAAAAAACAGTTCTAAATCTAGACAGCTTGCTGAAATGTTCTCCTTTGTCAGATGTCTATGGAAACCTTATAAGTGGGCTGATTTAGAGACAGCCATTCCCTGTTGTTGTGGATCATCTGAGTGAAATTGTCTTTGAACATTTTTCAGAAACCTAATTTTACAGTTAAGAATGAATGCATCTAATCCAGGGGTAGGCAACCTAAGGCCTGGGGGCCGGATGTGGCCCGCTGAGGTCTTTGGACCGGCCCCAGGCCAGTACTGCCGCCGCCGCTGCCGCCGCCGCCCACCATGATGATATTGATTATTGTTGTTATTACTTGTTCTTGGGCTTTTCTTGGCAAAATCTCCACAGCGGGTTTGCCATGGCTTTTCTGGAGCTGAGAGAGTGTGCATGCATATTTTTTAATATTTTTAATATATATATTTTACTTTTTTACTTTATTTATTTATTTATTTATTTATTTTTGGTGCTTCAGCCCCCCAATTGTCTGAGGGACAGCAACCCGGCCCCTGGCTCAAAAAGGTTGCCTACCCCTGATCTAATCATTTTAAAGGGCATTTACAGTGACGGACAATGTAACATCTTGTAACAACGAATACCGACTTATTAATGTGTTTCATGAAGAAGTATTCATTTCTCCTAATCCAGGCCTGCACAACATATGGGCTGCTGGTGGCCCACCAAAGGATTTTTGGCGGCCCACGGGAAAGAGCCAGGAGGAGGAGGAGGCAGTGGCTCTGTGTCCCAGCTCCCAGAGTCCTGCCCCAATCACTCGGGGCTTTGGGGGACTTGAGAGCAATGGACACCTCTCCCAGATGTGGCCTCGCCTTCCCAGGGTGGCTGGGGAGCGATAGTAGGGGACGGGCTTCCGGCTCCTCCCAACCCCATTGGTCAGCCCAGGCCCAGGAAGAGGATCTTTTTGCAGGAAGTAGATAGAGAGCAAGAGAGTGAGAGCTTTTGGCGGGCCTTGGAGAGCTTCAGTGGGGTGCAGGGTGGTGGTGGTTTAAGGCTGTAGCTGCCACCTTTCCTGCTCTTTCTGCAGGCCTTGGAGAGGCCCAGGGGACCATGCCTTGCAGAGATGGAGAGGCCCAGGGGACCCTTTCCTCCCTGCTCAGCAAGGCTTTACTCATGAGTAAAGGCTTGCCGAGCAGGGAGGAAGGGTTGCCCTGGGACTCTCCCTCCCTCCTTGCTTGACACGGCTTTATACAAGTGTAAAGGTGCGCTGGGCAGGGAGGTGTGGGCAAGTCCTTTTGGTACCAGCAAAGGCAGACAGGCAGGCCTGGCTGGGATCCAGGGGACTGGTGGCCAACCAACTTACTGTGCAAGAGGTGTGAGTGTGTGTGGGAAATCTCTGTGTGTGGGAGATATGTATGTGGTGTGTGTCTAAATTGGGGTTTGTGTGTGTGTAATGTAGGAAGTTGTGGGGGGGGGGGAATATGTGGTTTTCAGTTGGTTGTGTCCCCCATTTTTCTTGAATGAGAGAATGAGTTGCCCAAGGTCACCCAGTGGGTTTCATAGCCGAGCTGGGAATTAAGCCCTGGTCTCCAGAGTCATATTCCACACTGGCTCTAATATGGGGTTTTCATGGCACAATTTGTTCGTCGCCATGGGGTTGGGGTGGCCAGCCCTTTGGGCCGGTCTGCAGAGGCCCAGTGGCATTCTCTGAAGATGCCAGCCACAGATGCTGGCAAAATGTCAGGAATAAACTCTTTTAGAACACAGCCACATACAGCCACATACACAAAAAAACTATGGATACCGGCCGTGAAAGCCTTTGACCTCACATTTATTTTTCTCTTATTTGTTCATAAGGATCAAAAATTCTTCTTACTGGGATCTTTTCAATGTCTCTGAATTGTCAGAGGATGGGGTCACTGGGCCAGGTCAGGGACAAGGCTTGCCCCTTGAAAGAAGGGAAGACTTCCTGACCATTCCAAATGTTGAATTGGCTACCTTTGCCAGCCAAAATGTATGGACCCTTTTGGTCAAAGACATGTTGGCATTCCTTCCCACAATGAAGTAACAGCACCTATGTGTTTTGTTTCATTTTTTGTAAGGAAGAAAACCAATGTCTAACTAATAATAATAAAAATACAATTAGGCTACTGTACTATGTCAAAGAAATGGCCTTTACTTAATGAACAAGCTGTTCCCATAAAATCTAATCATGATGTTACAGTTACATCATATCCTTCTGAAGCCAGTTTTATAAGATGGTGCTATCTAATATGGAATCAGTGGAGGATATTGCCAAAATAATCAGGAACAAGATCCAATCTGCATTGTAAGTCTATTCTTAGTATTTCAGAAAACATCTAGGGGTAGCTGTGTTGGCCGTATAGCAAATCCAATAACATCCCAACAATGATACCTTTACTGGGCCAACCAAAATGCACAATTATTTGTTGCAAGCTTTTGATATCACACTGGCTTCTTCATCAGGCAAACAGGAGAAAAGAATGAAGATGTTAGTCATAGGCCTGCATTTTCTGTTTCTGGTCCTATTTCACATGGTAGGGAGGGCTATTTCAGATTTATCATAAATACTGATAAAGGGAGTTCGTTGAGGAAGGAAACCATGCTACTTGTCCTAGCAGATCTTTTTATTTAGCTTTAGGTCATGGAGAAGAAAGGATGTGGAGTAGGCAATTTGTGGTGCTCCAGATATTGTTGATCTCTGATTCTTATCATTCCTTGCCACTAGTATTGCTGTCAAGGACAGATATTAGTTTGAATCAGACAACATCTGGAGGGGCATATGTTGCCTATCTATGACTTGAAAGATTGGTATTAGGGTTAGTTCATTCTCGTGGATGAGAATTTTTTTTGTTCCTTCTGATGGAAGTACCTTTTTCAGGAAACATCCGTGAGATTAGATGCAATGTACACAGCCAATTTAACAGTAATAGCTAAATTGGCTGGTATGTACAGAATCTGGGAATGAATGACTATGGCAGATTTGCTTTTTCTAAAATCTGATGTTTTAAAAAACAAATTCTTTCCATTCTTTTTATGAAGAAAATTATAAATTTGGGCATTTTCGTATAAAAACAATTGAACCAGGCAGATCTCCCATCTGTCAACATCAACCACATTCAATAGGTATAGCAATCTATAGCATGGTGAAGACCATGGTGCACTTGCTTGGCAAAGTTGAAGAACCTGTTGTGGGGGAGGAGAGTTGGGGACTCTAATTTGTCAAGTAGAGCTTGAGTAAGTTGTAGCATACCTGGGAACTATTTCTGGTCTTGTTGTTTTCTTAACTTTAATTCTTCACTAGCCATTTGACTGAATACACTCAGATAGGTTGGTTTCTCCTATATTTCTTTTATATATATATATATATATATATATATATATACTTTCTTTTTTTTTTAAACCTCAACTTTTGCCTGAATTCTTTATGAAGAGTTTGGTTCCTATTTAAAACAGTTCTAAAACTATCCCTACTGAAATCTAGAGTTGATTTTGAGTTTGGTGGTGTTTATGGTAAGATCCCATCTATATTTAGAAGTAGGCTGGGCATACTGTGGATTTTTTCACTGCACAAAGAAGGGAAACATAAAGTTCCTCTGTTGAGATTTAAATAGTTTTGGTTGCACATTGTATGGTTGCCACTTTTCTAGACAACTGTCTCAACCAAAATTACCTCTCATTCTTATGCATGGAAGATAAGAAAACATGGGGAGGTAAAGGTTAATTCAGATTCTGCCAGCTGGTTTTCTTCTAGCAGAGTTCAAGATGCCCAGCTTCACATTGCCTTTATTTTGATGTTAATAGAGCCTTAGTCAATGCTTCCATACAGCTTACCCATCCATGAGCAAAAGCAGGGGAAAAGCTGCCAGAAACTACAGCTGCTTTTGGCCTCAGGCTCTTTGAGATGTGATGGGGCTGCTCTAGTAATGGCTTAATGGGTTTTTGTTTAGCTATAATTAACCTGACAGCCAGAGTTTGAGGATTGTGTTGGCTTGGATTTAATAGTACTGGGATGAACAATTAGGTACCCATACATTAAATGCTTAGTACAAACAAGGATTTGCAGTGCTACATAGCACAGGATGTGTCTCTCTTCACACAGATCCTTGGCACATGTATGTGTGTGAACTTCCTTATCTGTCAGTGAAGTGACAAGTGTTTTTGAATGACTCAAAATGAGGTAAAACCATACTCCCCTCACTTGGGGGGGTTGCAGACTGCCAGAAATAGTGCAAATTGAGTCCACTTTTAGGGTTAGGGTTAGTGCTAGGGAATCATGGGAATTGTTTTTTTTTCTGAGACATTGAGCCTTCTCTGTCAGAGAACTCTGGTGCCACAATAAAATACAGTTCCCATGATTCCCTAACCCTAACCCTAACCCTAAAAGTGGACTCAATTTGCACTATTTCTGGCAGTCTGCAACCCCCCTTGGTTCCTGGCTGTTCTTTTGGCCCCTACAAAATTGCCTTTGTAATTCATTGGTTTCTTCTGTGTATATCCTATTTCAATACCATTCTGGTCATATCAGAAGATCTAGATCAGAGATAGGAAGCATGTTGACTCTGGGCCCCTGTGCCATTTTATTGCCTCCCCCCAGGGCTCCTGCCAGATGCAATCCCTGCGGGGGATCAGCTAGAAAAAAAAAGGAGAAACATCCTATTTTGCCCCTAAGCGATTCCTCAAAGAATAATGTACAAAATTGGAAATAGTCATCCTGCCACTTCTTGATTTGGGGTAGGGGCTGGTGTGGAGGGTCTGGTATTTGCCCACCTCTAGATCAAATCCGCAAACAGTTTCTGCATCAGGTGTTGATGGTATGGGGAGGAAATTTTCCTATCATTCAGCATTACCATAGTACCCGAGGAACGTGCCAGCATGGTGTAGTTGAGTGTTGGGCTAGGACTTCCAGAGACCAGGGTTCAAATCCCCCCTCAGCCATGATAACCCACTGGGTGACTTTAGGAAAGTCCCACTCAGGCAAACCTCTGAATAAATCTTGTCAAGAAAATCCTTTGATAGGGTCACCATAAGTTAAAGTCAGCTTGGAGGCACATAACAAAAATAAGCCAAGGAAGGGAGAAGGTATGCTCCCTGTGCTGATAATACCAGGGCAAACAGCAATGCAGTCTTGTTCCTCTTCCACTACTAAGTGTTTGTTACGATAAAGTTATTTAATATTTAGAAACAATGGAGGAGAATGTTGGTTTGGCTAGATCTCTGCTAGGACTCCCCAAACCTTGACTTTCTACACTTGCTTTTGTTAATACTGTTGTGGTTGATTAATGTCTTTCCAGATTAGGCTGCACATGTCTCCATCTCTTCCTTCCTCCTTCTGTGTGTCAGACTTCCTTTTATTTGAGGACTGCAGAAGTGCATGTGTGTTCATGTGTGTGGTGAATTGCAGAGTTCGATTCCAGTGATCTCCTTCATGTGATCCTAATCCTTTTCTGTTGGTTTCTTGGATTTCCCAGTTGGGCATATGGATGTGATATGGCTCTGTCCCCTTCATCACCATGGAACTAACAGCTTTAAGGCTCCAGCACTATGGTAACATTCTAGTCAATGATCTCAGTGTGTGGAAGAATTATTGTGTCTGCTTGAATGATCTCACTGTGTGGAAGAATTATTGTATGCTCAGTTATTATGTCTGAAGTGCTTTGGGCAGATGTGTGACAAGAACAAGGGAATAGAGCAAGCTGGAAATGGATCCGCAAAGCCTGGATCCTCTGAAGTATAACAAGTGGTTGCATTTTTGCCTTTTGTTCTTATGATGCACTTCAATTAAAACTTGGAAGTTATGTATTAAAAGTACCAATGTTACAAATCACATTTTTGACCCACAAGTGTCAACATTACAGTGCAATGCAGAAGTATTCACCCTTCCCCCAGTTACCCCATATTTAAATACCTACATTTAGTGCCACTATAAAAAAATGTTTGCACCTTCACAGTTTTGAGTTCCTTTCACATATCAGGTGGTAACAATGCCAGTTAAATCCATTTCATTTCCAGGTTGTAATACAAGAAAATGTCAAGGGAGGGGGATTGAATATATATGCAAGGTACTAAATAATGAACTGTTGTCAGCATTTTGAGTAATATCTAGTGCTATTTATTATCTTAACATATTTATTTTTTGAGTCAGCTTGAGATGGATTGGAGGCATTTGGAGATAGTTACCTTAAAATAATGTGTTGTTAAAATTACGGCTGTGTGTGTGTGAGAGAGAGACAGAGAGGGGGGGGGGGAGAGAAAAGTGATAATGAATTACTTTCAGCCAAAGAAATTTTATTGCTGATGTGTTAGCATTGGAAGGAATTTTCTAGCTGTATTCTAACTTGGCTTTCCCTTTAAACTTGAGTGAATATAGCTAAGATTTGGATGTTGGTCCTTTAGAAAGGGTATAGCTTAATATTTTAGGTTTTCCCACATCAATGTTTATTACATGAGGCAAAGTCATTCACATCCTGGTGAGATTTGTCATCTAAGCCATAATAATTAATAATCCACCACTGTTTCGTGCACTGACTAAAGTTTCTGGGAATTTTTCAGAAGCGGCTTCCTTTTTAACCTATTGCTGTAATCCAAGCAAGAGATGACATGGCTATGAATAACTTGAGAAATTGCCAGTAGTTAATGTACCAGCCTTAGTTGATAACAGAAAGTTTCAGTGGGCATCTAGTATTAGGTAAAACAGCAGCCTCAGATGGAGAACCTTATTGTTTAGGGCAGCCTTATCAATAGGCCCTGTTTGGCATGGCATAGAAAGAACAAAGAGCTCCTTCCCTCCTTTGCCTCCAGCATCCCATTGAATTTTTGTGTTGGGTGTAGAACTTCTTTTCCCAGTCCATCCAGTGAATGTTTTGCACACAGAGAGTACTCTGTCCTATGATAGGGCATCCTACCTTGTCAGAATTCCAGATCACAGGAAATTTTGTCAATGTATTCAGGTGCCTTGTGTTCAATGCACAAACATCTACAAAGACATCAGGAATGTGGAGGGAGGGTGTGGAATAGCCCTTGCCTGTACTGGAGTTTTAATTGTTTTGTGTACAGGATGAATGCTCGAGTAGAATTACTGTCTCTAATTCAAGACTTAAGAAGAAGAGGAAGGGGAGGTCATCAAAATGGGGTGCCACAGGGTTCTGTCCTGGGCCCAGTGCTCTTCTACATCTTTATCAACAATTTGGATGAAGGAATAGGGGGCATGCTTCTCAAATTTGCAGATGACACCAAATTAGGAGGAATAGCTAATATCCCAGAAGATAGGATGAAAATTCAAAATGATCTTAATAGATTAGAAAGTTGGGCCAAAGCTATCAAAATGAATTTCAACACATAGAAATGTCAAGTACTACATTTGGGGCGAAAAAATGAAATGCATAGATACAAGATGGAGGACACCTGGCTTAACGAGACTGCATGTGACAGGGATCTAGGGGTCCTAGTAGAACACCAGTTGAACATGGGTCAACAGTGTGATGCCGCAGCTAAAAAGGCCAATGCAATTTTAGGCTGCATTAATAGAAGTATAGTATCTAGATCAAGGGAAGTAATAGTGCCGCTGTATTCTGCTTTGGTCAGGCCCCACCTGGAATACTGTGTCCAGTTCTGGGCACCACAATTCAAAAAGGATGCTGAAAAACTGGAGCTTGTCCAGAGGAGGGCAACTAAAATGGTGAAAAGTCTGGAAAGCATGCCCTATGAGGAACGACTTTGGGAACTGGGTATGTTTAGCCTGGAGAAGAGACGGTTAAAAGGGGATATGATAGCCCTGTTTAAATATGTGAAGGGATGTCATATTGAGGAGGGTGCTAGTTTGTTTTCTGCTGCCCCAGAGAACAGGACCCGGAACAATGGATGCGAGCTGCAGGAAAAGAGATTCCACCTTGATTCTATGATTCTAAAATATTTGTGGTACTTGGCTCTACATGTCTTGATAACCTCAAAATCTGGTAATCTTACATAGGAGCTGACACTGGAAACAGAATGGAACCCAGAGGAAACTCCACAGCATGGATACCATACTGCTGTACATTAATCATCACCTTCTGGAACCAGTGCTCCAGCTCAGGAATGGAAAGACTGCATGTTCAGTCTACAGCAATGATAGTCAGTCTAGAAGGATACCATGGTGGATGGTATCAAAAACTACAGAAAGGTTTATGGGAATAAGCTGGGTCACACTTCCATCTGTCCATCGATATGATCAAGGCAGTGTTCTGACAAAACAAATTCTAAAACCAGATAAGATATTTTAAAAATTATTCTAGACTTAGGATAGGAAGAACCTGCCACGTAAGAAGTGATTCATATATCTGGAAAAATTCAAAAGCATTATTGTTATTGATTCTGGTTGTCCAATTCCACTTGACATTTAATCCATCATAGTAGCTCATACTGTCATTGTTATAGATATAATATTTATGCCAGTGAAGCAGCCCTTGGGAGAGAGATTTCAGAATACTTGAAGAGTAGGCAGTCAATCCAATATTTGCCCCAGCTAGAGTAAACCAGTTGAAATCAGTGAGATTTGTGGAAATTTAAAAAGTCCCATTAATTTTAGTGGGTCTACTTTAGTTGGGACTAACTTTGGACTTAGTCTGTGTGTTTGTTTTTGATACTCAGGAGGAGATACTGTCTGTCTTTATTCCACTGTCAGTTGAATTCTGTTGAATTCTGTGATGCCAACATTTTCTTCATTGCAAACACATTCTTCAAGGAACACAAGAAGTGACTTTATACATGGACATCACCTGATGGCCAACATAGAAATCAAATAGACCACATAATTTGAAGCAGAAGATGGAGAAACTCCATTCTTTCTGCAAAAACAAGACCAGGAGCAGACTGTGGCATAGACCATGAACTACTAGTAGCAAAAGTTAGAGTAAAGCTAAAAAAAGAACAATATACCAACCATCATGCCAAAATACAACCTGGAAAACACAAGAATTTATAGAGAAAGTGAAAAACAGATTTGCAATATTACGCCTAATTGACCAGAAAGCCAGAAGAACTCTGAACTGAAGCCAGAGACATTGTTAAAGAGCAAAGCAGAAAGACACTATCTATAGCCAAAAAGAAGGATTAGGTTCCATGGATGACAGATGAAACTCTAGCAATTAAGGACAGAAAAGAAGTAAAAATGAAAAATGATAGAAATAGAATCAGAACTCTAAGTGCAAACATACAGTCACTTGTGTGCCATGATAAGGAGAACTGCTATAATAATCAATGCAGTGAAATAGAAGCTAACAATAAAAAAAGAACGAGACCTCTTCAACAAGATTGAGAAACCAAGGGAAAACCTAAACCAAGACTGGGGGTGCTTTATGACTAGCAGGGGAACTTGTTACATGACAGAGTACAAATAAGATGATGGAAACAATGCATGGAAGAACTATATGAAAGATGAAAGGATAACAGATTCATTTAAAGAACAAGCATATGAGGATGAACTTCCAGTTTTTAAAAAATGAAGTTAGAGCTGCACTCAGAACACTTGAGAGAAATAAGTCACCAGGAACTGATGGCATACTAATAGAATTGCTCCAAGGTACAGAGACAGAATCTACTCTAATTCTAACTAAAGTCTGTCAACAAATTTGGAAAACAAAACAATGGTCCACAAACTAGAAATGCTCAGTTTATATTCCAGTGCCCAAGAAAGGAGATACCAGGTATTGCAGTAATCACAGGACCATTGCACTAAACACTCATGCAAGCAAGGTGATGCTCAAAATTCTACAATAAAGATTTTTACCATATCTGGAGAGAGAAGTACCAGATATCCAGGCTGGTTTCAGGTACTAGGAATCATATAGCAAACCAACACTGGATATTGGAATATAGTAAGGAATTTCAATAGAGGATCAGCATGTGTTATATAGACTATGCCAAAGCATTTGATCACATAACCACTAGAACACTATAAACCAGGGGTAGGTAACCTTTTTGAGCCGGGGGTCGGGTTGCTGTCTCTCAGACAATTGGGGGGCCAAAGCACCAAAAATAAATAAATAAATAAATAAAATATTTATTTATTTTTTATTTTAAAAATATGCATGCACACTCTCTCAGCCCCCAAAAAGCCATGGCAAAACCCCTGTGGAGATTTTGCCAAGAAAACCCCAAGAACAAGTAATAACAACAATAATCAATATCTTCATGGCGGGCGGAGGTGGGGGCGGTGGCGGCGGCAGGACCGGCCTGGGGCTGGTCCAAAGGCCTCAGGGGAGCGCATCCGGCCCCTGGGCCTTAGGTTGCCTACCCCTGCTATAAACTATGGATCACTCTTAAAGAAATGTCTCTGCCACAATATTTGGTAGTCCTGATGCATACCCTGTATTCAGGACAAGAGGCTACAGTTAGGACAGAATACAGAGAAACATAATGGTTTTCAGTGGCATGGGGATAAGGCAAGGTTGTATTCTAATACCCTGTTTAATTTCTATGTCAAAAATATCATATGAAAAGCAGAATTAGAGTTGGAAGAGGGCGTGAAAATTAGAAGAAGGAACATCAACAGTCTAAGATATGAAGATGGTACACTATGAGCAGAAAATACAGAGATTTTGAAAGATTATTGAAAGACTTTTTTCAATAAAGTAAAGGCAGGAGCGCAAAGGTGACATTGGGCCTTTACAGACTGCTAGAAATAATGCAACTGGAGTCCACTTTAACTGCCCTGGCTCAGTGCTAGGGATTCGTGGGAACTGTAGTTCTTTCTGAGACATTGAGCCTTCTCTGTCAGAGAGCTCTGGTGCCACAATAAACTACAGTTCCCACGATTCCCTAGCACTGAGCCAGGGCAATTAAAGTGGTCTCAAGTTGCATTATTTCTAGCAGTCTGTAAAGGCCCATTGTGGATGAGACATCTCCAAGACTCCCTGTCTTCCACTGCTCTTAAGTCTTATAGATTCATGCCTGTGACTTCCCTAATCGAGTCTGCACTAATGTGCAGTCTTCCTCTCTTTCTTCCTCTATCTTTCCTAATATTATTGTCTTTTCTAAAAACTTGTGCCTTCTCATGATGTGGCCAAAGTCTGACAGCCTCAGTTTCATCATCCTGCTTCTAGGGAGAGTTCATGCTTGATCTGTTCAACAACCCATTTGTTTGTATTTTTGGCTGTCCACAGTATCCCCAGCAGTCTTCGCCAGCACCACATTTCAGATGAATTGATTTTCTTTTTATAGCTTTCTTCACTGTTTAGCTCTCAGATCCATAGTGATGAGGGATACCCTGGCTTGGATGATTCTATCTTTGGAGTTTAATTGTATATGTGTACTCTTTAGGATCTTGTCTAGTTCTTTCATCACTGCCCTTCCCATTCTTAGTCTTCTTCTTTCTTGACTGCATTCTCTGTTCTAATCAATGTTTGTTTGTTTTTTATTGTATTTTTTCCAAAATAGGATAGTAACATTCTTCATAACATTATATATTCCATACTTTATTTCTTTTTCCAAATTATTGTAAACCCATCCTCTCGCCCACTCCCTTGTTATATTAACAGAAGCATAGGAGATTATTGCACATCTTTAAAAAGTGACTTACTTCTCCTGAATTGAAGTCTAATTTGGGCTGCAGCCAAGACCTATCACATGGATTTTGCCGCCAAATCCGCTGGCCGAGTACTGCCTGGCTGCAGCCTGAGTCTCAGGCACGTTCAGCTAGCCACTTTTCAAAGTTGGAAAACTCCTGGCTTTGAAAAATGGCCACCAAAGCGTGCTGGACCCTGGCTGCAGCCAGGCTGTACTCAGCCAGCAGATTTGGCGACAAAATCCATGTGATAGGACTCGGCTGCAGCCCGAATTAGACTTTAATTCAGGAGAGGTAAGTCACTTTTTCAAGATATGTGATAATCTCCATAGTTGGCATCATCCTGAATAAAAACTGCTAAATAAATATGTATTCTTCTCTTAACCAAATAAACACTTAATATACATTTCACTTCTTATACAAAAATAATTATAAATCACATTAGTTCTGTGTATCTTATAAAATAAGTCTCTCTCTCTCCTTTTTAATGGTACCCATCTCATAACTACCTCTTTTAATCATATTATAGAAACAATAGTTGTTCATCTCAACTAAAATTTCTAATACTACATTTTCCATAATGGGGAAATGTACTATGTTCTCGTCAATGTTTGATCCAAGGTACAAGAAATCTTTATTTCAATTTCCTCATTATCTAGGTCGAATTGGTGTAGGTCCTCTGTGGTCATCATTTTGTTTTCTTTATGTTTAGCAGCAAGCCTGCCTTTGTACTTTCTTCTTTGACCATCTTTAGTAATTGTTCCAAGTTTATGAAGTTTTCTGCTAGAGTAATATGTTGTCATCTGCTTATCTTAGATTGTTGATGCTCATTCTCCTATCTTCATCATACATCCTGTCTTCATGCCTCCTTGTAAGCCTAAATCTGCTCTTTGTATGATGTTTTCTGCATACAAGTTGAACAAGTAGGCTAATATAAAATGAAGTCTTACCTGACCCCCTTGCCAATTGGGAACCATTCTGTTTCTCCATATTCTCTTCTAACAGTGTCCTCTTGTCTTGAGTACAGATTTATCACCAGAACTGTCAAATGAAATGGAAATCCCATGTCTTTGTGAGCATTCCATAGCTTTTCATGATCTATGCAGTTCATGATCTATGTTTTGCTATAGTCTGTAAAGCACATGCTGATTTTCTTTAGGAATTCCTTGGTGTATGCCATTATCCATTGTATGTTTGCAATGTGGTCCCTAGTGCCTTGACCTTTCCTGAACCCTGCTTTCACCTCTGGGATTTCTCTGTACATATATAATTGGAGTCTGTGTTGCAGAATGTCAAGTATAATTTTGCATATGTGAGAAATTAATGCCATTGTCCTATAGTTGCTGCAGTCTTTTGTGTCTCTTTTTTTATGGATGAGGGTGTATATTGAACATTTCCAATATGTTGGCTAGCATTTTCTTATCCATATTTGTTGGCATATTTTAGCTAACACTAAGGTTGATTCTGTATAATAATAATAATAATAATAATAAATTTTATTTATAGCCCGCCCCTCTGCTAGGCAATCGGGGCGGGTTACAGCATATTAAAACAGCACAGTTAAAAGCATTCCCTCCAAGCATGATCCCTCCACCCACCCCTTAAAACAAGATTAAACCAGAAAATATTAAAATGACACAAGGTTGAATTTAAAACACAATTCGGAGTCAGTAGGACAATGAGCAAGTTGTCCCTCCCAGCGGACAGATATTATTCTGGGAAGGCCTGCCGGAAGAGATCCGTCTTTACTGCCTTCTTAAAGGCAGCAAGAGTGGTTATCAGACGGATCTCGTCCGGCAGGCCATTCCACAGTCTGGGAGCGGTAGCAGAAAAGGCCCTCTGGGAGGTCTGGGACAGCCTAGTTTTTATTGGCTGTAACAGGTTCCTCCCAGAGGACCGCAGGGCGCGGGGGGGATCATATGGGGAGAGGCGGTCCCTAAGATAAGATGGACCCAAGCCATGTAGGGCTTTAAAGGTCAAAACCAACACCTTGTACTGCGCCCGGAAACTAATTGGCAGCCAGTGGAGGGATTTCAGCACAGGTGTTATGTGCTCCCTCCGTGATGTTCCTGTAATTAGCCTGGCTGCCATATTCTGAACCAGTTGTAGTTTCCGAGTTAGGCACAAGGGTAGCCCCATGTAGAGTGCGTTGCAGTAATCCAAGCGTGAGGTTACCAGGGCATGTACCACAGTTTCCAAGTCCCTCATGTCCAGATAAGGGCGCAGCTGGCGTATCAGCCGAAGCTGATAACAGGCACTCCTGACCACCGCATTCACCTGACTAGTCATGTGAAGCGATGAATCGAGGAGCACCCCCAAACTGCGAACACAGTCCTTTACGGAGAGTGTGACCCCGTCCAGGACTGGAGACTGTATTCCCAGACCTGGTTTCGGGCCTGTGACTGCTAGTACCTCCGTTTTGTCTGGATTCAACTTCAATCCGTTTTTCCTCATCCAGCCCATTACCGCTCTTAGACAGTCATTAAGAGGTGAGACGCCATCTGAAGTCTGAGACGATGATCTGGTCATGGAGAGATATATCTGGGTGTCATCAGAATACTGAAGACACCGCGCTCCATGCCTCCGAATGATCTCCCCCAGCGGTTTCATGTAAATATTAAACAGCATCGGGGACAGGATGGCGCCCTGAGGGACGCCACAATTAAGCTCGATTTTAGATGAGCAACTGTCCCCGAGCCTCACCCTCTGAGATCTGCCCGAGAGGAAGGAGCGGAACCACTGCAAAGCAGTGCCTCCAATTCCCAACTCTCTCAGGCGATCTAGGAGGATGGCATGATCTATAGTGTCAAAAGCTGCAGAGAGATCCAAGAGCACTAGCAGGGTCACACTACCCCTGTCAATACTCAAGCGGAGGTCATCGGTCAGAACAACCATGGCAGTCTCAACCCCAAATATCTTAATTGTAGCTGTTCAATTGGGATATCATTTGTTCCTGGTGATTTAATCTTCCCAATTACTCTTAGTGCAGCTTCCACCTCACTTTCTAGAATTTGTGTTTCATCTTCATATGATTCTTCATTCCATGTGTCATTCATTTTTTCATAATGCTTGATAAAGTTGAGGGCAATAGGAAAAGAGGAAGACCATATATCAGATGGACAGATTAAGTCAGAGAAGCCAAGGCCATGAATCTGCAGGAGACAAGGAGGGCTGTTGAGGATAGGGTGACTTAGAGATCCCTCATTCACAAGGTCGCCATGGGTCGAAGACTACTCAAAGACATTTAACAACAACAGCAGCACAGTTGATGATGGCAGCAGGTATAAAATTCCCATCTGATTTCTCCTCTTTCAAAATGTGCTGATGTTCCAGAGTCTAATCTCTATTATCATCAGCACTTAGTAATGTTTCTTTGCTTTATCAGGTGTTTTCTCCTGTCTCTTGAAGAGAACTGGACAAAGAAAATGAAAAATCTTGTTTGCTAAAACAGGATGGCATTCTCCTCACACATTCTTTGAAATCAACCAATTGCAGCCATTCAAGAACTTCCGCTAACTTAAAATAAATAAACATCGCTATGACCTTATGGTTCTTTTTCAGAAAAAAACTGAATATTACGTGAGAGGTTGCTAGGACATGCACGAGTTGGAAATTGCTTGCAAGCCAGGATGAGATTTCCTGCTGTATTGTGAAAACTGAATATGTATTATTCTTGGAGGAAAGAGATTATCTATATCGTGTCAAAGTATTCAACTTCTCGTTGAACTCTCTTCAAAAAACATGGGAAAAGTGCTCATTTCCACCGTTTAATGGAATATCCAGTTATGAATTATCCAGTAACTTGAAAACAGAACTGTAGTAGGTCTGTCTTTGCATATATCTATATCGAGGAGTGTGTGTGTGTATGTGTGTGTGTATGTGTATTACTCCATCTTTCTCCTAGAAGGGTATCAAATGCAGCTATTGCCTAGCCCTATTCTATACCCAGATGGGTTTTATGAGTGTATCAGCCAAAACAGGGAGCTTCTCTTCCTCACACAGTATCCTGCATTTGTGTGTACCTCAGTAGATATGTTTGTTTTGTATCTCTGTATATGAAGAAGTGGGCTTATAACCACAAAAGTTCATACTAAAATAAAAAACCAGTTAGTCTTAAAGGTGCTGCTACATTTCTTCTTTATTCGCCCCCCCCCTTTATTCTGGAATACTTAGGCACAGCATGGTTTAGTGCCCTGAGTGTTGGACTGTGATTCTGGAGACCAGTATGCGAATCCCTGTTGAGCCATGAAAACCCATTGGGTGACTTGGGCAAGTCACACTCTCTCAGCCTCAGATGAAGGCAGAGACAAACTTCCTCTGAACAAATCTTATCAAGAAAACTCAATGATAGTGCCGCCTTAGGGTCGCCATAAATCAGAAGCAACTTGAAGGCACAGAACAACAGCGGCACAAAGAAGTCTTTGGCCCCAGTAGGAAAAGACTAACATAGGACCTTATCAAACGCTGGCCACGAAGCGAAAAGTAACAGAAAAGTAACCGAAGTGAGAATAAATTCAGTTCTATACCGAAACGAACTGAATTTTGCCCTGGCGGCCATAGCGCAATGAATACGAAGGCTCCAAAGGGGATTTAGCGATCAGGTGCCGCGGGATGCTGTTCACGTGGGAAGAAGGAAAACACACACACACATTTTCTTCTCTCTCTCTCTCTCTCTCTCTCTCTCTCCCTTCCCGCCACCCAAAAAGCCAGCGTCGCAGAAGGCGCTTCTGTGGATGGCAAGGATGGGATGAAGGAGTCGGGAGGAAAGGCAGCCAAGGGGACCGAGGAGGAGGAGGAGGGCTGGAGGACTGGAGGAGGGAAGGGGTGTTGGTGGGGAAAAATGCGAGAGAGATGGAGAGAGAGAGATCGCCTCCCTCTTCCCTCCTCCTCTCCTTCTCCTCCTCTTTCTCAATCCGGTTTGCCTTTCGCCAATCCCTTCCCCTCGCCGGGATTTTCTGCTTGGGAGAGCTCTCCTGCTTCCCCGCCCCGCCCACCATTGCGCAATGAATACGAAGGCTCCGCTTGTACTTCCCCAACAAACCGAATGTCAAAATCTCCCTACTCGCTACGGATTAGCTTCGGGTTCTGTGGAGTTTCGGGGCAGCGTCGTGTGTACACGCGGGGAAACAATACAGATTAGCTCCGTGTTCTAGGGCAGCGTCGTGTGTAAACACGGGGAAATAATATGTATTAGCTGCAGGTACCCTTTGGATTAGCTCTGCTCTAGACCCCATGTGATAAGGTCCATAATCTTGTATAAAATAACAGAAAGAATTGTACAGAACAGAAAATATAGTAGAAAGAACAATGAGAGATAATTTAAAAAGGACATTTAAAATGAGGTGGTTGTTTTTTTTAAAAAAAAATTGTTATGATTTTATTGTGTTTAATGTATTTTTGTTTTGGCGGGGGGGGGGGGTTGGTCTTGTACCTGGTTAGTATATTCTTGATTTTATTTAGAGATACAAATAATTTATGTATGTATGTATGCAGATAGTGTTTTTTTGTTTTTCACTGTTTTGTTTATCTGTTTGTTTTTAAGATTAATAACTATGATGAAGGGGAGTGTTTGGCCCCAGAAAAAAGTTACCCAGTCAAGTCCTTTATCCTTCCCATTCCCTTGTGGCAGGAATTCTCAGCCTTTGGTTTTCTAGACGTCTGGGACTTCATCTTCCATAATCTGTAATCTTTGGCCATGCTGGTGAAGGCTTCTGGGAGCTGAAGTATACAACAGGCAGAGGAGCAAAGTTTGAGAACCAGTCCCTCAAAGCAAGTTGTAATAAAAGCTGTTTAATCTCCACTGTGACTGGTGAAGAGAGAGAAAACACAAGCAGTTCAACTGGCAGTCTGCATTTCTTTTAAAAAGTGAACAGGAAGACTGAACAAAAAGGAAGAAATTAGATGCAGTATTTTTAATGGTTTGAGAAGAGGTACCCATGTTAGCAGAAAGACCACAAAAACTAGGTTATTACGTTCCATCAGATTGTACCACGGCAAGTAGGCACAAAAGCAGTAGAGCCACTATTTCTTGGACCAGTTAAAAGGACAAATTCAGAGTTAAAGAGAGAGAACTGCTTTCTATATTAGCTGTTGTGAAATACTCTTAGAAGACTGACTAGCAGTTTGGGGGACTTTATTTTAACAATGAATAGTGTACAACAGTGGCAGAGCTCCTGTTCAACCTGAGGCAGCTGCAGGAAGGGTGGCTGTAAAATTATGTAGATTCATGCCCCCCACCCTCTGCCGGGCACTCCTGGTTGAAATATAGAGTAATACTCAAATGTGACCTTTCTTTGTATGTTTTTCTGCACACACTTTCTGGAAATTCAGTACAAATTCCGTGCCCCCAGCACCACAACTCCAACCTCTTGAGATCATAGCCTGTATGTGTCTTAAGAAGTGGTGATAAGCTAGAAAATATCTCCCTGACGGAAAATATTCTCTGTTCTTGCCTAATTGTTTTTAGTGACTTAGGGGGGTTGCCGACTGCCAGAAATAATGCAAATTGAGTCCACTTTTAGGGTTAGGGTTAGGGTTAGGGAATCATGAGAACTGTATTTTATTGTGGCACCAGAGCTCTCTGACAGAGAAGGCTCAATGTCTCAGAAAAAAAACAATTCCCATGATTCCCTAGCACTAACCCTAACCCTAAAAGTGGACTCAATTTGCACTATTTCTGGCAGTCTGCAACCCCCCTTAGTCCCTGTCTCCATGGATCAAATAACACATCCTCCCTACTTCCCCATGGCTATCAGTCTGGACAGGGCAGGGCCCAATCCTTGGTAGTGCTACAAACTGTCTGGACAACATCCGACCAGTTCAGCATCGAACCTGAAATATAAAGTCGAAGGCTTTCACCTTAACTTGAGATATACCACCATTGTTGTGTGCCTTCAAGTCATTTCCGACTTATAGCAAACCCAAGATGAATCTATCATGGGGTTTTCTTGGCAAGATTTGTTCAGAGGGGATTTGCCATCACCTTCCTCTGAGGCTGAGAGAGTGTGACTTGGCCAAAGTCATCCAGTGGGTTGTATGGCCGAGCTGGGAATCAAACCCTGGTCTTCAGAGTCGTAATTCAACGCTCAAACCACTATGCCATATTGGCTCCCCCATTAAATGGTTTAAAATAATTCACCTTTTTCTCCAAATCTAGGAAAATCCAGAGTTCTCTATAGTGATGCCAGGCAGTTGTTTGCACACATGTTCCACTGTGTTGCACACTGCTGCCATGAGTCACTGGATTCCTGGCCTCAGAGGAGTAACTTGTGCCAGTCACAACAATGGGCAGCACAGCTGGATGCATGTGCAAACAGCTGCTCAATATTGCTACAGAGAGCCACAGATAACCGGGGCGGGGGGGGGGGGGGGAGATCAGGTTGCTCCTGGAGTATTCTGGCCCATGCAGACCTGGTTTTGACTGGACATGGCCAGCTTCAGAGTTAGCTTCCTCAGTTGGCTGGTATAAAATTTGCAGGTGATGTGAACTCTCAGAGCAGAGTGTGAATCCAGAGGGAAGGTTCATTTCCTCAAGTATATTCAAAAAAGAAAAAGAGAAGATTTCTTTTCTATAAAGTATAGGTCAGCAATTATCTGTCCAGGTTCATCCTAGCTTGTGGTTGGGATGCTAGGGTTCTTGTTTGTTGTTGTGTGCCTTCAAGTTGTTTCTGGCTTATGGAGACCCTAGGATTTCCTTGGCAGGATTTGTTCAGAGGAGGTTTGCCATTGACTTCCCCTGAGGCTTCTTTGGGGGAATTGTGCATGATGTTGACATAAATCCTGGTGAAGTCCAGAAGCGCTGCCTAGTAGGTTCCTTTAGTGTCATCCTTAGCAGTAGATGCCAGCTTCTGTTGCAAAAAAGGAGAGCAGATGGATGTAGCTCCTGTGGCACAATTGGTTGTCCAGTGGCATAATCCACTTTAACTGTGCTAGTGTAAGTTTACACCACTCAGCCAATGAACAGGATCTTGGCCAATGCATGCATGCATTAAAATAACACATCCGCTAAATAATAGCCACTGGAGAAGGAATTTTACTGTGGATGTTGTTAATCAATTGTTGTAATTGTTTTTTGCTTTAATTGACTTTTATTATTTTACCTATTGTTTGTATTTTAGATTGTACGCCTTTGGCAGGTTTTTATTCCATTTTATGCTGGATTGTCTCTTTGTACAGCGCTGTGTACATTGACAGCGCTTTAGAAATAAACTTTAATAATAATAATAATAATAATAATGGGGTGGGCAACTGTATCAGATTTTGAGAGTCAGTTTTCTGCCTCTGCAACCTTTCAGGGACCACACAGACTGCCAAACATGCAAAACCAAAAAACAACAACAACAAAAAACAGAATAGTATTTGTTTTTCATATTAAACAGAGGAAAGGAGCCTGTTTCATGTAGGTTTAGTTACCACTGGGAATGAAGCAGGAGAAATACACGCACTCATACATATATACACTGAAAGTACTTTACTTAAACAGGTTTGCAGTCAGCTCCTAAGAGCTTCTGTCCCCCGAAATCTTCACTGGATCGCCAAGTCACTTCCTGGTAACTGTTCCTTAAATTGTGGCTTCCCTCTCTGTCATTGAGTTTCTCTTCCTGCCTGCTGTTTTAACTTACTTTAACTTACATAGTGCCAAATACATAGATAAAGGGTCTTGCAGTTCACAAGGGGGGTGGCGGTGGTATAAAAGTGACAGCTTGTGGAGTTCGTAAGGGTTGAGGAACACAAAAAACCTTGGAAACCACATATGGCCCCAGAGCCACACTTTGCCCACTACTGCACTGACAAGATTTCAGTAGATGCAGGAGGTAAGTTTAACTAAGATTCCTGGAGAAGTTTTGATGAAAATTGATTCTTTGAAGTGGTTGTTTACAGATACTTATGAAATCTACAAAGTAATGAGTGCATACCTCCAATATGTCGTATGGAATGTTCCTTCCTATAAATTTTATGTGTTATTTACACTGGATTTTTTAAAAAGTGATTTGAAATTATTTACTCAGATCCTAGTAGACCTATAATGACGTAATTTGAAAGTAGGCTGGCAGGGATGAGGGAGACATAAAGTCTTAATTCCCAGATTTGGGGGGGAATATATTATACGGAATGTTCCTTCCTATGGATTTTATGTGTTACTGACACTTCATTTTTAAAAAGTGATTTGAAATGATTTACTCTGATTCCAATAAACCTATAATGACATAATTTGAAAATAGGGTGGCAAGGATGAGGAAGGCATAAAGCAGGGGTAGGCAACCTTTTTTGGTCCTGGGCCGGTCCCCTGAAGTCCTCGTCTCCGCTGGGCCAAGGGGGGGGGGGATGGTGGCGCACGCGCACACACCCCGTGCGCACGCGCACCCCACGCGCATGCAGCCGCCGCTGCGGCACACACAGCAGCCATTTTGAAAATCAAAATGGCGGCCGCGATTTTTGCGCATGCGCAGTATTCCTGTACACACGCACACCCCTGACAGCCACCATGGGGCCGTTCCAACCCCCCCCCCCCCGCCCTGATCCTTGGGCAAATTCACCTCAGGATCAAGCGAAGGCACCTTGGAGGATCGTTTCCAAGGTACCTCTGCTTGATCCTGGGGTAAATTCACCCGAGGATCAAGCGGGAGGGCCTTGGAAAGGTCCCTCCAAGCCCCCCCGCCCCGATCCTTGGGCGAATTCGCCTCAGGATCGAGCGGGGAGGCCTTGGAAACGGTCCTCCAAGGGCCCCCCGCCCCTACCCTTGGGCGAATTCGCCTCAGGATCGAGCGAAGGCACCTTGGAGGACCGTTTTCAAGGTACCGCTGCTTGATCCTGGGGCAAATTCACCCAAGGATCAAGCGGGAGGGCCTTGGAAAGGTCCCTCCAAGGCCCCCCCCGCCCTGATCCTTGGGCGAATTCGCCTCAGGATCGAGCGGGGAGGCCTTGGAAGCGGTCCTCCAAGGCCCCCCCGCCCCGATCCTTGGGCGAATTCGCCTCAGCATCAAGCGAAGGCACCTTGGAGGACCATTTCCAAAGTACCTCTGCGTGATCCTCGGGTGAATTCACCTGAGGATCAAGTGGAGGAACCTTGGAAAGTGTATCTGGGGGAAGCCGCGCCCCCCCGCGCGCCGCCACTGCCACCGCAACACGTTTGTGCATGCGCAGTACTTCTGCGCATGTGCAAATGCATCGCAGCCGCGCAGCGAACAAAACGCGCAGCGGCAGGGGTCCGCCTGGGCCAGTAAGCGTCGGGCCCTGGGCTGGAACCGGCCCGCGGGCCGTAGGTTGCCAACCCCTGGCATAAAGTCTTAATTCTCTGATTTAGGAGGGGTATATAATACAGAATGTTCCTTCCTATGGATTTTATGTGTTATTTAGACTGGATTTTTTTAAAATTAATTTGAAATGATTTACTCTGAGTCCAATAAATATACAATGACATGATTTGAAATTTGGGTGGCAAGGATGAGGGAGGCATGAAGTCTTAATTCCCTAATTTTTGAGGTGCTTTATTAAATTATGGGTATGTTTTAAAATATTATGTCTAACATTGCGAAACAGCCACACCGTAGTTTTCCTGAGTACACAGTATCTGATTTTAAGCAATGTATAGCTGGAGAGATGAGTACTGGATTCGATGTCAATGTTTTTATCACGGAGGGGATTGTGTCTTGGACAAATGTCATTTAAGTAACTACCTTGGCATTGAAGAGTCTGACTCCAGTGAATCAGTTGAATTCCAAGAAGGAAGACTGGAAAACAATCATTGGTAAATGAGACCAAGTATATGATTTTGGTAGTGTGGCATGTAGTGTATTTTCTCAGCCTTTTTTAAAAACATCAGAAGGAGAGATGGGATCAATCATTCCAACAGAATGGGATTTTAAGGACTGTTAATTCTATTAGCTGAAAAGCAAGTATTTACTGGTGAAATCTGTTACTCCAGAACATAACATTTTCTCAGTTCTCATTTGAATCACAGTGGGCTGCTATCTGTAAATGATCCTTATAGTCAGTGATTGTTTTAAATTGCCAAGGCTGCAGTCTTACATTCATTTGCCTGGGGTTAACCCTTATGTACTAAGACAGAAAAAAATTGCACTGTGAGGCATGGACTGTTTTTCTGACCCCCAAGGACAACTCCATCATATTGTAGGAAACAAAAACACAAAGTGTCCAAAAAAAGTATTAATGAAAAGGTGCACCACCAGAACACCCAGATCCAGAAAAAAAACCAAAAGAAAATGTACAATTCTTGAAGTGTTTATTTCTTAGCTCTAGTGAATTCCATTGTCTCCTATGGAAGAAATTTTAATTTCACTCCAGGTAGGGCTAATGTACTGACACACAGGGCACATCACTGCTCTTATACTGCATAATGTTTTGTAAAATCAACAACAAACACAAAATTGGCATGATGCTATGTTGGCTCGAACAAGCAAAAATACTCTAATAGCAAAATCCATTCATTTTGTCCCAGTCATTTTTTTTTTTTGCCCAAAAACTATTTTCAGGGGAGAAATGCATGAAATGTGGGGTTGCTGCTTACACCTGTGTAGGTTGAATGCCATAGAATATATAGCTCGGTGTGTCCTTCTTATCCTCATTTCTTACCCACTTTCCCTAATTTTATACACATATTTCTTCCCTTATTACCCCTCTTCCTAAGTTAAAAAGACTGCAACCTTTTATTTAGGGAAGTTGGTCCAGGTTTCTGATCATACTGGTTGCACCTTTTCCAAGTCTGCAATATTGTTTTGAGGTGAGGAGATGATAACTGTAGGAAGTATTCCAGATTTTGTTGTACAATTATAGCAGGACTTGGAACTTATGTGGACCCCCAGCTGTTGTTGGAATTTATTTCCCATCAGTTCCCACCACTCTCTTAAAGGTACAACACAGTGGGAGTTTTACGAGACCACCAGTTCTCCATCCCTACTATAATGGCATTATAGGATCGGCAACTATTCTCAGTTTTAAGTTTATTAATTCCATTAGAAACTTTTTGAAGAGCAGTAGACTCATATCATGCAAAGCTACACAAAGGTTCACATGATTCATAGGTAAAGTAACCTGAATTCAAGCAGAGCACGTACCTGGAAGCCATTAATGCATATGCTTGCTGGTGTTGGTTTGACCTTTCTGTAAGCTTGGTTAGTTATAGCTCTTATTTTATTTCCAAAGGATTTAGTATTGCCTAGGAAATGGTCACGCCTGTGCGCAATGGCATTTACATATGTATCTCTTGCTTCTCTTAAAACAGTGAAACTAACTTGGCTAAGAGCTGTTGAGACATCAACTTTATAAAGCTCCACCGTTACTGTAGCTTTTTCCTGGTTTTCTTCACTTCTTATGATAACTGCTTAAAACACGTATACCTGCATTGCTGTGCCTTCACTTACTTCACTCTGTTCACTTCTGTCTCTGGTTCTTACAGACATCTCCTTGCTTATCTTTATCCTGATAAGACCTCTGCCAATAGACAGTGCAGTGGCCTTTAGAATTTGCTGGTGTTCTGCAAGTCTATTTGTACTAGGAATGGAAAGAATATTTTACAGTATTTGAAAAATGTTGAGAAAATCTTTCTCCCCGCCCACCCACCCAAATGTCGGGAAACCCTGACAAGGAGAATCCTGGACTGACAAGAATCTACACATGAATCTACACGGCAGTGGGCCAAATAAAACTGCTTCCCTCTGTATTCTCGGTGGGATGCAGGGCCCAATCCCCAGGTCTGGCACAAACAGTCTGAACGACATCTGGACTGTTCAACACCAAACCAGGGTATACCCTTCTTGTAATGGATTTTAAAACTAGTTACTCCAGATCTTCCCAGAAGATCCAGAGCCCTCTGTTCTAACGCTGGCTGCTTATTCAAACACCGTCCCGCTGTACTGCCTGGCAAGATCATGGTAGCAGCGAGTTGCTTGCGTCTAAGGTCAAAACAAGGTGCCTAGCCATGTGATAAAAGCCATGTATTCTGACCTCATTGAGTGACTCACTGCCTGTGCACCAGGCAGCATAGCAGAACATGCATACAAACAGAGATGTCTGGCATTGGAAGAGAGGGCCCCAGGTAATGGGGGATGTCAGGACCCCTCCAGGGCCAGGATACTCCAGGAGCAATAACAATAGTAGCAATATAATAAATTTTATTTCTTTCCCACCTTTCCTCAAGGCTTAAAGTGGGGTACAACATGTTTTAAGAAAGTATTCTTGCCCATGCAGACACCACCTTACTCTGTGCAAAATGTTTTAAACAAAACCAATATTTTCTATGCAGGAAACAGCATTTTCTGCAGAAGCAATGACATTTCTGCACAGAATAGGATAGCTGGGATCTAGTGCTCTCACATCAGCTCCCCAGGGAGGTAGCTAGTATTGCTAAATGCTGTTATCTTACATCAAGTGTGGGTAAAGTAGAGCTGCAAGCTCTCCAGTGTCAAGCCTGTGTTTATAGAGCTCAATCCCTCTACACTCCCCTGACTTCCCTTCACTGGAGGGGGAAAGAAAAAGGGGAAACTGCCCATCTTGAAAGCCTTCGTGAACTACAAAAATACCAAGTTTGCAAAACCATAAATGGACTTGTTTTTCTTTGTTTGTTTTTTTGGGGGGACGGCAGCAGAAAATTAGCCCCAGGATATGCCCACCCTGCATATGCAGTATGAACCCATTTCTTTGTATCTGTGAGGCTGCTGCCACAATGCAGAATTAATGTATTTTGACACCACTTTAACTGTCTTGGCTTTATCCTGTGGACTCCTGGGATTTGTAGTTTGCTGTGGCACCAGAGCTGTCTACCGGAGAAGGCTAAATGTCTCATAAAACTACAAATGCCATAATGCCATAGCACTGAACCATCACAGTTAAAGTGGTGCCAAACTGCATTATTTCTGCAGTGCAGATGCAATCTGTTTCCTTTGTGTCTAGGATTATGTCACTGACAGCTGTGTGTGTTTACATCTGCCCCAAAACTGGCTACCAATTCCCGGATCTATCACATTACCTGTCGTTTCCCTAAAAACAAAAACCAGTGTGTCTTCCAACTTTGCTAGTGGCCTATCAAAGAATAATTGCCATCATTCTAGTGGTATTAATTTTCTCTTGCCCAGACCCCCAGTCAAGCAAAGAGCATTATTTTAGGATTTAGGGATTCAGTGGCTCAAGTGGTTAAGACACTGATAATAAATAATAATAATAAAATTTATTTTTACCCCGCCCAATGGAAACCCAATCCGGGCGGCTTACAGATTAAAATACAGGAAATACATCAATAAAATACATAACAGTAAAAGGATAGAAAATCCCCCCCTACCCCCTTAAAAAAGTATTAAATCAATAGTATATTAAAACAAATAGTCTAAACAATCATTTTAAAAACCCAATACAAATAATTATAAGAGCCTGAACACCACAATCCTCACCATCAAAATTGATGGGGCCACAAGAGGATCGGCTTGGTGGGGCTATGTCCGAGGTGGGAATCACTGGTCCGGAAAGGCCTGCCGGAAGAGATCCATCTTGAGAGCCTTTTTAAAGCTATCCAAAGATGTTAAAAGACGGATCTCATCCGGCAGGTCGTTCCAGAGTTTAGGGGCGACAACTGAAAAGGCCCTCCGGGAGGTAGCCGCAAGTCTCGACTTCTGAGGCTGCAATAATTTCCTCCCGGAGGACCGAAGAGCACAGGGGGGAATGTACGGGAGGAGGCGGTACCTGAGATAGTTTGGACCCAAGCCATTTAGGGCTTTAAAGGTAATAACCAACACCTTGTACTGGGTACGGAAACCAATAGGCAGCTAGTGGAGGGACCGCAGAACCGGAGTAATGTGGTCCCTCCGAGATGTTCCCGATACAATTCTGGCCGCCGTATTTTGTACCAGTTGCAGTTTCCGGATCAAGCACGAGGGTAGCCCCATGTAAAGTGCATTGCAGAAATCGAGGTGTGAGGTTACCAGCGCGTGCACCACAGTCTCGAGATCCCTTACTTCCAGAAACGGGCGCAGCTGGCGTATCAGCCGAAGCTGATACCAGGCGCTCCTGACCGTCGCATTGACCTGATTTGTCATCTGAAGCGACGAGTCAAGGAGCACCCCCAGACTGCGAACACAGTCACTGGAGGAGAGTGTGACCCCATCCAGGACTGGAGGTTGCAACCCGATTCTTGGTTTCGGGGCCGCTACTGTGAGCACCTCCGTCTTGTCTGGATTCAGCTTCAATCTGTTTTTCCTCATCCAGCCCATTACCGCCCCAAGACATTCATTGAGAGAAGAGATGCCATTGGAATCCGAGGCCGACGACCGAGAAACGGAGAAATAGATTTGGGTGTCATCAGCGTACTGATAACACCCAGCACCATGACTCCGTATTATCTCACCCAGTGGCTTCATGTAGATGTTAAATAATAACGGGGACAAAATAGCTCCCTGAGGGACCCCACAAGTGAGGTCCCTCTTACCGGAGCTACAGTCCCCGAGCAGCACCCTCTGGGACCGACCCGAGAGGAAGGACCGGAACCACCGCAATGCAGTGCCCCCGATACCTAACCTCCTCAGGCGGTCCAAGAGGATGCTGTGATCTATTGTATCGAAAGCCGCTGAGAGGTCTAAGAGCACCAACAGGGTCACACTACCCCTGTCGATGCTCAGACGCAGATCGTCGGTCAAGGCAACCAAGGCAGTCTCGACCCCAAATCCTGTCCTGAAGCCAGTTTGAAATGGGTCTAGATAATCGGTTTCATCCAAGACTGCTTGAAGCTGAAGGGCAACCGCCCTCTCGATCACCTTGCTCAAAAATGGCAGCAATGATACAAGCCTATAGTTCTTCATATCCAGGGGGTCCAGGGAAGGCTTTTTCAGGAGCGGCTTAACAGCCGCTTCCTTTAAACATGAAGGAACATGTCCTTCCCTGAAGGAGGCATTGATGATATGACTCTGTTCACTGCAAGATTGGCAGGTTGGCAGTTCAAGGCCTGGATGCTGCATGATGGGGTGAGCTCCCATCACTAGTCCCAACTTTTGCCAACCTAGCAGTTTAAAAGCATGCACATGCAAGTAGATAAATAGGTGCCACTTCTCAGTGGGAAGGTAAACAGCGTTCTGGACAAATCATGCTGGCCACATGATCACAGAGTAGTCTCTGACAATGCTGCTCTTTGGCTTAGTAACGGAGATGAGCATCACCCCCTACGGTCAGACACAACTTGACAACCTTGTCAATGGGGAATACCTTTATCTGAAAAATAAAGCAAAATAAAAAGCAAAATAAAATGTATGCTCACCACTCCCAATGGAATCAATGGGAAATTAGATGTGACTAATTAAGTCCCATAGTTTTGATGAGTCTGTTCTAACCATAACTAAACGGGATTATTCTTTTGCCACCTCTGAGGAAGCAGATTGAAATCCATGAAAGCTCACACTAAAAGAAGCCAATTTGTCTTAAAGGTGATGCTCGTTTTCTTCCCTTTCCTCCTAACCTTTTTGTAGATAAAATACAGGGGTGTGTATGTACTACTGCTACAGTTCTGGGACAGTGGCCATTATACTCTGATAATGAGTAATATACCTTTTTCCCTTCATACCTGCACCATTTTATGACTTTAAAAAAAAGCTTTATTTTGATTTTTCCTTTCCTTTCTTTTCTTCTCTTTTCATTAAAGAGGTAGGAGGTTTGCAGTTCTTCAACTCAGGCTCCCAAATGTTTGCATTTAAGGTCATTGTTGCTGCCTGACTCAACAAAGGAATTTGCTCCATGAGCTCCCTGTTGCAATTTTTGTGTGCACAGTCCTCTCCCTTGCCAAGAAAAGAGCGAGTGAGAGAGAAAACACAAATAAAAGTTTGTTTCACATTGGTACAAATGCATGGAGTGTTCTGATGTGTAGTGCAAAATGATTGTTTCTGCAGTGAGAATTCAACATCCATGCATCCTGCCTAGTGGGATGAATGGAGTGGTGTGGCAATTTGTCCTCTAGTCTTGGCAGTTTGCTTAGGAGGAGAAAAAGTGATTGTTTGCTTGGGTATACAGATACAGATGTCCATATGTAAAGTGTTGTCCATGAACGGACTATTGTGTGATGATCCACTCTGGACAAGGCGTGTATGGCTTCTTCCTGACTGCCCTCTTCTGGATTGTACATTTACTTTGAATGTGGACTGGATAAGTGGGATCATCCATGTGGTGACTTTCTTCAATGGCTGACACACAAGTGTGTTATACAACAGCCTCATAATTTGTGAGTAGTGGTGGTTTCTGCTGCTAGCCTTTGTTTCTGTAGCTGCTGCAATTTTGACTTTGCTTCTCACTGGCATAGGAGCAGCCGTCAGAGCTGGCAGTTTGTGGGGGGAAAGGCATTGCTTTTTATCTAGAGCTCGACCAGGATATTCATTGGTTATTCTTGGATACCAGTAGGAATTACAGAATTCTAGGCAGTGCTTCATGTTACCATAACATGGTATTGTGATCCAATGAACTATCATTGAAAACTTCCCCTTTTCTGTTTGCAGAGAGTCCCCTGAGAGCAGGCTGGACAAAGGGTATTGCTGTACTTGTAAAAGCAAGCACAGCTGAGCCTCTACAATAGGAGAAGGCAAACTGCATGTCCTGTAGCCCACATTTCCTCTGGCAGGCTTTATCCCAGCTTTACCTAGGCTCACTCCTTCTTGGCTTGAGAGAAAAGAACACTTTGAAAGTATAGATCTATCCAGGTCCATGATTTCAAAAGGCATCCTTCTGTATGTGCGAGTGCATGGGGGAGAATATTGACAATAAAGATTTCTTTAAAAAATATTTTAAAAGCTAACATTTTAGCATTATGCACAATCTCATCTCATTCCTCTTAAATTTTACCAGAGTGGGGAAAGGGTTAACCTGCCATGCTACTCATTGGTAAAATGATAATTTACTCATTTTGGGGCAGGGGGAGAGAGTTGGTGTGTCGTGTGGTATTGTTTCAAGTAATTTCCAACTTATGGTGAGCCGAAAGCAAATCTATCATGGGCTTTTCTTGGCAGGATTTCTTTAGAGGGGGTTTCCCATTGCTTTCCACTGAGGCTGAGAGCCTGTCACTTGTCCGAAGTCACCCAGTGGGTTTCATGGCCAAGCAGGGAATCAAACATTGTTCTCCTGGGGAGAGTGTTACCTCTTATTTATGTACAAGGGAAGTTTTTATTTTTTGTTTTGCAATATGTAAACATGCAAAGCAAGCATAAGATTGTTGCTTGGTTGCATCCAGTACAGAAAAAATAGTCAAGAATGATATTGTGCAGGAAGTATGGTTGACTGCTAGCACTTCTTGGGCCGGCTAAGTTGCACGATGGTTTAGGTGTACCCAGGAAATGCTGTCAGTTACCCACAGTTCCTGCATCATGTTGCTCTCAGATGATTATTTTGTTTTGGAAGAAGGAGGCAATGGTCTTGCAATATTCTTGAGTGCAAGACCTTTCTTCAAAAGTTAAAAAGAAGACTTCTGGCCACCTCATGTAAAAAGCAAGAGGGAATAGTCCCCCATCCTCCCAACTGAATAATCTGTAAAACTGTTAGTCATAGTGTAACTCCATCATATTGTTGGATTTTTATTTTTAATTTTTACTAAATCCAACAATGTTTTTCTTTGTGTCCCTTTGCAGGAGCAAAGAGACATCGAAAATACTGAAAATAAAATTTAAAAACCAATAGCGTCCAGAGGTCCACAAGTTAAATAGTGCTGATGATTTCAAAGGTGAGTTTCTAATCCCAGAGGCTTTCTGAAGAGGCAATTCACTTTTGCTTTTTCATTCTTCCCCCCCCCCCCCTTTCACAATTAAAAAAAGGCAGTTGGGAGGAATAGGGGCACAAAAACACCTCAGGGCTGTGCTTTGCCCACCTCTTCTCCAGTTTCTGCTAAGAAGGAGAAGGAGGAGGCGGCTTTCCAGGTTAGTTTCTTCCAGGAAGGGAGAAGGAAAGAAGTTTCTGAGCAGCCATATTGAGTGGGTGAGTGTTTACATTCTTTTTAAAAACACTTTGGGAGAGTGTGACTGTTGCTGAGTAGGTGGGGCTTTGGTGAGTCGCATCTGTGAGTCAGTAGGGGGTGGAGCTAGCCAATTAGCTCTATACAGCTCCTCCCAGAGGCTTCCAGGTCAGTTTCTGCCTGGAAGAGAGAAGGAAAGCAATTTCTGAGCAGACATATTGAGTGGGTGAGTGTTTAAATTCTTTTTAAAAACACTTGGGGAGAGTGTGACTGTTGCTGAGTAGGTGGGGCTTTGGTGAGTTGCATCTGTGAGTCAGTAGGGGGTGGAGCTAGCCAATTAGCTCTATACAGCTCCTCCCAGAGGCTTCCAGGTCAGTTTCTGCCTGGAAGAGAGAAGGAAAGCAATTTCTGAGCAGACATATTGAGTGGGTGAGTGTTTAAATTCTTTTTAAAAACACTTGGGGAGAGTGTGACTGTTGTTGAGTAGGTGGGGCTTTGGTGAGTCGCATCTGTGAGTCAGTAGGGGGTGGAGCTAGCCAATTAGCTCTATACAGCTCCTCCCAGAGGCTTCCAGGTCAGTTTCTGCCTGGAAGAGAGAAGGAAAGCAATTTCTGAGCAGACATATTGAGTGGGTGAGTGTTTAAATTCTTTTTAAAAACACTTGGGGAGAGTGTGACTGTTGCTGAGTAGGTGGGGCTTTGGTGAGTCGCATCTGTGAGTCAGTAGAGGGTGGAACTACCCAATTAGCTCTATACAGCTCCTCCCAGAGGCTTCCAGGTCAGTTTCTGCCTGGAAGAGAGAAGGAAAGCAATTTCTGAGCAGACATATTGAGTGGGTGAGTGTTTAATTTCTTTTTAAAAACACTTGGGGAGAGTGTGACTGTTGCTGAGTAGGTGGGGCTTTGGTGAGTCGCACCTGTGAGTCAGTAGGGGGTGGAGCTAGCCAATTAGCTCTATACAGCTCCTCCCAGAGGCTTCCAGGTCAGTTTCTGCCTGGAAGAGAGAAGGAAAGCAATTTCTGAGCAGACATATTGAGTGGGTGAGTGTTTAATTTCTTTTTAAAAACACTTGGGGAGAGTGTGACTGTTGCTGAGTAGGTGGGGCTTTGGTGAGTCGCACCTGTGAGTCAGTAGGGGGTGGAGCTAGCCAATTAGCTCTATACAGCTCCTCCCAGAGGCTTCCAGGTCAGTTTCTGCCTGGAAGAGAGAAGGAAAGCAATTTCTGAGCAGACATATTGAGTGGGTGAGTGTTTAAATTCTTTTTAAAAACACTTCGGGAGAGTGTGACTGTTGCTGAGTAGGTGAGGCTTTGGTGAGTCGCATCTGTGAGTCAGTAGGGGTGGAGCTAGCCAATTAGCTCTATATAACTCCTCCCAGGGGCGTGCACCATTAGGTGCACAATTTTTTTTTTCATAGGACAAGGAAAAGCACAATACAGGTAGAAGGGGGGCTTTGACCTTTCTTTTTAGAGGTTCAATAATAATAATAATAATAATAATAATAATAATAATTTAAAGGCCTTTGAGGTTGTTGTTTTTTGCTCAGAGGAAGAGAGATAGAGACTTGCCTCCAGAATCAGGTAGCATCCAGGAGCTCTCTGTAGAGTTAGAAACCTAGTTGATTGAGCTCGCTGATAGAGCCTGGTGAAAAGAGCAAGCAAACGGGCTCTTTACGTGGGTCTTTACCAGGGGACTTTTTAAGGTAGAAGCTCACAATCCTGTTTCAGTGTTTACTTAAGCTTTCTCAATATAGACACTGAGGGAGTTGCTGCAGCAATCTGCAACACTTGTGGGGTGTTTGTCTTCTTGCCAAGAGATGTGGGGAACTTCACCTGAACCAAGTGCAAGTTCGTAGCCCTCCTGGAAGAGAAAGTCAAGCAGCTGGCGGCCCGGGTAGCTACACTTCAGCACCTTAGGGAGCAAGAGGTTTTCCTGGACAGAGCGGAACGAACAGTCTTGGACAGGGACCACACAGAAGAAGTTGTTGAAGAGGAGGTCATTTCATGCACACAGGAGGTGGATACCTGGAGGAATGTCACACACAGAAGTAGGAAAATCAGGGATTGTTCTGGGAGCTTGTAGCTACAGAATCGATTTGAAGCTCTCTCTCTTATCAAGGATGAAGAGGAAGAGCAGCAGGGACAGTCCTCAGGGAGAGTGCAGGGGACCTTTAGAGTACCACCATAGGGAACAGCCACCGCTAAGCCTCGGAGGAGGTGTGTGGTGGTGGTTGGAAACTCCTTGTTGAGGGGTACAGAAGCAGTGGTTTGTGGGCCAGACAAGATGTCCTGAGAGGTGTATTGTCTCCCTGAGGCAAAAATCCCTGATGTGACAGCGAGGCTGACAAGACTTGTCAAGCCTACTGACCATTACCCCTTCCTCTTGGTCCATGTGGGAACCAATGATACTGCAAGGCACAGTCTTCAGAATATCAGAAGGGATTATGAGGGTTTGGGTAGGAAGCTGAAAGAACTGGACACACAAGTTGTTATCTCATCTCTTCTCCCAGTTGAAGGGCATGGTCCAGGAAGGGAGAGGAAGAGAGCAGATGTGAATAACTAGCTCCGTAGATAGTGCCACCAAGAACGATTTGGATTCTTAGATCACAGGCTGCGGTTCCATGAAGGTGGACTTCTAGCAAGAGATGAGTTGCATCTCACACCAGTTGGAAGAAGCATTTTTGCCAATAGTCTCAAACATTTGATCAGGCAGGCTTTAAACTGAGTAATGTTCGGGAAGAAGACAGTATCTTGGAAGGTATCTCGGAATTCAGGAGTACATCATGGGCTGGAAATAATAGTCAAAGTGTTATAGAGGGAACAAGGCAAATGATCAAGGGTCCAACAGTGGGAGGGAAAAAACCTCACACAGGCAGCAAGTGTGAAGGACACATGCTCTTAGATGTCTCTACACTAATGCAAAGAGCATGGGAAATAAACAAGATGAACTTGAACTCCTAGCACAACAAAACAAATACGATATAATAGGCATCACTGAAACCTGGTGGAATGAGTCTCATGATTGGAATGTAGGAATAGTAGGGTATAACCTTTTAAAGAGAAATAGGCCAAACAGGAAAGGAGGAGGAATAGCATTATATGTCAGGGATGTGTACACCTGTGAAGAGATCCAGGACTTAAATCCTGGAAATTAGGTGGAGAGCATCTGGATAAAACTTAAAGGGGAAAGAAACAACAGGGATGTTATTGTGGGAATCTACTACAGACCCCCAAGTCAGATTAAGGAATTGGATGGTGCCTTTCTAGAACAGATGACCACACACTCAGAAAGGAGACATGTAGTAGTGATGGGTGACTTCAATTATCCTGATATTTGCTGGAAGTCAAACTCAGCCAATACTTCAAGATCTAGCAAATTCCTCACTTGCCTCGAAGACAATTTCTTTGTCCAAAAGGTGGAAGAGGCTACGAGGGGATCAGCTATTTTAGATCTGATCCTAACCAACAGGGATGACCTGGTAAATGGGGTGCAAGTGGTGGGATCCTTAGGTGGGAGTGATCATGTTCTCCTGGAGTTTCTTATACAGCAGAAAGGAGAAGCTAGACATAGTCAAACACTCATTCTAGACTTTAGGAGAGCTGATTTCAACAAACTTAGGGAAACACTGGGAGTGATCCCATGGTCAGGAATACTAAAGGAGAAGGGAGTTCAGGATGGTGGGAGTTTCTCAAAAGGAAGATATTGAAGGCACAATCTCAAACTGTTCCAATGAGAAGGAAAAATGGGAGATGTCTCAAGAAATTGGGTTGTATGACAAAAGAACTTTCAACAGAACTAAGTTTTAAACGGGAGATGTATAAGAAATGGAAAAGGGGCGAAATCACTAAAGAGGAATTCAAACAAATAGCTAGCACATGTAGAGGTAAAGTTAGGAAAGCCAAAGCGCAGAATGAGCTCAGGCTTGCTAGAAGGGTTAAGGATAATAAAAAGGGCTTTTTTGATATGTCCGTAGCAAAAGAAAGAAGAAGGAAATGGAAGGGCCACTGCACAGAGAAGATGGTGAAATTCTAAGAGGGGAAAAGGCAGAGCTACTCAACACTTGCTTTGCCTCAGTCTTTTCACAAAAGGAAAAGGGTATGCAACCTGAGGAAAATGGAGCAGGAGGACACAATAGGGGAAATGCAGCACAAAATAAGTAAAGAGAAAGTACAGGAATACCTAGTTAACCTAAATGAATTTAAGTCTCCAGAACCAGGTGAACTACATCAAAGGATATTAAAAGAACTGGCAAATGTAATCTCGGAGCCACTGACAATAATCTTTGAGAACTCCTGGAAAACAGGAGAAGTCCCAGCAGATTGGAGGAGGGGAAACATTGTCCCCATCTTCAAAAAGGGGAAAAAAGAGGATCCCAATGACTATCGCCCAGTTATTCTGACATCAATACCGGGAAAGATTCTAGAACAGTTCATTAAACAGAGAGTCTGTGAACATTTAGAAGGGAATGCCATAATCACTAAAAGTCAACATGGGTTTCTCAAAAACAAGTCATGCCAGACTAATCTGATCTCTCTCTCTTTTTTTTTAATAAAATTACCAGCTTGCTAGATAAAGGGAATGTGGTAGACATAGCATATCTTGATTTTTTACAAGGTTCCCCATGATATTCCTGCAGACAAGATAGTAAAATGTGGGCTAGACAATACAACTGTTAGGTGGATTAGTAACTGGTTGACTGACCGAACCCAAAGGGTGCTCAACAATGGCTCCTCTTCATCCTGGAGAGAAGTGACCAGTGGGGTGCCACAGGGTTCTGTCTTGGGCTCAGTGCTATTTAACATCTTTATCAATGATTTGGATGAAGGAATAGGGGGCATGCTTCTCAAATTTGTAGATGACACCAAATTAGGAGGAATACCTAATACCCCAGAAGACAGGATGAAAATTCACAATGACCTTAATAGATTAGAAAGCTGGGCCAAAGCTAACAAAATGAATTTCAACACAGAGAAATGTAAGGTACTGCACTTAGGGCAAAAAAATGAAATGCATAGATATAAGATGGGGGAAACCTGCCCCTACCTTTTATTGTGTACTCATTCCTAAAGGTACCAGATCCTATCTGATCTTGGAACTAAGGAGGCTGTGGTTAGTACTTGTATGGGAGACTGTCAAGGAATATCTTCTATCCTGGGCCTGCAGCTGGTGAGAGATGAGAGACCCTCCCTCCCTGTTCCAACAGCCATTGCTCTTGTCTTTGAGAGATAACCAGCTGGTCTTAATCCTGGTCCCCCACTGCTATCCCTTCTTTCCTTAAGTGTTATGTCTTATTTCGATGGTAAACCACAGGGCTGGAAACTGTCAAATTAATGATTTGTAGGCTACCGTTAGAATGACCTTAATAGAAACTGGACCAAAGCTAATAAAATGAATTTTGACACAAAGAAATGTAAGGGCAGAAAAATGAAATGCATAGATATAGGATGGGGACACCTGGTTTAAGGCAACTATGTGTGAAAAGGATCTAGGAGTCCTAGTAGACCGCAAATTGAACATGAGTCAACAGTGTGATGCGGCAGCTAAAAAGGTCAATGTGATTTTAGGCTGCATCAATAGAACTATAGTGTCTAGATCAAGGGAAGTAATAGTGCCACTCTATTCTGCTTTGGTCAGAAAACTGGAATATTCCACCTGGAATACTGTGTCCAATTCTGGGTACCACAATTAAAATGATGTGGAGAAACTGGAGGGTGTCCAAAGGAGGGTGACTAAAATGGTGAAGGGTCTGGAAACAATGCCTTATGAGGAACAAATTAGGGAACTGGATATGTTTAGCCTGGAGAAGAGACGGTTAAGAGGGGATATGATAACCCTGTTTAAAAATTTGAAGGGATGTCATATTGAGGAGGGAGCTAGCTTGTTTTCTGATGCTCCATAGAACAGGACCCAGAACAACAAATGCAAGCTACAGGAAAAGAGATTCCACCTCAACATTAGGAGGAACTTCTTGACAGTGAGAGCTGTTTGAGAGTGGAACACACTCCCTCAGAGTGTGGTGGAGTCTCCTTCTTTGGAAGTCTTTAAACAGAGGCTGGATGGCCATCTGTCGGTGATGGTTTGATTTTGAGTTTCTGCATGGCTGGACTGGATGGTCACTTCCAACTCTATGATTCCATGATTCTTCTGTAGTAATTATGTCTAAGCACCATACTTTTTGTTTGTCCATCTGTCTCTCAAGATTTATAAGGGAGAAGAAGAGATATAAACCTGAAAAGAAAGTAGTCCTGCCCATCACTGCCCTTCATCAATTTCCACCAAGAAAAATATTGCTCAGTCCTACCCTACTGCCTTTTTGACTGCCTGGTGTACACGCCTGCTGGATGGATTGGAAGGGTAATCCTTCCAGAAGCAAAAAGTGGTGGTGGTTGTGTGTCTTCATATCATTTCCAACTTATGGCAACCCTAAGTTGAACTTACACAGTTTTCTTGGCAAGATTTATTCAGGGAAAATTTGCTGTTGCCTTCACCTGAGGCTGGGAATATGTGACTTGCCTAAGGTCACCTAGTGGGTTTCATGGCAGAGCAGGGAATTGAACCCTGGTCTCCAGAATCGTAGTTCAGCACTCAACCCATTACACCATACTGGTTCCTTAAGGCAAAAGGTACTTAGTAGGATTTGTTTTGTTCATAGGCTAGCAGTTTTCCTTTTAACAGATTAATGACATTACTAGAAATTAGAAACATGATTTGTTCAGACTACAATTCCCAAAATGCTTCAAGCAGGTTGGTCAGTGATCATGCTGGCTTGGGGATTCTGAGAACAGAAGTCCTAAAAAGTATTCTACCCCCCACCCCAAATTCTGGATATTACAGTATTAGCTTTTCTAAAAAGGAGTTTGGGATAGGTTGTCATACAGATGAATATGAGAAAGATTTTATCAAATACCCAAATGATGCTGGCTTAATGTCAGTTCTGATTTGTCAGAAAATGTTGATGCTGATGAGTTCACCTTGGGGCAGCTGCAAAAGTTTGGTGGTTTGGTCCAAGGGCCCTTTATTTTCATGGGGCATTTACACAAGTAAGATCTAGTGACTTGGGACTGAACTCTTTCACTTGAAAACATTTCTTTGCAAAAGAAGTCATGTACACAGTGTCAGGGCATCTGTGGGTTTTCACATCCTTTCCTAGGTTGCTTGGCACTGGGTTGTTTTTCAGAAGAGACTCATGTTGCTTCTTTTCCCTTGAGCAGCTGCAATTCAGCTGTGACAGTTTGTCACCTCTCCCCTGGCACCTGTTCATTGCCTACCCCCTTTCTCAATTTTATACAAATCTCATGGAACATTTTCTCCTACTAAGAGCAAAATAGATAAATCGTTATCAAGATGACAAGTCACAGAACAAGCTTTGTTTGGGATTTAAATTTAGATGCACAAATGACCCCCCCCCCTTTCCCCCTTGTTTAGATATAGGGCCTAAGCAGACTGCCAGAAATAGTGCACATTAAATTGAGGCACTGCCCTGGCTCAGTGCTAGGGAATCATGGGAACTGTAATTTATTGTGGCACCAGAGCTCTCTGACAGAGAAGGCTCAATGTCCCAGAAAAAAATACAGTTCCCATGATTCCCTAGCACTGAGCCAGGGCAGTGCCTCAATTTAATGTGCACTATTTCTGGCAGTCTGCTTAGGCCTTTAGTTTATATATAGTGGCTAGAAATGCTTACTTAAACTGAGCTGTTTCACAGCTGTTTGTTTTCATGCAACATTGAGCAAAAGCTCTGCTAGCAACTATTTCAGTGCCTCAGTTGCCCGGTTGTAGAATCACAACAAAGAAAACCAAGGGGGAATGAGTTGGTATGATGCAGCTTGAAGCTCAGAGGTATAAGAGTTATAATTCAAAACCAATAGGATTAAATGTAGGGGGTTGGGAAAATTGTTATTTTATTTTAGGACTTTTAAACTCAAATCAATAGTGGAATTGTGTTTCCCTGAAGATGCTGTTGAACACCCAGCATTCCTCACCATTTTCAGTGCTAGTAGGGGCTGGTGGGAGCTGCAGTTCAGCAGCATCTAGACAGCCACACAGTTCACTCCTCTAGCCTAAATCCAGTTTATTAAACCCAGCTAGAATAGACCTACCTAAGATGGGGACATGATGGAAAGGCAACACTTAGGTAAATTCCCTTGAGTCAGTGGGTATACTCTTAATTGGACTGCAAGTGTGAGAGTGTATCCACACTGCAGAAATAAAGCAATTTAACACCATTTTAACTACATTAACGCTGCCCTAAAGAATCCTGGGAGTTGTAGTTTGTTGAGACAAAATAACTCTTTGACAGACCAGGCTGAATACCTCACCAGACTACAAATCCCAGAGATCATAGGACGGTGCAGTGACAGTGAAAGTGGTGTCAAACTGCTTCATGTCCGCAGTGTGGAAGAGCTGTAAGTATATTTATCGGAAAGTGAGTTGCATTTTCCTTAATTAGAGTTTGATCTTGGTGTTGTGAAGGAGCGCAGATTTGTCTGTGGAAGGATGGTAATTATAGCTGCCTTGTCTTCCAGGAAAGAAGTGTAAAGAAACTGTGATTCATGTGATTCGTATTCTCAGTCCTTGGAGTTATCCTGGCTATAGCTTCCACAGTGATGTTTTTTTCATATGAAAGGCAATTCAAAATTCTTATCACAGACTCCCAAATTCTTGTCCTACAATGAAGACCTTATTCACAGAAGCACATTTTATCAAACTTTAACCTTATCATTTGTTGTTCTTCTGCCAACTGTGCAACCTGGTTCTCTGTCAACAAAGCTTTACATAGACTTGATAGTCCTTGCTGACATATTGCCTTGGCTTAAGATATCTATTAACTATGTCTGCTCAAAGCATGTGGTTAATCATTGTCACACACGTTTCCTAATGTCACCACAAGTTTGGTTTTTTATTATTATTTTCAAGCTTAGTATTGATTAATTAACAATGATTTCTCTCTTAAATTGTACAGAATTGCAACCTGGCTGTGAAAATTATAATCCATAACAACAATTAATTGCAGTGTTAAGTACAATATTGTGACATGGCATCCCTCATCTGTATGGATTCTTTTGTGTCTAATTTTATTTGGCAAATTTATAAAGCATTTTTCAAATAATTGTTCTCAAATTAATTACAATAAAAGTGGAAGAGAGATTGCCAGTAACAATTATGACAATACAATTTGGAAAAATCTTGCAAAAAAACCTCCATGATAGGTCTGCCATAAATCGGAAATGATTTGAAGGCATACAACAACAACAGCAACATATCCAAAATTCTGAAATCCAAAATATTCCAAAAACCAGAACACATGGGTGGCTGTGATAGTGACACCTTTGCTTTCTGATGGTTCAGTGTACACAAACTTCTTTATTTCATGCACAACTTTATTAAAAAAATTGTGTATAAAATTACGTTCAGGCTATGTGTATAAGGTGTATTCAAAACATAAATGAATTTCATATTTTGACTTGGGTCCCATCTCCAAGATAACTCATTATGTATATGCAAATATTCCAAAATCGGGGGGGGGGGGGGGGAACCACAACCTCAAAACACTTTTAGTCCCATGAATTACAGATAAGGGATGCTCAACCTGTAACAAGCAAATGTAATTGTTGTTAACTGCCCTTGAGTAGACCTCGACTCATGGTGACCCTGCGGATGAGACCTCTCCAAGCCCTATTTTCCACTGCTCTGCCTAAATCTTGTAAATTCATGTCTGTTGACTTGCTTGAGTCTAGCCATCTGTCATGTGGTCTTCCTCTCTTTCTACTACCCTCAACCTTTCCTGGTATTGTTGTCTTTTCTATTAAGTCGTGCCTTCTCATGATGATGCCAAAGTACAACAGCCTCAATTTGATCATCTTGGCTCCAAGGGAGAGTTCAGGCTTCATCTGTTCAAGGACCCATTTATTTCTCTTTTTGGCTCTTTGCGGTTCTTTGGCCGCATCATGGGAAGAAGGCCTGGAAAAGACAATAACGATAGGAAAGGTAGAACATAGTGGAAAGAGAGGAAGATCACACACCAAATGGATGACATTACAGGAACTGAGTAGAGCAGTGAAGGACAGGGGGTCTTGAAGATGTCTCTTTCACAGGGTCACCATGGGTGGGGGATGACTTGAGGGCAGTTAACAACAAAACAACAACAATAATAATAATAATATAAAATGTAAACTTCCTCTGAACAACTTTGAACAAGAAAAAATCATGATAGAATCACCATAAGTTGGAAACAACTTGAAGGCACCGAACAATAACAAAAGAGATTGCTGGCAGTCAATGCTTGTCTCTGAATGACATGAACCTAATGGGCTTTAAAGAATATGCTCTTTCAGTAATACCTATTTTAGTGCCTCTGTAATTAGAATTTGGCTTTATTTGTAGCTGTGTTTGAAGGTAAAATTTATCTCCTCATGCAATTGTGTTCCTTTATCTTGGCATTGTCTGTAACATCAGCTCAGTCACATTTGCAGATATCTAAGAGATGGACAGAACCTATTCATTGTAGCTTCATTTGTATAGGCTGCCCTACCCACAGCTCAAGTTTCAGTATAAAATCCCACAGCCATCTTACAAATCTTACTTTATTAATACTAGAGCACTTTTAGTACGGCTGTGTCAATAATGAAAACCAAAGTGCAATCATGAACACCTATGAACAGTGGCTGTCAAGCGCTGTTGCAAATTATCAGGACAAACACTTTTTGAAGTGCAGAGTGCTTTGTGTAAGAATCCCAGAGATTGCTGTGTAGATTAGACTGCATGTGCTCCAACATTTCAAATTAAACCAAGTACATGGACAACATATGAGAGAGAAGTTCAATATTAATCCCATTCCACATAGTTTGGTAGTTAGTGCACCCACTAAGGAATTTTTAAAGTGTAATTCAGTTTAGTTTAATTCCAAATTTTATTTAAAATGCCAATTGATTCTATGCAATATTGGTATAACATTGGGCTTTCTTAGCATGGATGGGTTGATTTTTAACAAATCAATTACTTATAAACAAACAAATTAACAAATTAATTTATCGAGGGGGGGGGATATGAAATAAGACCTAATGTAGAATGGGTACAAATTTTTACCATTGCTATGCTACTTTGTCTAGTCATAGCTGCCCTAAAATTCTAGATTTTGCCATTGTTTTATATTGGCACTAATCACTGTTCCATGAAAGTAGACCTACAATGCCTTCAAATTAATCAGAAATTACCTTCTGAAAAGAAATAATCATTCTGCAGTTACTCCTGTGACTAACATTGCTCACAGATTGATGATGGTCATAAACATGACTTTGGCTAAACACACTGAAGGATGTTAGCAAACTTATTTCTCACAAAGCAGTTTGACTGAATGGTTCCTGAATGTTTCATCTCATGTCTGAAGACACTATCCTGTTTAGCATAATGGTTAATCTGGCCAAGTCAGGAGAGCACTGGAGATTATTTTATTAGTGACAGCATTTTATGGAACAAGGGATTGGATACTATTGCCTGTGTTGCAATGATAATCCGAATCAAACCCGTAATAATAATATATATGATCAGTTGTGCCATTTTTTAAATCCTTCGTTCAAAAGTGTGTTCAGTTATTCACTATGTTTCTTGACTATGGCTGCATCCACATTATGGAAATAATCCAGTTTGACACCATTTTAACTGCCATGGCTCAATGCCATGGAATTCTGGGGATTGTAGTTTATTGTGGCAAACTAGGCAAACCTATCAATGGGTTTTCTTGGCAAGTTTCTTTAGAGGAGGTGTGTCATTGCCATCCTCAGAGGCTGAGAGAGTGTGACTCGCCCAAGGTCATCCAGGAAATTATCTTTAGCCAAGGATAATTTCACTTCTATTGTAATTAAATTGTGTATTTTAGTTACTTTTTTCGTTATGGAGTGTTAACAATTTCAGTGCCCCGAGCCACTCATTTCCCAGGTCAATCAAGGCTCAAGGCGCTTTCAAAATGAAGTAAATCACAAGTGTGTCAAAATGATGGTTTATAGGTTTATTGATTAAATGAAGATGTTAAAAGGGATGCAGCAGTACAACCTTAAGGCAAAGTAAGATCATGTCCTTTCAAGTGATCAAAGCTGTTTTAAACAGCTGCTGTTTGCTGAGATCTGCATTATGAATTAGATAGAATCATAGAGTTGGAAGAGACCACAAAGGCCATCCAGTCCAACCCCCTGCCATGCAGGAACTCCCAATTAAATCACCCCTGACAGATGGCCATCCAGCCTCTGTTTAAAGAACTCCAAAGAAGGAGACTCCACTATTCTCCAAGGGAGTGTGTTCCATTGTCAAACAGCTCTCACTGTCAATAAGTTCCTCCTAATGTTGAGCTGTTACCCCATAGACTGGTTCCTGGGCTGGATTTTCCCATGCATTCTAGGACAGAAATATTCTTATCTGTACCCTGTGAGCTGACCTGGCACAGCCTGCTAGAGAAACTGCAACTAATGAAAAGGGCATTATTATTTGCTAGAGGCCTGCTTGATTAACTAGTAAATGCCCAGTTATTATGGGGGGTTGCAGACTGCCAGAAATAGTGTGAATTCAGTCCACTTTTAGGGTTAGGGTTAGAGTTAGGGAACCATGGGAACTGTATTTTATTGTGGCATCAGAGTTGTCTGACAGAGAAGGCTCAATGTCTCAGAAAAATAACAGTTCCCATGACTCCCTAGCACTAACCCTAACCCTAAAAGTGGACTGAATTCACACTATTTCTGGCAGTCTGCAACCCTCCTATGTCATGCCTCCCTTGAGCACATAAAATAAGTATATAGAGTGAATGGGAGGTCTGCCTAGTCACACCTTACCAGCTCTTCTTTACCTCCTGTATTCCAAACCTGCTGCATGAGTATGTAGTGTTACTAAAGGATGGAGGAGGAATACTACATGGTTCATGTGCTGGCTTGGATTTCACATGCTGAGTCACAATGTCTGGCTATATTAGATGTCCATTCTTTTATCTGCAGCTAGAAGAAATGGAAATAAAAAGCAGAAGACTCGGTCCAAAACACACTGCACAAATAATCCAGTTTGAGACTGCTTTAAGTGCTAGGGAATCCTGGGATTATAGTTTATTGTGGCAGCAGAGCTCTCTGACAGAGAAGGCTAAACGTCTCACAAAACCACAGTTTCCAGAATTCCCTTGCATTGAGCCGGGGCAGCTAAAGCAGACTCAAACTGGATTATTTCTCAGTGTGTTTTGGACAGCTTTAAAGTTCTTTTCTTGTTTGTGTCATTTCAAGCGTGTGAGGTCAGACTAGCCATTTTAACACCTGCAAGGGGGACGGGGGCGGAAATCAGTACTTTCAAAATGGTAAAGCTTCGAACAATTGACAAAGGAAGGATATACCTGTGGTTGGTTACTTTATAGACAGCTTAGAGAGAGGTTTTCCAGTGACAAGAAAATATACGGAATAAGAATGAACAATAATAACTTTGATAAGAATTTACTGACTGATAATCATCATAAAATAGCATTATATTATAAATATTTGTTGGACATGGAGATGGAAGAGGAGTTGATAACAGAATCAGTGGTTAAATGGGCGCAAGATTTAAAACAGTCCATTAACTTAAATCAATGGGGGGAAAATTGGAATGTCAGAATGAAATATACAGCCTGTTATGACTTAAGGGAAAATCTCTTTAAGATGCAATTTAGATGGCACTTAACACCTGCTAAAATTGCCAAAATTTATAAGGGACACTCAGATAAGTGTTGGAAATGTGGAAAAGAGACCGGGACTTACATTCATCTGTGGTGGACCTGTAAGAGAGTTAAGAAATATTGGAAGAAGATACATAATATAATGGAAAATATCTTACAATTACAAATAGTGATGGATGCTAAATTATATCTGTTAAGTATGTGTGACAATGAGGAATTGGATCGGAAATATGGTAAATTTTTATTTTACATGACAACCAGTGCGAGATTGATATTAGCTGGAAGCTGGAAAACAAGTCAGATTCCATCTACAGAACACTGGATGTGTAAACTGATAGATTTAATACAGTTAGATAATTTAACTAGCTTTGTTAGAGGTCAAGACTGGGAAGCAAATAAAAAGATATGGAAACCGTTTTATGATTACTTAGAAAAAGAGAAGGTAGAGGTTATGGCTTAATTAATGATAAAGTATATAAGGGAAGCTATAATAATAAAATAGGATGGAGTTAGAGATAATGGATGTATCTTTGATAATCTGTTTTGATATATAATTTAAGGGTAAAATACTGTTTGTGGTTTTTGCTTACTTCAGATGGAATACTCCTGAGTTGATTACTTTGTTGTATAAATTTATAGCTTGATGGAATAAATATAGGAGAGCAAACTATAGAAAAGAAATAGAACTTTGCCCAAATTCAGGAAGTCAGTTTTGTAAGGAATGGGTAGTTGGTTTGGTGTATATGTATATGTTTATATGTGTTGTATTATGTATTTGTATGTATGTTTGATTGTATATGTTTGTGTTGTTTTTTTAGCATTTAATAAAATTTTAAAAAAGGTAAAGCTTCTTTTACAGAAGATTTAGATTGTAAATTAGAAGTGTGCAGGTTGCCCATTTCAACTGGCTGAAGGAGATCCTTTGCTACACAAATGTGCAATGTGTTTTTCCAGGATGAACCTACTCATGTTTACTAAGAAGGATGTATCACTGAGTTCAGTAGTACTTAATCCTCAGTAAGTATGCACACTATGCTTGAAAAATCGAGATTTGCATTGCAGAATAACAGAAAGTATCAAAGACTCTTATAATACGAATAAAACGTATTGTACCATCCTCCTTTGAACAAAGACATTTTATAATAATCTCGCAGGTGAGGAAGATTGTCATGTGGAAGACAAACATATCAGTTGTTCACAGACAGACCACAATACAGTCTACAATGGTTGTGAAATGGTTACCTTGCACCTCATTCATTGTGGCGTCTAGGCCTTACTGAATGATTCATGCTGTCATATTCCAAGAGACAAAGAAACCTGGAGACTAATTGGCTTCATATGCTTGTACAGTCAACCCTCCATATCCATGGATTTTTTTATCCATGGATTCAAGCATCCATGGCTTGAAAATATTCCAAAAAAATATAAATTCCAAATAGCAAACCTTGATTTTGCTATTTTATATAAGAGACACCCTTTCACTATGCCATTGCATTTAATGGGACTTGAGCATCCATGGATTTGGGTATCCGTGGAGTGTCCTGGAACCAAATCCTAATGGATACCAAGGGCCCAGTATAGTGGAAACTAATATTCCCTCAACAGGAGAGGGATCTTGCTATACCTGCTTTTGACTGGAGGCTTCTTTAATTCAGCTGTATAATTCTTGCTTTAAAAGTTGCACCCCAGTTTCCCACTATGGCTCCATTGAAATAGTTTGCCCCAATAATCCCCTGAGCTCTGTCTCTACTGACTTTTAAGAAATGTAGTTATATATTCTTGAAAGTACAGTCGCCCCTCTGTTTTCGCAGACTTGGAGTCCACGTCCCTCACCCATTGTTCGTGGGCGGCAAATGGAGGGGGATGAATTGGGGTGTGCACATACAGGCACACACCACCATTCAAGCCAATGGGACTTGAATATTGGCGGTTTTCCGTTTTTGTGGGGGGGGGTGTCCAGAACAGATTCCCCGCAAAAATGGAGGAGCGACTGTACATTCAAATATTTACTGTTGGCAGGCTGCTTTGGATTGTTGCATTTAAAAGTGGTTAAGTTTGGTTTTGACGAAGCATTATTAGTTGGTTTGTATTCCTAAATTTATTATGATAAGCCACTTTAATTGCATGGCAGATTAGCTAAAAACAGACGAAAGCTGTACACTGAGACAAAGGCATGAAGCTTAGTTACTAAATATTAAACAAATATGGTTATTTGAGTATAATTCATCTGGCTCCTGAAGATAATGGCAGCCATTTTTCAAAAAGGTGGCCATGTACAAATGCATCAAAATAGAAAATTGGATTGAACCAGTTTGTTGTATCATTTATGTGCCCTGTTTACATATTACACTGGATTGTATTATCGAACACCAACATTTTGCTCAAAAGATACAATGGTACCTGCTCTTACGAAAGGTTCTAGTTACGATATTTTCGAGTTACGAAACGCTTCTTCTAAAAAATATTGTCTCTACATACGAATATGTCTCTACATACGAATGGCTGTAGAGACATATGTGTATATAGAGACAATATTTTTAGAAGCATTTTGTAACTAGAAAATTTCCAGCCGCAGCCTCGGCTATTCCTTGGGCTGACTCTGGAAGCGGAGGATTCCTCCACTTCCAGGATCAGCCCAAGGAACGGCTGTGGCTCCGACTGGAAGGAGGCAGCCTTCCAGCCGCAGCCTCGGCTATTCTATGGGCTTGGAATGGATTAGGGCATTTTAAATTTGCTTCTACTTACGAAATTTTCTACCTATGAAATGGGTTGTGGAACGAATTAATTTCGTAAGTAGAGGTACCACTGTATATACAACAAAACTGCACATTAATGTAGATGAAGATCTAGTTCCTTTATATCACTCTTACTCAGGAGAATCTACATCTTAGTACAGTACTATTCTGCATTTGTTTTAATCAATAAATACTTCATTTGTTTCATACTGTAAGAGCTTTCCATCAATAGAAAGAACATTCATATCTGTAGATTATGCGTCAATCCTTGTATCAAAAAGGGATTCAAAAGCATCAAACTGATACGAAGCAAAACAGACGCTTGTTTGTCATGGTCCAGTTTTATTAACTTTGATTCCCCCCCCCCCCCAATTGTTGCAACATGTTTTAATTAAACATAAAACCAACAGCAGTGTCCTTGTCCAAGTTTGAGTTGGTCGTAACAGTAAAGTGTATCGTATGTCATTGCTGAGAATGTTCTCCTTGACAAAAACTATTGGTATTTGTGGGAGCTCCTGCAGCCCTTTACTGACAGCAGTTCACACTTTCACCTGCTTCCAAGTGTCAGGAAGGGAGAAAGGAATGGAGCCCGGTTTCTGGCTAAAATCCCAGGTGGAAAAGCTTCACCTGGCTCTTGATTTTTTCCCTATATAAATGTGCATGAGAATTTGCTTGATTTTGAGGGTGTGTATCCTCTTCTCTCTCTTCTCACCATCAGACTTTATTATTTTTTTATTTCAAGGATTTCTATCCCACCTTTCTCCCACAATGGGATTCATTTTGCAGATGAGGAGGAAATGTTCTTCATTTTGCACTCAGATTTCAGAATCTTTCTCTCCCCAAGATATATTTCACCTATTCATTGTCCATTTTAGAATAATATATTTCATGGGTGCTTACCTGAGGCATATAGTCTTTGCTTTTGTTCTTGTTGATGCTGCTGTTTTATTAATAATGAAGAAATAAAGAAATAGATAAAAGGTGCTTTGGTTACATATTAATGTAGAAACACAGGTTATTAGATAAAATTAGATAAACAAATCATGTAGTTCAAAAATACCTTGCATCCCTGTCTGAAGTTCATGCTAAATGTTTCTAGTTTGAATTTGTGGTCTTTGCATGGAGGAATTGTACAGGTATGCAAATTCATAAATGGAGCTGATTTGTTTTGTATCTTTAGGAAAGCCCTTTCCATTTTGCCTGTATCGATTTAATCATCTAATTCCCTTTTCTGCTCTTAGACCTTTTAATTCAAGTGATAATATTTTATGCAGAATGTCTTATCCATCATATAGCTGATCACAGATAGTATGCAATGATTTGTGTGGCTTCTTAGAAGCCACAAAAAGTGGTGATGGAAGCTCTTATGGGACCTGCAGATAGTCATGTTTGCTCTCCAGTCTAGACTGCTCTTATTATAGCATCCTGTAAATTATTTCCAGTTATGATTCATGAGCTAAAATAATGCCGACAAAACAAATTTAGAATGACCCTGGATTTTATAAAGAGCTGAGAAAAATTACCTTTTTGTACTACAAAAATTACCTTTTTGTACTACAACCTCCAGAACCTTCTTTTAGACAATGGTCATGCTGATTAGGGGATTCTGGGAGTTATAGTACAAAAAATGTAAATATTCCAATCTCTACATAGGACTGAATGCCATTGAAGTCATCGGAGGTTATCTCTGAGTAGAATTTATATTCAAAAGAGAAGGCAGTTCAAAATGAATGGTAGTTTCTTAGAAGTGTGATATAGAAGGCACAATCACAAACAGTACAGTGAAAAAGAAAAATGAGAAGCATCTAAAGAAACCAGGGTGGATGAATATGAAGTTTTCATATTTTCAGCTATGCTGAGATTTAAAAGGCACATGCAGTTTTTAAAAAAAGGAAACAGGTGGAAGAACAGTACAAAGAAGCAGCCAATATTTATAGAGAAAGTCAGAAGGACTAAAAGTCAGAATGAGTTGAGCTTTCAGGAGGTAAAAATAATGGGGGGGGGGGGCGCGCTTGGGAATATATCTGACAAATGTGGGGAGCAATTAATAAGAATGATTATTTTTGTGTTTTGGTTATTCACAACAATACTACAGCAATTTTTATATTCTTGATGATTGCTATAAATGATAAAAAAACTATAATAAAGATATGCCTGTAAACATATAGTTAAGGTTCAGAAAGTGGGCTTTTTTCTCTCTCTTGGTGGGACCAGGTCCTGTTACAGAGCAAGATTGGTGGGACACAAGATGTGAAAGACTGAGTCTCTTCTTGTAATCAAAAGAGCTGTAACAGTTTCTTGCAGCATTAAAAGGAGGACAGAAATGGGAATGGGGAAAAGAAAAAGAAATGTGGCAGCACCTTTAAGACTGTTTTGTTTTTTTTTAATTTGCATGAGCCTTTGTGGATGTAAACCTACTTCTTGGGATGCAATATCATAATAATAAATACATAGGTATAAAGCATAATCAGCCTTCTTGTAATCAGTTCATGATCAGAGAATAGAAGTATTCCCAGCTCCTTTATATGATGTTCAGTTATATTACTTATATTTAAGATACGAAGCCTCTCTACAAGTATGGAATGTACATGTGTTCTACATATAGAGCAGGGGTAGGCAACCTTTTTGATGCGTGGGCTGGTCCCCCGAAGTCCTCCCGTCCACTGGGCCGAGGGGGGGATGGCGGCACGCGCACCCCGCTGCAGCGCATGCCCCCCCACGCACTCTGCCGCCGCCACCGCGGCGCATGTGGCCGCCGCCGCATCCCCGCATGTCATGGCCGCCATTTTGAAATCAAAATGCAGGTCGCCGCGCGTGCGGCCGCACGGAAGAGAAAACGCTCTGCGGTGGCGCGCTGCGGCGGCAGGGATCGGCCTTGGCCGGTAAGTCCAGCGACCTGGGCCGGAACTGGCCCGGGGCCGTAGGTTGCCGACCCCTGGTATAGAGCTTTCTGGGTTTAACTAGAGTTGTTCCGGTTCTTGATTGAGAAACAATAGAAATAATGAATTTGAGGATCTTATGTAAACTGATTTTATTTTTTAACTTGAGTAGTTATTAATAAAAGTATGGCCGTTACACTACACCAGGGGTAGGCAACCTTTCCCCTTTAAGGGCCGAGGGACTTCAGCTCCCAGAAGCCTCAGCCATGTTGGCCAATAGTCCCATGTTGACCAATAGCTCCTGGGATTCTGGGAGCTGAAGTCCCTCGGCCCTTAAAGGGGAAAGGTTGCCTACCCCTGCACTACACAGATATCAGGCCTATCATGTCTAGTGGGACTTTCATAAAATTGCGCTCTCTAGAAAAGTTTTAGAAAAGTTTCAGTGTTTTAGACAGTTTTATGGGGTTTTAACTGTATTTTATTCTTTTAGTAAGTATTCTATTTTAATATTGTTTACAATTTGATTCTGTTTTGATATACTACTTTTCTATGTTTTTAATTGTACAGTAGTACTCTTTTAATAAAGTGAGTTGCTCTGGGTCCCAGTTTGGGAAAACAGCAGGATACTAATAAATATAATGATAATGATAACAAAAACAACATCTACTTAAAGAATGATAAATAAGAATTTTTTTTAATAATGTGAAGGGAAGAATTCAGATAATTATGCAGTGTCAAATTCCCCAAAAGACAAGATGGAGCCCGATAAGCTTGTTGAGGACATGAGAGAATGCCTTTTCAGTGGCTGTTTGCACCCTGTGAAAGGAAGTTCGTGAGGGTTTAAAAACATAGAAAAAGAACAATGAAATATGGATGGTGACTTAACTGCCCTGGCTCAGTGCTAGGGAATCATGGGAATTGTATTTTTTTCTGAGACATTGAGCCTTCTCTGTCAGAGAGCTCTGGTACCACAATAAACTACAGTTCCCATGATTCCCTAGCACTGAGTTATGGGAGTTAAAGTGGACTCAGTTTGCACTATTTCTGGCAGTCTTCAAAGGCCCTTAATCTGTCTGATTAGTTTAAAGAAATTTAATAGCATTTTGTGTGGTAATATTTCATTATTTCATTTATATGCCACCTTTGTCCCCAAAGGGACTCAAGGCGTCTCACAGACAAAACATTTAAAATCTCAATAAAATTCAAAACAATTAAAACATCTACATCCAATATAAATTCACATAAAAATGTACAAACCTTAAAATATTTATTTATTTATTTATTTATTTTGTATATATTTAATACAATATTTGTATTTTGTATGGGTAAAGTTTATAAGTAGGCAGGAGGAGAAATGTGTTAATGAAAATGGAAAATCTCTAAAGCAACAATGAGATAGATCTTGAGAGGGAAGCTTAGGAAGTCAATTTATGTGTTAATAAGGAAGAATGATTTTTGTTTTGTCTTATCTGTAATGGTGGATAGTATGGTAATGGGGTGTATGGTGATATATGTGTTGTGTTTCTATATGAAGTATAAGTACATGTATATGTAATGTATGTGATGGAGAGATATGTTATTTTTATGAATTAATAAAATATATAAGGAAAAAAATATAAAAAATATAAAAACATAGAAAAGAAGTACATTAAAAGTCCCTTCTGCGGGCAACAACCTTTTTGTTTAAGCAGGCCTTTAATGTGTAAGCAGGAGAGCTTCTTATTGGGATGCTTTATTTATCTTTTTTAACATTTGCATGTCTTTAAAAAAAATGACTTTTAAAATGATTTTATACTGTTTTATTTAATGATTTTATTTTGCATTTATTTTGAAGGTTTTTAATTGTCTCTCTACCATCTTGGGTTTAACTCTGGGGGAAAAGTGGCATACAGATTAAACAAATACTTAGACCTCCACTTAGCGTTTTGAGTAACAGTGCATCTTTAGGCCTCTTCCTTTTACTCCTAGAGTAGAGGAGCAGTATGGTAAAAGCATGTAACTGCTACCTATGTCTTTAAAGGAATACAGTTTGGCCTCCACACCCTGGTGAGGTGAGAAATTATTGTATATTATACTTATTTAGTGGGAAAGAAGGCATCTTGCTGTTATTCATTCTGCCCATGTTTTCCTCAGGTAAGCCCCATTGAACACAGTGAGACCTACTTCCAAGCAGAGGTGCATAAAGAGATGTTGTTAATAATACAAGCAAAACATTTTTTTTTAAAAGAAAACAATTAGCTTTAAAACAAACTAGTACTTAATTGCTCAAAATTGCTCATTATGTCCAGAGACGTAATGTGTACTTAAATTATCCCTGCTCTTGGCAGTACTTATACATTCGTCCCTTCTAATCACGGACTTTCTGTTTGCGGTCTTGAATTTCCACAGATAGGAAGCGAGGAGGGACAAAATGGTGCGCCCGTGCGTGTGCGGGGCCGCGCGGCCATTATATCCAATGGGACTTGGATATTTGCAATTTTTCCAATTTGCCGAGGGTCTGGAACAGATCCCCCACAAATTGGAAGGGACGACTGTACATGTAAATAAAGCAAAATTGATGTAAAATCGTCAGGTCCACAATATGGGCTGCTACTCTCATCATCCCTACCCAATGTGGTTAGTGGTTAGGGATGATGGGAGCTGAAACTAACAGCATCTGCATATCCAAGGTTGGGACACAAATTTGTGCTACAGCAGAATGGTTTGTCTTTAGGTGCCAACTATCCCTTTTGGTTTTCGATTTAACCCTAAATAGCTTCTGATGAGCCCAAAAATGGATTACAAGTGAGGGCCTCTGTGTCCTACCAGATGTTTTATAGAGTTGTTATGAGCATTTACTGTCCTAGTTTCTAATTTCCTGTGATCTCATTCAGGTTGCCATACAATTACCTTTGGACTCACTTTATGTTTTATTAAATCACCTTTTCCACAGCTTTATACAAATAGGTTCCATTTTTTAAATGGTAGTTATGATCCAAGGAAAGCACAGGAAAACAAGTCATCTAGGCCACTTCAGCTCTGTTTTGATTAGTGATGACATCTGCCTCAAATAGTACTAGTGAGCTGGAATAATAATAAAATAATGAAGAGTAGAACAGGGCAATGATTTTTCAGGTGAACCATGCCATCAAATAATGTAATGTTTTATGAAATGAGGACATTTCTGTCTATTAAGGAGCATGAGTTTGTGGTTAGCTTGCCACTTGCCAAGGAAATGCCAACTAAGGATATTAGGTGACCAATACTTCTCTCTTGGGTCCAAAACACACTGCAGAAATAATACACATTAATGCTAGGGAACCTTGGGAATTATATTTTATTGTGGCACCAGAGCTCTTTGACAGAGAAGGCTGAATGTCTCACAAAACTATAGTTCCCAGAATTCCCTAGCATTGAGCCAGGGCAGTTAAAGCAGTCTCAAACTGGATTGTTTCTGCAGTGTGTGTTGGACCACAGCCATCTAAAGTAGGCCTCACATTTCTCCTCTACAGTTAGAGCAGATACATATGAATATACCGTATTTTCTGGCATATAAGACGACTTTTTAACCAGGAAAATCTGGAGTTAAAATTGGGGATCATCTTATATGCTGGGTATAAGGAGTAGGAAGAGGAGGAAAATAGAGGTGTGAGGCAGGAAGGAACTAGGGAGAAAAGGAGGAGGATGAGGAGGTCCTCCTTTTTCTCTCCCCAGCTTTTCCCCCCTCCTCCCCCCTTTCCTCCTCATCCTCCTGGTCCTCCTCCTTCTCTCCACCGCTTTCCCCCCTCCCACATTTCCTCCTTGTCCTCCTGGTCCTCCCTCTTCTTTCCCCGGCTTTCTCCCCCTCATCCCACCTTTCCTCCTCGTCCTCCTCATCCTCCTGGTCAAGGAGGACATGTATGTGTCTGTGTGTGGGGAGCCGGGGAGTGAAGGAGGGTTTCTTTGGCAAGGTTTGTTCAGAAAGAGTTTGCCATTGCTTTCTCCTGAGGCTGAGAGAGTGTGACTTCCAAACTGTTGTTGTGCACCTTCAAGTCATTTCCAACTGATGATGACCCTAAGGCAAACCTATCATGAACCTATCATTTCTTGCCTATGTGTTTTTTCAGACAGGGTTTGCCTTTGCCACTGTCTGAGGCTGAGAGAGTGTGACTTCTAAGATTGTTATTGTTGTATGCCATGATGTTTGCTTGGCAAGGTTTCTTCAGAGGGGAGTTTGCCATTGCCTTCTCCTGAGGCTGAGAGAGTGTGACTCGCCCAAGGTCACCCAGGGGGATTCCATGGCTGAGCCAGGATTCGAACCCTGGTTTCCAGAGTCATAGTCAAATACTCAGACAGGGTGACCAAATGTCTTCAATGTAAAGGAGGACAAGTCACTACAAAAAATGTAGGACATACAAGAAAAAAAATGTAGAGAAAGCTAAAAACACTAATATAAATGTAAAGCCATGCTTCTTAGCCAAGCTCAAAATGGATGACGTTTTAATGGTCATAATGGTGACTTTTAACCTTATCATGGGGTTTTCTTGGCATGTTTCTTCAAATGGGGGTTGCCATTACCATCCTCTGAGGCTGAGAGTATGTGACATGCCCAGGGTCACTTACTTAGCCGCAAATTGTACATACCCCAGAATGTATCACCTAGTATATTGGCAGTCCTTCCCCGCAACACTTTCTCATTTCTGCCCAACCATCTCATAGCTGGGAGATGGAAATAATTTTTAAAGCAGCATTTAAATCTGGACTATTTTTTTAAAAAGTAAAGTCCAAAACACACTGCAGAAATAAATGCTAGGGAACATGGGAGCTGTAGTTTGTTGTGTTTATAAGTGACAGTTTTCCTACTAAGTACCTGCATGTCATAAGCATTTGAATTAAAATTACCATATTGAAATCAAATCTGATGTTTTTTAATTTTTTATTTCGTGTGCGTTGGAGGAAGGGTAGTCTTATATGGCGAGTATATCCCAAACTCTATATTTTAACTGGAAAGGTTGGGGGTCGTCTTATACGCCCAGTCTTATACGCTGGGAAATACGGTACTCCTGAAAGCAGTGTTACTTTTTATGACAAAACAATCTTGGTGCATAGCTTGGAAAAGTTACTTTGGGAACTAAAATTCCTTGAATTTTGCAGGCTGGGAGATTATGGGCATTGTAACCCCTCCTAGATCACTTTTCTAACCTCTTCCTTGATAATGTTATATCCTTAAAACATAGGAAAGTGACTTAAGCAACGTAGTTTAGTACCATCTGCTGCAAGGTGAGCAGAGTGCAACCCTAGGACCACATGTACACAACAAAGGCTGTTTTCCATCTCTTTGTTTTGCCACTTTTAAACAGAAAACTAACTTCTGAACCTACCACATTTCCTCACGTCTGGTCTACTGCACTGACTAACAACAAGACCGGGGGGGGGGGGGGGGGATATTCACCGCTTATTCATTTCCTGGCCAAAAAATGGGTTTCCGAATATTCAGGAAACCTACTTGGGAAGAATCACACAGTACTGAGAACCTTGCACCTTTTTTGCCCAGATTTTGAAGTGATCTGGAAAATTACTCTGCACATGGGGAGGGGGGCTGCTTGCACAAAGTGGTGTCCTTTATGCAAGGAACATGACAAAATACTTTTTCCAGGTGGCTGCATGTGATTTTTCTTGTACAGGTTTAGTGTAGCAGAGTTTTTTTGTACAAAAATTCCCAGTCATCCAGCTCTCACAAGAAAAAACACATGGCTATCTGGAAACAGGAGACTGACTGCAGGGTTTCTAGACAAAAAACATGTTGTTGTTTTTTGTACATAGGTCACTGTCTTACTTCCTGACTTGACTGTACTTTTTATATAGCTCAAGTGCTATCATAGTGAGGTGGAGACAGAGTACTCTGCCTCAGAGTAGAACCAGGTATAATATTTTTAAGTTACAGAAGAGTAGATTTCAGTGGAACTTTAGAAGGAACTTCTTCAGCAGTTAAGCAATGAAACTAATTGCTTTGAGTGGTGATGGGGTCTCCTTCTCTGGGAAACTTCAAAAAGAGGCTGGATAGCTACCTGCTGGTTGTTGTAACAGATACAATAAACAATTAGTGTTATGCTGATTACACACACTGTACATGTAACATCTCAGTTTCAAACAAAATAACACTTTCCCCTGAACTCCTTCCACATTCTCTACTCCCTTCAAATCCTATTTAGAATTCCTCCATTCCTCTCCTCCTAATAGGACCTCGCTCTGTTTCTGGTTGTCCTAACTAACTATTTTGCAGACAAGCCTCTGAGTTATATTCTTTCCCCTACAGTCCCCCTGGCACAGCATTTCATGACCTATGCGTAGCTGACTCTACTCCAGCTTGTCCCACTTCTCACTTCACAAATATCAGCCTCTAAGAAATGAATGGTGGTGGTGTAGAATCTATAAGCCCCAGAATGTTGCAATAGCTGCTACTACACAAGGAGGGATAATTTATCATATAACCTTAATTAAGCACTAACATATGCTGTATTTTCTAAGATGCACCGAAGGCGCACAGAAGAGCTTAGAAATTTCACAGTGCTGGCTGGAGTATCCTAGAGCTTGTAGTCCAAATGGTTAACTTTCCCAAGTTTTGACTAAAACCTGTGTTCCTTAGACGTAATAATAGTCAGTTGGGAGCAGCTTTTGGAAAAGCATCTCTCAGCACATATGAGACTACATCTAAAGGGCACCGACCATGCTATTAATATCGCCAACATTTTAAAATGATTTTCTTATATATGTGTGTATTTTCCCCAGGTCCAGCTTCCAATCTGAAGTTGATCTCTCCAACCTGATGCATCATCATACATTATGGTTCATGTCAACTCATTTAGAAAATGTATATACGTCCTCCTGGCATTTATTTTGGTTCTGACTGTTTGTTTGTGGAAGGAAACACGAAAGGGACTCTATCTTTCTCTCAGGCCAGGAAGTCGATCTGACAACATACTGATAAAGATGTGGAGGTGGGGTGGCCTAAAAGAAGGAACAATCTGGGAAGAAGCTGTCAATGACACAAGCAAAGTTCCTTTGTCTGCAAAAGCGTCAAACACTAAAGTTGATGTTAGTACGAAAGTGCCAAGAAGCAATTTAGGGATAAAACCCAAGGAATTGCCCAGTTACCTGAAAGTGTGGAACAAGGATAGTTCATCCCAAAGCCTCCACCCAAGACTACAGAGGGCAAGGAAAAACTACTTGCAAATTAACAAGTATCGTGTGAAGTATTCTGGACCAAAGAATGCTAATAAGCGCAGACCTGAGGAATTGTTATGCCAACTTCGCAAACGGCTGAACTTTGGGATGATAACTGCTGCGGATAAGCCCTTTAGTACATCAGAATTGAAGCCATACCTGCCAAAGGAAAATATCAGCATGGAATTGGGTCGATGTGCAGTCGTATCCTCAGCGGGATCCATGAAGTCATCCTACTTGGGAGAAGAAATAGGTCTGTGTTATTCTTCTATTGCAATAGAAGCAAATAAAAAATAGCAATTAAAATCTTTGACTTTTGGGGAGATTAGTGTTTGGGGGCTGGAAAGAATAAATCATTCTCAATTGATAGTATTTATTCTTCTCGTCAAGCATCCCCAAAGTTCAATTACTGTGTGTTGTGTGTCGGTCCATGTTTTGTAATGCCTATGTTTAGAGTGGGGCTGACATTTTCTTAAAACACCTTTTACTGATTACTTTTAATTATGATTTTGTTTTTGTGACTAGAAAGTTGTTTCGGGGTCTACAGAGGAAGCTTAACTGTTGTTTCTTTGAAACAAACCAACAACAAGCCACGGGATCTTCTTTCAGCAAGCTGTAGTGATGATTAGCCACAGTGTAGAGTTCAGCTGCCGTGCTAAACTGCTGTTCATCTAAACTGGATGGAGGAGCTACCCATTTTCCTTCTTGTAGCTTCATTGGAGTACAAAGACAAGCTAGGGAAAGCACATGATACCAGGGAGAAGCTAGCCTTGTTCCAACAACATAGTTTGTTGTGACATCTAAATGTAACTAGTGGTTGTGAGAATTCAGAATAAATACTGAACCAACCCTGGCCCTTTAAAAGTAAAACTATAATTGACAGTGTTATCCACTCTAGTCTAATGTATACTATACAATATGATCCCTATTTTAAATCAAGTTATGATTTATTGACAGTTATGATTGAGTTTCATTTGATAGTAGGCTTTACTAACAATAACAAGATAAATTCTGTCAGGTCAAGATATATTTGAGCTTAAGTAAAACTTTATGGAATTTCAGATTCCCCAGATTAATGTAATGTAAGAGCTCCACAAGATTGGTTGAAATCCCATCTCAGTTATGAAGTCACCAGATGTTATTTCAGGCTCTGTCCCCATATGTAGTATTGTATTCTATGGAGTTGTAAAGATTACTGAGTAATATTATTATGTTATATGTTGGTCTGAAATGTCTATTCATACCACTATACTGTCTCCATATATAGTATTGTATTCTATGGAGTTATTGTAAAGATTACTGAGTAATATTATTATGTTATATGTTGGTCTGAAATGTCTATTCATACCACTATATGCTGCCCTGAAATTCTATCAATAAGGTTGGTCTGGGAATATTTTAATTAATGAAATGAATGAATGAATGAATGATGTCTGTGCAGCACTTTGTATCCTCTAAAATGTATTTAAAATGATTGAATGCGGTGGTGTACTCACCCATGGTATCACCTGATGTGGGAGGTGGAGCTTCTGGGAGTGGGACTTCTGGGGGGGACTCATGTGAAAATGGCCACAGAAATGGACGGCCGCTCCCCTGAGGCCTATGGGAATGGCTGCGCGGCCAGGGAAGCCTCATGTGAGCCACATAAACAGCTTTGCGGGGGGGGAGGGGAGTGGCCGTGGAACTGGGCAAACTGGTGCCTGGCCAGGTCAGAGACTCTCCTCCAAGGCCCGGGAACCCCTCCAAGGCCTGTGCAAGTGGCCGCATGGCTGGGAGATGCGCCGTGCGGGGTGGGAAAGTGACCATGCAGCTGGGAAAGTGGCTGCCCTCCACCCACCTGGGCCAGAGACCTCTCCCCCAAGGCCCGGACAGGCCTTAGGAATGCCTGCCAGGGGCAGGGGCTAACCAGGTGTTACCCCCCTTCTGGGATGTCACCCAGTGTACTCTGCACCCCTGCATTCCATCAGTGATGCTACTGATTGAATGCAAAGATTATCCTGTTAAATATCCTGTTAAATATGAATTTCAACAGGGAAACCAACAGCGGCAAACAGTAAAGAGAAAACTAAAACATTATAATGACATCACAGAAATTCATAAAACTATATTGTAGCCTACTGTATATACTTGACTATAAGTTGAGGGCAGGTTTTTGGGCCAAAATTATGAATTTTGATATGATTCATGGATGAGTCAAGGGTAAAACGTAAGGGCATGTAGCAAACCATCTAGAGGACAAAGCAAAGGAGAAAAAGATGCCGCAGAACTTACAAAATTCCAGCAGACATAACTGTGCTCATTTTAAAATCTGTGCGGATGAGAGGATAGAGGGGGATCAGGTCCTCCAGGATACACTCTTGCCTTTCACCAGGGGATGGTTCCATTTTTAATAAGAATGAAAATACAGTATGTACATTGACCCATGGATAAGTCGAATCAGGTTTTGAGGTCAATTTTTTAACTCAGATTTCTAGACTTACATATGAATATATACAGTAATCCAAGACAGGTTGAATAACTATTCCTAGATCTTCAGAATCTACAACCACTATTATCTTAATAATATTTGAAACTGAGTTAAACTTTTGTTCTGCCTCTTTAATTCCATAAATGTCACAAGAAATCTGTTCACAACTTCCATTGTTCCAGTACAGATCACGTCAGATGTTAGAACAGAAAAGCATTTCTATTTCTTCTCTTACAAGCAGTGCTTTTTGTATATGTATGTTTTTTGTGTATGCTTCCTGGAATGTTAAGATGAAGTGGCACCTGATGGTTCACACGTCAGTGCAATGGTGAGTTTGATCTAGATTTTATTTTTGAACGTGAAAGGAGCTATTGATGGTGCTGAATTCTATTCCTCCCAGTAGGTTTCCACAGCGTGTATTGCTCATCTAAAGTTCAAACTAAATCCTAGAATGAATTCACTGCTCTACCAGCACAAGGCCCCAGATGCTTTGGTGCTGTGCTCTCTGTTGCAACTGGATTTTCTAAAATGGGATAATATTGTAGGAGTAAATTCATGTAAACCTAAGTGGGTGATGATGTCTGTGTAAATAAAAATTTCTCACACTCACAGTTGAAAGTTTGGTTGTGGTAGCACTTGTTACTGATTTTTTCCTCAAAACAGCTGTAGTCAAGTCCCAGAGCTCAAAACAGACTTTTGTTCCTGGGAAGAAGTTTTGGTCTATCAGATATCTTGAATTTATATTTCCTGGTTTTTTTGCTTTTAGATAGTCATGATGCTGTGTTGCGGTTTAATGGGGCCCCTACCAGAGGGTTTCAGGTTGATGTAGGAGAGAAAACCACAATTCGCCTTGTAAATTCCCAGGTAAGTCTCCTGGTAGATAGAGTGATAAGGAATAGCAATGGAAGGTGGTTCATTTTGGCTTAGCAATGTAAGTAAGGGATTTAATGAGAGCTTGCTTCTGCTCTATTGATTATGCAAGCTCTTCTGTCCAGCAAAGATATGAAAACAAATCCTGCACAAAAAGTGGAAGAACCAATAATGTCAACGCTTTGTATTGCCTTTGCACCAGTATAGAGCCACTGTGCTTGAAATATTTTATTTTAAAATACTCTTCTCTACTATGAAAACAGAATGGCAGTTTTTTAAGCACCCCATGAAAAGAGGAAAAGGAATCTTGTATCCAAATTCTGTAGACCTTGTTATCTCTGATTTTTCTAAATATAGTACCCTCAGCTGTGAGAGTATTTTAGCTGGGTCTTAATAGATATGAAGGCAATCAGGGTTTTATCTTAAAACCATGCACATGACACAATATCTCATTAGAACACATTTCAAATTGTATTTTTTAAATTTAGGAAAATCTGCTGGTGCATGGGAAATTTTCATTAGGACTGTAGCACATGAAGGGGAAGTAAAGGCTGTCCTTCCCTATAAATCTTAACAAAAGTCTGCCCACCCCCACATGCACCACTGGTATTAAACTTAGAACAATAATGTTCTTATTTGTTCCAGTGAGAGCTTTTTTCCCCTAAAGCTAATGGCAGTGCAGTGGAATATAAGATTTTTCATCAAGCAGATGGTCTCTCCTAGTCCTTCCTGGTCCCAGTTGCTATGATCTTTGGAATGTAAAGAATTCCCATTAATTTTTGCATCCTTGGTTTCAATGGGAGGAGACTTTGGAGGGTTGCAGATTGCCAGAAATAGTGTGAATTCAGTCCACTTTTAGGGTTAGGGTTAGAGTTAGGGAACCATGGGAACTGTATTTTATTGTGGCATCAGAGTTGTCTGACAGAGAAGGCTCAATGTCTCAGAAAAATAACAGTTCCCATGATTCCCTAGCACTAACCCTAACCCTAAAAGTGGACTGAATTCACACTATTTCTGGCAGTCTGCAACCCCCCTTTGAGAGGAGTGAGCCACACAAAAGTAATGCTTCTGGAGGTTGTAAATTATCATCATCTGAAGTGATTCCATGTAAAAGATGGAGCAAGTTTGTTTTCTGTTGCTCCACAGATTAGGACAGAAAACCAGTGGATTCAAATTACAAGGGGAAAAAAGACTCCACTTAAACATTTGGGAAATGTTCTTGATGGGAAGAGCTGTTGAACAGCGGCATGGGCTGCTTGAAAGATAATGGGTCTCCTTCTCTGGAGATCTTTAAACAGAAGTGGATGTTCACCTCTCGGTGTTGGACAAGATTACCCTTGTAGCCCCTTGTATGACTATGTTTCCATGGTTCTATCTCTTTCCCCCCAACGCCTTAAGGTTTTCACTTTGCCCACCCCTGAGTTAACTCATATCATTACACAATGATGAAAGGAAAGTTGAGTGTATGCATATAGGATTTAATCTACAGTCAGCCCTCCACATTTGCAGCTTTGACTTTTGAAATTTTGATTATTTGTCGATTTGGTTATTATGTTCTCTCTAGGAATCCCTAGGTCCTCCTGAAAAATGCTGCTGGAAATTAACCATATAGTTGTGCTGGAGGATCTAGAGTTTACTAAAGAAAACACTTCTGTAGGCATTTCTAGGTTCTCCAGCATGATTCTGTGGTCAACCTTTGGCAGATGTTGACCATAGATTTGCGCCGATGGGCCTAGAGATTCCTAGAAAGGTGGTCTCTCAGGTGAAAACGTAGCGTTTTTTATTTGTGTTCCCCCCCCCCCACTTTCATGGGGGGTCCTGTGCCCCTAAACCCAGTGAATGTGGAAGGCCTACTATAACTTAGTTTGGTATAATCTTGCCTACTCATAACACTTAAACCTATGGATGTTAGTGGGTCTATTCTAATTATGGCTAAGTCTGGATCCAACTTACAATTTTTGTATTACAGCCTGAATTTTGTTTCATATGTCCATGCAAAATATTTTTAATAGAAAGCATAATTTTAAGTCCTACCAATCTTGGCTAGATACATTTCAGAGTCTAAATCTGACTGGAAGAGAATTTATGTCCTATGCAGTGAATCTGCAACTATAAAGGCATTACATTTCTTCTCTCTGTGTCCTTAGTCCAGCTTGCATACATAGTGTTTATGCCCAAGAGACTCCATGTTGACTGCAGCTGGTTCCATCAACCAGTTTGATTGATCAGAGCAACAGGGGTAGGTAAAGCCCTCTGCAGAAGATTATATATGATGGTGGGAATGGAGCAGCTGAAAGCTAATCCTTTTGTAGGCACCTCACATTCATATCCCTAAAAACCTCCCAATGGGAAATGACCCTTCCAATATTCCTTTACAGTCTTGGAGACAGCGGCAGGGAGAATTAGTCATATCTGTTAGAAGGACTGAGAGAGAGCTTTAAATGAAGACTGAAGAGAAAATTAATTGATATGCAAAAGTAAGCTGCCCTGTGAGGTTACTATAATATTCATTAATCAGTCTAGTAGTATATACAGGACAGATCATGGAGACAGTTAAATGGGAATTAGCAAAAGAGTCAAAGCCCAAACTTTTAAGTAGCCAACAAACCAAGCAGTTCATTAGAAACAGTGCAAAAGGACAGGATGCATAAATCTGGTAGCAGTTAAGTGACTGCTGATGAAGAGCAGAAAGGCCCCCCGAAAGCAGGCATCTGAGCTGTTGTATTACTGGTGCCTGGTACTCAGCTAAAAATAGCCAAAGCATCTGGGGACTGGATATTAATGAGGCAGCTGAGTTAACAGATAAGCACATTTGCAGGAGCAAGTTCATGAGAAACTGCCCTTTCTGCAATGTACAGAATCTCTGGGAGGTGAACAGGAGAAGCCTAAGTCCCTTCCATTTAAAAGTGCCCTACCTTAGTCTTGAGCAATCTAAATACCTTAAGGGCACTAGATCCTGTCTCATCATGGAAGCTAAGCAGGATCAGTCCTTGCATAGAAGACCACTAACGAATACCAGGTGTCATAAGATATTTTTCAAAGGAAGCAGCTGGCAAAACCACTTCTGAGGGCTTGTCTACACCGGTGAAAAACAGTACTAACCCCAAAGCAAGTGCTGCAGTCCTGATGACATATGGCCACTTTTTCCCAGGGAAGATCTGTGTTTTTCTGCTCTTAACTTGATTTTGCTCCAAACGAGACAATGTCAGGGGAAATTCTGGTGTTTCCTGGAAACCCCAGAGTGGTCTTGGGTTCTTTTGGCATTTGGTGGCTGGACTGGATCTAATTCAGCCCAGTCCAGTTGTCCACATACCAACAGCCATGCCATCCCCCTTCCATTTGCTGAGCAGTGCAGGGAAAGGGGATAGCCTATTTTTGGAGACACTACAACAGTTTCCTAGTGGGCTGGAGCTTTATATAAAGCCTGCCTCACACACTGCTGCTTCTGTTGAGGTTAGACATGGGCACCAAGACTCCTTGTTTATCACATGTTTGGTGTGTGTGTGTGCTTCTCCCCTCAATAGATATGGCGGTGTGCCAGACAGCTTCTGCTTGTGAGGAAGTGGCAGCGTATACATAAAGCTTCTGCTTGTGAGGAAGTGGCAGCAGCTCCAAAGATGGAATGGGCCAATATGTGCACAATGCAGCATCACACTGAATTTGGCCTAGTGCATGTGGTCACTATGGTGAATCTGGGGTGAATCTGGGGCATATTGCTCCTGACTGATCCTGGATTAAGTGGCTCATAAAGATGCTCCTTGAGTATTCCTTGCCTAGGAAAACCCTAGGAAATTCATGGGATTGTCATAAGCCGACAGGCAACACCTTAGCCTTTGCTCATATATCAGTAGGCTATGTCTTGTTTTTATTCATACACTTTAAGAAAAAATTGTTTTCCAAATTTTGTTGTACTTCTTCCTCATTAACTTATCTGTTAGGGAACTCTAGTGAGTACACTCTTGGTTCAAACAAAGCATTGGCCAGGACTGCTGGACCTCACTCCTGGAATGCTCTCAACATGGTCCTGAAGTTGCCATGGAAGAGGAAATGAGAAACTCCTCCAAGGATGCCAATCCATCATTACTGATACAGGCATAGCCCAGTTAACAAAACCTGTGACAAAGAAGCTCTTTTTTACAAATTCCTTTAGGCACATCTGCCCACACCTTTTCCTCTTTGTCTTTTGTGCAGTTGGAAGATATTTTTTTTAGTACAATTGGCATTGCGAAGATGCTGAAGGAGGACTAGAGAAACAGAGACTTTTGCTAGTAGGTTTCAGGAACATGTACAGTCACCCCTCCAAAACTGTGGCTTTGATTATTCACAGAGGGGCAACCTCCATTTTAATGAATGGAGCATGCTCCTGCGGCACACACACCTGCCCCATTCAAGCTATGGGGCTTGAATACACACGGTTTTCTTTTTTGCAGGAGAGGGGCCAGAACGGATCCCCTGCAAAAAAGGAGGGGCGACTGTATACAATAAACAATCCAATAAAGCTTGAACTGGAACAGAGCAGGAATCTACTCTAGCCAGTCCTGCCATAGCTTTGTGGTCCTGCCTACGATAGGCAAGGTAAACAGCAGCTGCCTCCAGAATCCCCTGTTGAGCATGTGTGGACAGCAAAACAGGGATAAAGGGGAGAGCAGATAACCCTCCCTCCAGCATGCATCTTAAAATTGACCATCAAAATGGAAATCATCATAAAAGTGGAGGCTAGTGAAAGAAAGAAAAATCACTTCCAGATGCATTTAAAAAGAAATTTTCAGGAATGTTCAAAATGTTTTTATTAACTTATTTTATTTACTTACTTCACTTACCTGATCTGGGTTTACTTACTTGTTTATTTACTTACTTGACCTGGGCTGGGTCTGCACAGGCCAGAATACTCCAGAAGCAGCCTGAAGTATTCTGGCCCCGGAGCTGCCCTGAAATCCTTCTGTTACCTGGGAACCCCCATTGTGACATCAGGCAGCTGTTTGCACGCATGTCCCACTGTGCCGCCCACTGCCGCCGCCACAAGATGCTCACTTTGAGGTCAGAATGCCCCCCCCCCCCAGCATCAATCACATGGCTGGGCACCTTGTTCTGAGCAACTCGTTATGCCAGCACTGGGTGGCACAGCAGGACGTGATGTAAAGAGCCACACAAGTGTCAGCAGAGGGTTCTGGATCTTTTGGGAAGTTCAGGAGTAAAAGGTGAGCTATTTAAAATTGTTTTAAGGGGGTATACATCTAGTTCAGTGCATTGTCTGGACCTTCACAGCAGAAGTGGAGATTAGTTCCTGCGTTATCAGGACTCCTCGCCTGTGAGGATAGGGGGATGCGGACAGCCTCTGGTTGTTTCATTTCATTTGTGCATATTGGTAGGTTTTGATAAAAAGTTTGCTGAATCACACTGAACTGATTTTTTTGTGTGGTGCAGGTGCTTTTTATGTCTGTTCTTTCCATGTTATTTGTGCCTTTAGTGGCAAATTTTCTGTTAAAGAAATCATGCTTAGGAACACATCTACTTCGTTAGCTGAAATATATCTGTATTTTCATTGAAGAACATAATACGCTTCTGATGAACAGGAAAATTCTTCAGATTAGTTTGAAAATCACTGTTTGAAACTAGGAGTGAAGGCTAAATATAATACTATAAGAGAAGTCACAGTGTCTTGCTTGATCTTCTCTGTGTGAGCTTGGGCTTATTGGGAAGCTTCTGGGTTCCTCAGTGAATGGGGAACCGAAAGTAGCTTCAAGTCTGTAAAACAGTCTTGAAAAAGGTATGAAAGTTCCCTAGAACACAATTTGAAAACTGCTGCTTTAAGCTACAGGGGAAATCCAGAGGGCCTTTCAAGCTACACAGTTGTATCACTGTAATTCCCCTTTAACTGCCATGGCTTCATTTTATGGAATCCTGATAATTGCAATCACCAAATTGTAAATAAATAAGATGAAGCCATAGCAGTTCTAGTGGAATCATGTCCCATGATTGTATAATGTGAAAGGGTCTCAGATGTACCGCAGACATCACAGTGGGATACATTCCTTCTCTCTCTACCCCACCCACTTCCCTTTCTCCTCTTCCTTTCCTCCCTTACCCCCCTCATGCACACACATTTGCTTTATGCTATCACAGCTTCACAGTTTAAATATATTTCATTGAATGCTGGTTCAGTCAAAGGGTGGCTCAAATGAAATGAAGCTATTACTGACATTCAGTTCCCAATTCAATATCACCATGTATGGACCTGTTCCATTCTTTCTAATACTCTTGCAAATTGATACATACATTTTTTAATTAGAAAAGTTACTATACCTTTCTTGAGTCTATTTCTTCCCTTGTGCAAAACTGCTTTGAAGATTCATAGAATCATACAGCTGAAAGAGACCTCAAGGTCCATCCAATCCAATTCCCTGCCATGCAGAAATACACAATCAAAATATCCCTGACAGTTGAACATTTCATCCTCTGTTTAAAAACCTCTAAACAAGAAGCCTGCACCACTGTCTGAGGCAGTGTATTTGACAGCCACAATCAGCTAGTTTTAAAATTGAATGCTGATAATGCAAATAGACTTAAAAACCAATGAGATGTGACCCACCTGTCTGAAAATATTTCACATTTCTTCATCTTTCTATCCTACATTTATCGCTTTTCGAGCTAATTAGTATGTTGTTTCCTAGGGTCAGAGAGGGCTCTGATTTTTACAAAGAAAGGCCATTTGCAGAAGTGCTGACTCAGTTGTAATTCCGTGTTTCCTGTTACACTGAAATACCCAGATGGCTTTTATGAAAAATGCCACATCTAGTTCAGCCCTGAGATAGCCTTTAATTTGTTCTAGCATGACAATTCCAACCATCTTCGTTACCTTTTGTATATGAAGTTCATCCACTGAACATTTCATGCTCAGTACAGTGTTGAAAAAACATCCTAGTTTAAGAATGTTTTAAAAGTAATCCCATGTTGGCTTAGGTGGCATGAAGTCAGGAAATGCAGTTATGTTTTCCAATGCCAGAATTTGTGCTTGCTTAGAACTTCATCCATGAAACAAAGGAGACGCATCTGAGAGGTAATGTTTAACAAGTATGGTGTGATGATATGTTTTAGCCTGTAGATATGTTAAGGCCTTCTCCAGAGGCCTTTTTCAGGAAATTGATCAAAAGAACCCCCACATCACTTATGGCATGAATGCAAGATTTAGATTTTATGAGTAGATGATAGAATGAATGGACAAAGTTCAAGGGCATTGTGGAAATAACAGGGCTGAAGAGAATACCCAGAAACTCCTATTATTTCCAAAACTCCAATTATGAGTGGAAGAAATTCTGTCTCTCCATTAAGAGCTCGAGGAGCCAAGGATTTTAGTTTAAAAATCTTTATCTTTTCAGCAAGATTTTGAAATTGGTATTTATTTTCTGTAACGCACAAAATTTGAGGTCAGTTGCAAAGTGCTTTTGTTCCACATTATGACTCACCAAAGGAGTACCTGTTCTTCTTTTCCTTTTATTGCAACAATTTCCTCCTTTATGTTTTTTGAGAGGACTAGTTGCTTTTCCCCACATAGCTTTTTTCTGACATTTGCACTGAATGGCATAAAGACAAAGCTGCTGTTAGAGGTTGTAAAATGGTGCAAGATATTTGTAGACTACATAAACCAAACCATAAAACCGATAAAGATATGCCATTTGTTAGACCATGTGAACCACATCTATGTGGATCACAAAAGATACGCTTTGCACCATTTTACTGCTTCTAACAGCAGGTTTGTTATTTATGTCATCCAGTGTAAATGCCAGAAAATCTGTTCTTGGTGTGTGTGTGTGTGTGGGGGGGGCAACTAGTTCTCTCAAAAAGTGTATGTGGGAAGATGTTTGCAATATAAGGAACTCAGGTGTTTTAGAGAGTCAGAAAGTTGCTCTCTACAGGAAGAGAGTGGAACTGGAGGGCAGTTTAGTGTTCTCCCCTTCCCATGAATTTATTTTCATCACTTTCATAATCTCTGGATAGGTTTTAGGTCTGTTGGTCTGTCTGTCCAGTATGTATGTGTATTCATGCATTATCTTTCTCGGCCTCCCTTTTCAAATGGGCAGAATTCATTTAATCACCACCTCTTTTTTTCATTCCCAGCTTATTACTGTTGAAGAACAGAAGTTTCTTACAGACGTACAATATAACTTTGGAACTTTAATTGTGTGGGATCCAGCACCTTATCACTCAGATATTCAAGAGGTAAGATGTGCATGAAGGTACATTGGACTTGGTAGAAGGCAGCTCTTGTCCATGACATGAATGATTTCATCAGTTTATGTTTCACAATTTTCCCCTGTAGCAGTGTTATGTCTGTCATACTGTGTGTTACAGTGCTGGGCCATAGGCATCTTAGAACACAAACAAGATCCACATTGGCCCAGGATCCATGAAGATCAAACAGGAAAATACAAGACAACACTGCAGTTAAGCATCTCAGCTTAACTAACCTGATCCAGGAGATTTTTATAATTCTACCAAGTCAGAGGAAAACATTTAGTGGCCTGAGTACGTAGAATCCTAGGAAGATACCATAGCCTTAGGAACTTCTTGTTTCAATTTCTTACTGAAAAAGTTTTCATTTAGGCCGCACATTTTTTGACTTTTGGACAGCCCAATAATTGTGTGACTGTACATTAATAAGCATAAATGAAGCTCTAAAACCACCTCATAATAAAAGATAAAACCAGCAACAAAGAGTCAAAATACTACAGTACAAAAAATGTAGAACTAAAAACAAAGTAGAAGATGTGCTAAGTGAAAGCACTCCAAAAGAGTTTTTAAACTTTGAGGATTTTTTTGTAAAAAGTCTCCACTTGGCTCTGTAATGATGTGCCAGAAAAATGTTTTTGATAGTTGCATTCCACAGGTAAATCACTATCACTAAAAAGGTCCTCTTTTCTTGTAGCTGTTCATCTTCCTTCATGACCTGAACATTGTTCTATATGCATTACTTGAGATGCTAAATGTACTTGATGCAAAAGTCACTGAAACTTTTAAAATGCTTCTTGGTAAAATAGTTGGATGACACTCTATTAAGAAAATGTATGACAGCATATACTGTAGAGGTATGGTTGCAAAGGGAGCCATTAAAATTTGCTTTTGGAAATAATTCCCATTCTCACCTTCTGTGGGCAATTTGCTGTGTTTTTTGTTTTTTATTGTCAGTCTGTGCTATCACACACACTTACAGCGGTAATGTAGTGTTTGATGCAATTGTACACTCAAATGGCTTGCAAAGCCTCCCCTTCTCCTATTCTTTTAAGGCAAAGAGAGTGTTCCTGCTCATTATTTCAGAATAATAATACCTAGTTCATCATCAGGAGAGGTAGCAAGACCAAATATCCTACACCAAACAAACCTGTATTTCTTGCCCTCTTTTGTGTGATTTGCCAGGCCCAGTCTAAAGAAGGAACTGGGAGAGCTTGTCATAGATTGTATGTGGATACATTGGATCTCCACATACCTGCTTTTAGGAAGTTGTGACTACAGAAACCACCCACTGAAGAGACAGTAGTGGGTACAGCAGGAATGAGCAACTGTGTGGGTACTAGGATCCAGTTTCCTCCCCAGACCTCCTGCAGGCCATACCACACCATACCCATTATGTCCAAATGCCTCCCTTTATTTCTACTAGTCCCTCTTAAATGGGCAGCAGGAAATAACTTTCCATCACCTTCAGACACCACTTTGAGAAAGGCAGCAGAAGAAAACAGACATTAGGGGGTACTATGGAGTTCTGGGCGGTGTTTGTACAGGTTGGAGGGAGGGAAGTGTGTGTGTTTCCACACATTTTAGGGGCTTTATGTGTTTTGGTGCAAAAATGGCCTGAAAATTGTGCCTTTTTAAAAAAATTAAAGGTTGGAAGGTTCAGGGGCCACAAAAATTTGAATCTGTCTGGTGTAGCCTAAGGTTTCAGATTCGCTTGTGCAATTCTATCACACACTCCTGATCTATACTAGGTTTCTTCAGTACAAGCTGTACCCTGGCTTCTTTTAGGGCTGCAGTACTAGGTCTTTTCTGAGCCTCTGGTACTAAAGTTTTCACACCTGATCCACATGCACTGGTTATTTGTATTGTGTGGAAAGCTTCTGGAGAACATCTTTGCTTGAGGCCATTGTTTTGAAAGAGTTTTGCTGCATTGCAATTCTTTCAATTTTTGGTTTCAGTGGTATCGAAAACCAGACTACAATTTTTTTGCAAGCTTCAAGCATTATCGGGAAAAATATCCTGCACAACCTTTTTATATCCTGAATCCATACATGCAGTGGCAGCTTTGGGATATCCTTCAAGAGAACTCCCCTGAGGATATTCAGCCAAATCCACCTTCTTCAGGAATGCTTGGTAAGTTGACTGCTGAGCAAATCTATAGTTCCTTATCTGTGCTCTTCTGGTTTTTCACATACCAACTAGGGCTAATTAGGGATTATTGTTTCCTATTTTCCTAGATAGCAACATGTTATTGATGAGGACTTGTCTATTTCAGTGTGAAACTTGTCAGTTTGGGCAAAATAAGAGTGATTTTTGCTTACTTAAGGATCTCCCTAGGTACACAGAACTATATAAGCTTGTAAATTAGGAGAAGACTGGCACATAATTCCCTTTCAAGCATCTGTGAGATAACAGGATGTTGTCAGCAGCTGAGTGGTGATAGAAGCTTAGAGAAATAAAGAGAGAGATACGTTTAAAAAGGGTTGCAGATTGCCATTTCTCAGCTCCCCAGAGTTTCCAACTACTGCAGAACTGACAACTGCCCTCCAGGACACTAAATGACTGGGCATATAAGACGACCCCAACTTTTCCAGTTAAAATATAGTTTGGGATATACTCGCTGTATAAGACTACCCCTCTTCCAACGCACACCAAATAAAAATTAAAAAAAACATCAGATTTGATTTCAATATGGTAATTTTAATTCAAATGCTTATGACATGCAGGTACTTAGCAGGAAAACTGTCATTTAGAAACACAACAAACTACAGCTCCCATGTTCCCTAGCATTTATTTCTGCAGTGTGTTTTGGACCTTACTTTTTAAAAAATAGTCCAGATTTAAATGCTGCTTTAAAAATTATTTCCATCTCCCAGCTATAGGATGGTGGGGGAAAATGAGAAAGTGTTGGGGGGAAAGGACTGCCAACATACTAGGTGATGCAGTTTGGGGTATGTACAATTTGCGGCCAAATAAGTGACCCTGGGCATGTCACACATTCTCAGCCTCAGAGGATGGTAATGGCAACCCCCATTTGAAGAAACATGCCAAGAAAACCCCATGATAAGGTTGACTTAGGGTCGCCATAAGTCGGGAAGGACTTGAGGACACACAAGAACAACAAAAAAGTCTGCAGTTGTTTCATAGGTAGTACATGGGAATAGGAGCCAGCATGGTGTGGTGGTTTGAATGTTGGACTACTACTCTGGAGACCTGGGTTTGATTTCCCACTCTGCCATGAAACCCACTGGGTGAACATGGACAAGTCACACACTCTCAGCCTCAGGGGAAGGCAATGGCAAACGTCCTCTGAACTAGTCTTGCCAAGAAAACCCCAGGAGAGGATCGTCTTAGGGTCCCCCTCTTCGTCCTCTTCTTCTCGCCCCCACCCATATCCTCCTTGTCCTCTTCTCCCAAGGCTTCTTCTCACCCCCACCCCTGTCTTCCTTGTCCTCCTCTCCTCCCAAGGCTTGTTCTCACCCCCACCTCTGTCCTCCTTGTCCTCTTCTTCTCCAAAGGCTTCTTCTCGCCCCCAACTCTGTTCTCCTCCGTCGTCCTCTCCTCCCAAGGCTTCATCTGACCCCCATCCCTGTCCTCCTCCATCGTCCTCTCCTCCCAAGGCTGCTTCCCCCTCACACCTCTGTCCTCCTCCTCCTCCTCCTTATACATGATGTATAAGACGACCCCCAACTTTAACCCCAGGTGGGTTAAAAAGTCATCTTATATGACGGAAAATACGGTATTCCTGTAGTGCATTCCGAGCCACCAACCCTAAATATTAATATTTAAAAATCAAATAACCCTCAGAAACACACACAACCTTTATTAGTATGCTTTTAAAATGTTAAGTGTTCATGTCTAAGTCTTGGAATTGTGGTGGTAACATCAAACTTCCTTGCAGCTAAGTAAATATGTGTAATATAATGAGAATGCCACTGCATTCCTACAGATGTTTCTCCCCTCCACACACACACCTGAATTGCTCTTGTCTTTAATGCTTACCACAAGATGGCACTGTTTCACAATGAGATTCTTTTCAAAAGTAAAAATCAAAAATAGGAAGAGTAGCAAAGAGGGGAGAACAGAAGGCTTGTGATATTTTTAAAACCAACAAGGTGTCACAAGACTCTTCCCCACTTCCTTCCCTACTTTTTTTTATACTGAAACAGATTAACACAAATTTCATCCACATCTTTCTATATTCATGGTTTTACCCTTTTAAATGATCCAATCATTAAAATTATTCCACAGTTTATTATGCTTTAAAATTTTTGAAATTATTTTTGTTGTTAAATGTTAAATAATTCTAGTTTTATTGTAAGCTGTTCAGGAATCTTATGATATAGGAGAAGATATACATATTTTAATAATAAAGTTGGTTGTTATTTTGAAGTTATTCCCAACTTATGGTGACTCTAAGGGAAATTTATCATGCTACTGTCATGGAATACTAGCTCAGAGTGGGGTTGCCTTCCTTTTAGGCTGAAAAAGTGAAACTTGCCCAAGGTAACCCATTCCCATTGTGTTTCCATGGCCAGGCAGAGATTTGAACCCTGGTCTCTCAGAGTCCTAGTCCAACACTCAAACTACTGCACCGTATGGCTCAATAATAAAATAATAAGGTAAAATTACACAGCTAACTCTTTAAAAATTAAAGGTGTACAGTGTAATTGGTCTTAACAAAACATATGGCCTGTCTTAGATATTTGTTCCTTCTTCAATTCTGTTTTGTTTTGTTTTTAATCCCAAAAGACAAAAGTTTAAAATTGGATTTTGTTAATTCACTTGAGCTGAAGGAAGGTATAAATCATACTTTGTATTCTTCCCAAGTGAGACCTTAGTGCTGGCAAGCAAGGTGCAGGTCGTAAGTGTTTCTCATACATTACCCAAACATGTTCCACGCTAGTGTAAAAAGAAAAGAGATAATGACTTGTCTCCTGTTAGATGATTGGATGCTACTGTCAGTACATGACAAGGAACAGGTACTAATAGAGTAGTGCTAATAGCTAGGCATATACCAGTGCATTCCCTGAAAGGTATATTCACTATATTCAAAGTAATCACAACACCAGCAGGAAGGATTCCACAGATACATACCCAGACCATAGAGAGGCTTCTTTTGGGACTGCAACTCCTAGAACCACTACCATTCCAGCTATCAAAGCTAGTGACCCCACCTTTCTGGCTCTCACCTAGTGACAAGTAGGAGAGAGACTTAAATCCTCCTGTGAAGGCATCTGTCACTCTGCTTGAGATTTCTCCTTTTGTCTTCCAACATATCAGTGCTCACCTGGCAAATCCTCCTATATCCAATCCCAAAGTTTTAAAAAAGATTACTGTACTATAAATAAAGTTATTATTTGTTTTATTGTGTGTCTTTGTTTCTGATTTATGGTGACCCTAAAGCGAACCTATCTATGGGGTTTTCTTGGCAAGATTTGTTCAGAGGAGGTTTGCCATTGCCTTCCTCTGAGGCTCAGAGTGAGTGAGTAGGGAATCGAACCCTGGTCTCCAGAAAGAACTTGTAGCACCTTTGAGACTAACTGAAAGAAAGAAGCTGGCAGCATGAGCTTTCATAGACTTTTTTCCTTTCAGTTAGGGCCTTTACAGACTTTCAGAAATAGTGCAGCTTGAAGCCATTTTAACTGTCCTGGCTCAGTGCTAGAGAAACATGGGAATTGTATTTTTTCTGGGACATTGAGCCTTCTCTCCCAGAGAGCTCTGGTGCCACAATAAACTACAGTTCCCATGATTCCTTAGCCCTGAGCCAGGACAGTTAAAGTGGCCTCAAGCTGCACTATTTCTGCAATCTGTAGAGGCCCTTATTCTCAAAGGTGCTGCAAGGTGCTACATATTTATTCTACAGACTAACATGGCTATATCTTTGAATTCTACCTGAATTCAAACCACTACACCATGCTGGCTGTCCTGATCCTAAACCCTGGAAAAGTTACTTTCTGGGAAAGTCTGAGATGGACTGGTGACAGTGTCAGTTAACTTGCCTCATTTCTGGTAGCCCCACCAACTGCTATCATTCACAAGGAATGGAGAAGGGGATTAGATTGCTGTTAATTAACATGTATTTCAGTGGTTGGTGGGCAAGGAGTTCTGGGACTTGCTGTCCAAAATAGGAACTTTTCTGAGCATTGGAGTCTGAATCATAAAGCAGCCTCGAAATGGTGTGTGTGCATGTAGTAGGAATGTAATTATTTGCTAATTTCATTCTCAAATGAAACAATAAGTAATTTTAGCAGTTGTAAAAAAACTCTTTAAAAAACTGCAGCTTTCCAAGGCTGTTCAAAATTCTCACACTCTTTTTTTGCAGGAAAAAAACCAGCATTTTCTGTACATAGAAAATAATGCCTGTGCCGAAATACTATTTTCTGCATAGAAAATGCAGTTTTGGTCTCAGAAAATGTGGTTGGTTTTGCACACAAAATACTGTGTGCAAATTTTGGGTGGAATAATTCCCAAACTGTAAACATTCTCATCAGTCCAAGATTCTCCTTGCCAACACTGAGGAAACATGTGTTATTTCCATTTAAAATATATGTTTTCATATATTATTTCCATCTCTAGCGTACAACAGACTGGAGTTTGATGTTTCTAGGGGAAATGTCCTCCAGAGGGCAGTACTGCTTCAGTATGAGCTTCTTAACACTTGTCAATTCTATTCTAATCTTGCTCATTTGTTTATAATAAAGCGAAAGCAGTTTGATGGTACAATTTGTCATCATCCTATTCACAATATACCCCCCCCACCAACCGTACTTCAATCCAACTACAAACATATTCTTCAGAAGTTAAATGTAATAAGAATAAGTAGTTAAGATGATGGGGTGACTATTTTGTTTTGTTCTTTATTGCAATTGCTTTTAAAAAAAACAAAACTTGACACCAGTAATGCAATGTTGTCATTGTTAAGTTCACTCTGTGGAATAATCCATCACACTTAACGTAGGTTCAGTTGCGCTAAAGCCAGCATGGTATAGTGGTTTGAGTGTTGGACTACAACTTTGAAGACCAGGGTTTAAATCCCTGCTTGGCCATGGAAGCCCAATGGGTGACCTTGAGCAAATCACGCTGTCTCAGCCTCAGAGGAAGGCAAAGGCAAAGGCAAACCTCCTCTGAACAAATCTTGCCAGGAAAACCCTGTAATATGTTTGCCATAAGTCAAAAATGACTTAAAGTTACACAGCAACAACAGAGCTTAACCAAGAACCGATATGGAATAATCATTAAAGTGTTGGACTAAGAATTGGAAGATCCAAGTTATGGTCTTCACTGAACCATGAAATTCACTGACTGATCCTGGACCAGTCACACACTCTCAGCCTGACCTATCTCATAAGACTACTGTGAAAATGAAGTTGGGAGGGGAAAACTGTATGACCTAGAGTTTGTTGAAAGAAAGGCAAAATATAAATATAACTAATAGATGAATAATAAGCTTAAATCAACTTCCCATCTAAAAGGCATTCCTCATTATTGCTTCTCCATGGCTGATCACAAGCAGGCTGGACATAGCAGTTCCAGAAACATGGCTTTTTTGAATTACAACTCCTAGGACAACTCCAGCCATCAGGCCACTGATCAAGCTCAGGGATGTTCATACAGTCATCCCTCCATATTTGCAGATTTGACTTTTGTGGATTTGTGCTACTCTGTGGCCAACATCCACCAGAATGTGTGCAGGAGCTAGAGATTCCTAGAGAGAACACTTCTCTAGGCATTTGTATGTCCTCCACTGCAAGTCTGCCAGACATTGGCCACAGTTGTGCTGGAAGACCTAGATATTCCTAGAGACATGTTCTCTCAGGTAAAAAGATCAGTGTTTTTTATTTATGGTTTTTCAACTTTTAAAGGGGTCCTGTGCTGCTAACCCTGCTGGGCCCATTGTACACTGAGATCATCTGTTACTTTTATATTCTGCTCCAAGTATCTCAATTAACAGATGCAGAGCAGAGCTTGGAATGAATTCAGATGCCATCAGATCATTTTGTAAGTTGGTATAATAACTGCACTTGCCTTATGAATTGTTAAAATGGATTTAAGGGTAAACCAATTCTTAGAACCAAAAGAATAATTGAAAGTAGTGCTGTGACTATGGAAGATTACTTTGTCTAACCAATTACAAACTACCACTGCTCCTTCTAATTTGAAGATAAAGTATACCAGGTTAGAAATTGGGATTTATAGGCAGCCTTGCAAATCTAGTGGTTCTATTTTTACAAATTAAATCCTATGATTTGCAGACCACTAGATTCAAGACAGAAGTCAGTAAAATGGCCCAGAGCAAGAAGCTCAGCACTTTCAGTTTCAAAAATGTCTTCATTAATTATTCACACTTTGCTTGTAGGCTTAATAGTCCATGAAGTTTCCATATGAAGTCCTGGGTCCTGAATAAAAGTGAATTGAACTTTTAAAAGGCAGAGTTAGGTCCAAAACACACTGCAGAAATAATCCAGTTTGAGACTCCTTGAACTGCCCTGGCTCAGTGCTAGATAATTCTGGGAACTGTAGTTTTGTGAGACATTTAGCCTTCTCTTTCAAAGAGCTTTGGTGCCACAGTAAACTACAATTACCAGGATTCCCTAGCAGTGTAGATCCTGAACTGGGGATGGCAGGACTTCTGGTGGGACTTCCAGGGGAAATGACCACACAAGCAGCAAAACAGCCATGCAGGCCAGGGGAAGTGCCACATGGACTGGGAAAGCACAAGTGCAGGCCAGGAAAGCATCCACATGGGTGGGAGAAAAGCCGCATAGGCTGCGGAAGTGCTGCACAGGCCATGGAAATTGCCACCCGCTGCCCACCTGGCCCGGAGAACCCCATGAGGCCCGGAGATCCTCCCGAGGCCCGGAGCGGCATCTGCGGCATCTGCGGCATCCCAGAAGAGGGAGGGGCACCTGTGTGGGGCGGGGGGCAACCGGGTGTCACCTCCCTCTTCTGGGATGTCACCCCCCTTCTGGGGTTTCACCCAGTGTGGCCTGCACCCCCTGCACATCCTCCCAGGGACACCACAGGTCCCTAGCACTGAGCCAGGTCAGTTAAAGCAGTCTCAAACTGGATTATTTCTGCAGTGTGTTTTGAACCTTGGGATTACAGCATTTGGGGAGAGGGCACTGGCGAGTATCAGATTATAAACCTGGTCATTACAAGTGGGAGGGAAGGAGAGACATTAAGACTTCCCCATTGCTATCTGCATTTTTTTAGACTTTGCTATTTACTGTTTTTTCTAGCAACAAAGAATCATTTCTTTTTTTGGATTGCATTTTGAGAAGACCTCACAAGAACTAGTTTCTGAATCAATGTGCAAATCCAAAACAACAAAAAATGGGGGTGGGGGGGTAAACCTGGAACACTAACAAATGATATTTGGCATAAGCTTTTGTATAATTCAGCCTACTTCACCAGATGCAGTATGCAAAGCAGAATGCAGCAGTGCATTCATACTTCTCAGATTCCTGTGATGCGAAGAGACAGTGTAGAAGGAGGTGTATAGTACCTCCTTACACAGCAGTTTTGCTAGGCAGTGCAACAGCTGCCGAAATCGCACTGCCTTAATAGCCACTGAACAGCCAGCTTCAGGAATGCACTAAGAAAACATTAATTGCACCACCAGTCTCTGATTGCCTCCATAGCTACACCTATCCCCAGATGTCCAGTGATAAAACGTTACCACATGTCAATTTCATATAAGATGTCACTTTCCACCCTTGTGTCTAATCATCAGACATAGTGTCTGTAATTTCTTTCTCTCTCCCTTGTTCTTTCTCCCATAGGTATTGTTCTCATGATGAACTTCTGTGACAAAGTGGATGTTTATGAGTTTCTCCCTTCCAAAAGGCAAACAAACATTTGTCATTATTACCAGAAGTTTTTTGACCAAGCCTGCACTATGGGTGCCTACCACCCACTGCTCTTTGAGAAAAATATGGTAAAGCACCTTAATCAAGGGACAGATGAAGACATTTACAATTATGGGAAAGTGACTCTGACTGGCCTAAGGAATGTACAGTGTTAGAAGTATGATTCTCACATTCTTCACTCTGAAGGCACTTTTTAAAAATATTAAAATATTTTTTAATAAAGGACCAGCCAACAAGTATTTTACAACAAGCAATTCTTCCATTGAGTACGCCTTAATGACTGCAGGATTCATCAGAAATTTAGAGAATTCAATCTCACCTTCATGATTGTAGCCATAGAGCACAAAATATGACTTTTGATGCAGAACTTTGTTCTCAGAAATGCATAGAGTTATCCTTGCCATGGCTGCATTTTTAAAAAAAGCCTCTAAAAATATTTGGGCAGTTTCTACTTAAAAGCAGAAAGCTGAACTTAACAATGTTGAAAGCAAAATCATTTTTCATTCCTCTTGTCTCCAAACATGCCAGCAATACCTACAGTGAAGATTATAGATCAGATTGCCAGGTGTCATCGCACTACACAAACTTTAATTTTAATATCTTACTTTTAAAAATCAATAATATAATTTCTTCAGTAAATACCATCTTGGATTCTGCTCTGGAAGAAAAGAGGGATGCAGAATCAATCAATTAATCAACCAACCAGTCCATGAAATTTCCACAACAAATGACTATTTTGAATGTACAGTTAAGCATTTCAGGAATTTCAGAAAACTTTGTAATTATAGTGAGGAAAGTTATTGTCCTCAAACCTGCTTTTTGGCTGTGTGCCAACTTTAGCTGTTTCTTGATAACCCTGTGCTTGTAACCAGAAATTAATTCTTGTTAAAGATGTGAAATTCCCATAAAGTTTGAAGCTGTGGGAAAAACTGTTTCCCCCCTTTTTGGAAAAAAAAGTTGACATTTTGAGGAAAATGGAAAAAGATCTGTTACTAGTATCCTTTAAAGCAGGGGTAGGCAAAGGGCAGTCTGTGAACTGTATGTAACCCTTGGGATCCCCATGTACAACCCCTAGAAACCCTCCAACCTATCAGTTTTTAAAAAAGAAAATTGCACCAAATCACCTGAAATTGTGATGCTTTGCTTTCTCTCTCCCCTCTGGGTCCCCCAAATCCACTAAAATGGCAGCCAGAACTGACACTGTACCATTTGGGGTCTGCTGAAACATGCTGGCACTGTCCAGTAGGTGAGTGTAGGGGGAAATGCCCCTGCCCCTTGCACAGTTGCACCCTGGCTTTATAGAATGAAAATCATATTGTTTCTTTAAAAACATAAAATACATAATAGACATAATATGAAACAATTATACAGTTTTGTTTAGCATAAAATTATGATTGTTGTGTTAAAAGTACAGTACAGTCAAACAGTTGTTACAAAGTGAATTCCTTTGAAAGGTTTAAATGTTTGTTATAAATGGAGGTTAAGAGGAACAATAAAAAACAAACAATGAAAACAGAAGAAACCATCAACATTAGTGAAACAGAAAATTATTTTGTCCCCTCTAGTCTTCCATAGTGTCAGAGGCATGAAGCATTCATTCCCATAAACAGAACTGAGAGAAGAATACCAAGACAAGGAACTGCAATGATCAGTTACTGTACATTATTTCACATAAATGTCTTCCTGTGGTACCTTTTTTTAGAAATATTTTAGTGGTTGTACATATATGAATATTTTGTTTTAAACATTTTCTTCAGAATTCTAAAGGAAAATATTCCAAAATCTCTTCTTTTTTGCTCCCCCACCCAACCCAATTTTCCATATTCAAATTCTTCAGGGGGGAGACTTTTGGGGGAAGGGAGGGGGAATTTTGCCCAATTTTTTTGTTCCCAATCCTTCACATCTCTAGGCACTTTTGTGGTTGGAAAAATGTGTGAATCTACTACTACCTTAAGATAGCTCCTGACTCAAAAAATGTTTCTGCTAATCATATACAAAATCCTGAATCAAATGGTGCTTCTGCTAATCATATACAAAAATGGATAAAGTTCTATTTTCTATTAGAACTGTTTCCACTTTGATAGGTTAGGTTTAAGATTTGGCTATCTGTTTGCCTGGGTATTGTTTGTATGCCAAATACATCTTTTATGTCTTTACTGTTCTGTTGCTTTCAATTAATAGTTCTTCCACAGGAGGTTTTTTGATGAAGCAGAGCCTCACAGCACTATTGCCACCACCTACTGGCACCACAGCAGTCAAACTAAATGACAAGAAAGCCACTAAATTACCAATTTATTATAAATTCCAGAGAGTAGACAAAACAGCAGACTACAAATTACAACCATGAAGACAAATGTTTTAAATCGCCCACAGGGACGCCTCAAATAGTTAACGGAAATTCCCTTCTCCCTTCCTTATTACAAAGACCATTTCGATTCCAGTTGAATAATTTGTCCTACTTTTTCCCTTGGTTTTGTGTAATAGTTCATTGTGTATACCTTCCCTATCATCCCATTTGGCTTGTTTCAGGTTTAGTGGCTATGGAATAGATTGTAGTCGGAAAGACAAAATGACTGAAAGGGAGTACTTACATCCGTCACATCCTGCTCTCTTCTTTCACACATACAGTAACCTGCCTCTCTCAATGCAGCCAAGATACAATAACAAAATACAGGAAGCTGCCAAGAAAAAGAAGACGAAGCACCTAGGGGGCAACTTCATCCTGTCTAAACTGTCTCTAACCTTTGCAAATTCTTGGAGAACAAATGCAATTTGTGCAAGCTAGTGAAAGGCAAATCCTAGCTTACCTTCAAAAGTGCAGAGAACTGGATGTGGGCAAGTATCAACCAGTCATTTTGAAGCCAATATCAGGAAAGTTTTTCAATTTCTCTGTAAATTATTGGAATGGATGAATAGAGGGTAGTCTCATGAAATCTGCAGGTTATGCCAAACTGGGAAAAGTAGTTAAATCCTCAGTCAGGCTTTAGGATGACAGTGGACCAAAATCGATGAACTTTTGGCTTAGTAATTTTATGTAAAAAAGATCTAATGGGTCTTAGTAAATCACAAACTAAAAATGAATAGTGTGGTGTGGCAGGAAAAGAAAAAGTAATGCATTTCTAAGCTGCAATAACAGAAGTTTAATGTCCTGAGCGAGGGAAGTAACTGATGGTTTTAAAAGGGGCTGTTTCAGGACCAGTTCTGATCAACACTTTCCATGCTGGTCATCAATTAAAATGTGCTTCCTTGTTTACTCCATTGGGCCAGGGGATAGAACTAGAAATGACTACAATGTGTCATCATACCAGCCTGAAAAAATTGGAGATTATGTCAAGCTAAGCATGAATGGACCTGGTTAGTAATTGGATGGGAGACCAGATGTAGCAGTGATCTCTGGGGCTAGGAAAAATTCTAGAGTGAGAACTAGAGAACTACTTTCAGAATTGAGAATACTAAATACAGCAATGGTGTGCCTCCTGTGCCCCTCTATTTCTATAAACAGGCTATTAGCAGATGCAGAATATTTATTTCAGTCACACCATACAATAGCTAGCCACATCTCTTAAGGCACAATACACCAGAAATCAGAGGAAAATTAATTTTGATGAGTAAATAGAAAGGGCACTCCAATCCAAACCAACCACTTGGATTACAGTATCAAATGAATTTGGTCTTTATGTTCTCGATTTACATCATGCAAAGTAGCCATGGCTAGCCATTTATAAAACACTCTTTTGGTCTCTAATTTTCTGCAGGTCCTCTATTTAAAGCTTATTATATTTCCTGCTATCTAGCAATTTGGCCTAAAGAGTGAGGAAAGAACAGTTTATACCTATTTATTCCAAGAGCTATATCCCTGAAGAAGGTGAAGGTGGAGGAAGATTGATCCAGGAAAATTCAGACAGAACAATTAGTTCAGGGGAAAATATAAGAAAAATATATAAACCACTAGTGAAAACTAGGCCTCACCAGATACAGATGTCAGTCTTGGTAAATTGTCTCCCAGGCGAGAACTAATAATTTTTCCATTTTTTCCCCTTCTGAGAGAAAGCCATTGAAAACTGGTTTTCAAAGACAATTTACCATTTGGAAACAATTCCGTTTTTTTTAATTGCATATTTGTGTGTGTGTGTGTGTGTGTGTGTGCGCGCGCGCGCGCGCGTGCAGAAAACTGTATTTTCTGTGCAGAAAAGAGCATTTTCAGGAGGATGGTTTCAGTCCTGTATGTCCATCTATAAGAATATAGCTGGATGCATCTCAGCTGCTCCCCTGCTCTTCATTGGCCAGTATATTGGCAAGGGGAAGGGCTACAGCAGCTAAAAGGTGGAGTTTGCAGGAAAATTTTGTGTGCATCCAGTAGAGAAATCTGATTTTTGCAATGACCAAAAACGGATTTGCAGAGGTGTAAATTGAACTTATAACTTAAGCCATCAACAGAATACCAGACCATGTCCAGGGAGGAACAGCTGAGGAACTGAATATGTTTAGCCAAGAGAAGACAAGATTGAAAGATGATGTAATGCTGATCTTCAAATATTTGAAAGACTTCTCACGTGGAATCTCATCTGGGTAGAAAAGCAGGATATAAATTGAATAAATTTTTGAAATGATGGTTTTTGAACCAATGCATTCAAATTACTAAGTATTTTAGCTAAACATTAGGAAGAACCTCTTGATGGTAAGAGCAGTTCAGTCGTAGAACAAACTACCTGTTCCTTGTAGAGTTTCCAACTCAATCTGGGTGAAAGAAAGATTCTCTTTGTTGCAGGTTTATAAATATAGGTTGGTTGAATGTCTGTCATGCATGCTTTAGCTGTGGATTTCTTCCATTGGGAGCAGGTTGGACTAAATAATCTTTGGAACCCCTTCCAGCAATACAATTCTGACATTCTCCCCATGGATACTTATTATAGATCACTGTTAGCAAACCACCTTTCTTTTTAGCCTTTGCATTGGTTTCCTGTTACTCTTACTCAGTTGCTGTCCCCTAGTTCTTAAATTAAAACTATTTTACTACTTTAACCTAGCTAGTTCTCTGCTCTTGTATTTCAATGTCATGGATACATCGCTTATAACAAAGTACCCCAAATGATTTTACAGAATACCACATCTGAATTAAGAACATGTGTACATACAATATTCATAGATGCTTGTGTATGTGTTATCCACGTCAAGCCATAGCCAATCACACCTACAACCTATAACCATTGAATTATGGTGGTGTACTGATTGAATAGGTATTATTAGAAGTAGGCCTAAATTCTGTGCTGCTCATGTTTTAATCCCCAATTCTCAAAAGATTGTTGCTTTCATCCTGGTCCCTCCTTTTCCCCTACATCTTCCAAACCACTTTTCTCTGCTGCTGCCTTCAATCACTGTCCATGCCTAATATTTCCCCACAAATCTGCTTCTAAATAATTATTTCCTTTTTGTTTCTGGTTCCAGGGTGAAGTTTGTTTGTGTTTACTGTCATCCTGTTAGTAAGTCCAGTTTATGTCATTGTATGTCACTGTTTTGGTTGTTGTGGAGGTCAGAATACGGACCTCACAGAATCTCCCAAATCTCTGGGAATTTAGATTGTTACTAAATGGCCATGGGGAGGGGATCGGCAGCTAAAAGGTGGGTTTGGGATGGGCAAGAGGAGAGGCATAGTGTAGTTCGACATGTAATGCAGGATGTTGGCATACATATATGTCCTGTTTAAAAGTATCCTTTTATTATTGTTTCCCATTTAGATTTTATGTCAGATTTTGTGTACAGTGCCTCGCAGCGTAAGCATAAGACTTTGTTGTTTGGTAGCACCAATAAGTAAATGACTGTAGTTGGAGTCTTCTTCTTCTTCTTCTGGCCAGATTACTGACAAAGTTTTCCATTTCTCAGAAGATAATGGAGGGTGCTGGGTGGAAGCATCCATACATAGTAGTTGAAACAGTAGTTAAAACAACATGGATCTTCATATGTTCCTCTGCTTCACGTAAGGAACCTTGCAACCACACAACCCTCAGATTTTCTTAAACATGCAGGACTGGGGGACATCTGAACTCCCCGCTCCCTGACCCAGAGTAACAGGATTGGAAACCTTGCTATAAGAAACATTTGAAAGTTTCAGAAGAAGGAACTGGCAAAACCACATCTAAGTATTCCTTGCCTAAGAAAACCCTGTGAAATTCAAAGGGTCTCCGTAAATCAACAGGCAACATGAAGGCACACACACACACACATGTTTTAAACATCTATAAGCTTTGAACATAATATATGAATATCTATTAAGTTCTGAACATCCATAAACGTTCTGTCTTTCTATGTATCTCTCTGTGAAAGCAATGATGTGACTTGCTTAATTCAAGTTATGGAAATTCTCACAAGGGTTAAATTCAGAGTAATTCTGTATTTCACCATAGCTCCAAAAAATTAATTTGGGATAATTTTTACCTTGTAGCTGGCATGTTATGCACTTGTACAGAATACTTTTATTTTAAAAAGTATTTGCATTTTTCATGTTGAAATGTAAATACAAAACTTGAAATAATCAGATTTGTCAATACAGATGATGAAAATAGTTTGAAATAATTATAAATGTTCCAAAGGTGTAAAATTTGTAATAAAGATTTTGTAAAGTGCTTATTTCTGTTGCGATTTATTTCATACAAATCCATATAATTGTTCAGCATTTGCTGTACTTATTTTCTTTCCAATCCAATGTGCTTGAATGTTTTAGGCGCGTTCAAGGTAACAGACATTTAGAAATCCTACCTTAATCCATCTTGGCATTCTGAAAGCTCTCTGCTAGAAATTACCTTCTGAGCCATGTAAAATCAAGCACAATTTAGTTTGGAATTAACTCACTTAACTAGTTAACTTATTAATATGCTATTTTTTCTAGCTTTTACTTCACACTCACTAGATTGCCCAATTAAAACTGAAGTTTGAACTATGGCTTAGCAGATTAGGTCACTAGAATACAGAAGGTGCCTCTCCATCTGTCACATTCAGGAAAGGAAAACCTACTGCTTCAAGAGAAAAAATATTAGGATCCAAGGAAATGCATTGAATGCCTGTTTTTACGCATTGCATGACTCTGTCCACAAATTATCTACATGGGTGTTTTAACCCAAGTTCCCCTTGGGCTCACTGCATCCTGCTTACACGATGCAGGGCAAAAACCTGAAGTGAGTCCATACTGTCTTCAGGATGTCTGCACCTAATTCAGGACCTCCCCCCACTAACTTACATCTTACCTTTTGCTGGGGGTTTTCAGGGGGTTTTCAGTGACAATGGGCCTTTTCAATCATGGTTTCCATCATCGCCTGCCATTGCCACTGCAGTCATGAATCGCTTTGAGATCAGAACAAGGTGCCCAGCATTGATACCGTTATGATCTCAGTAGCAGCTCCGAGTGACGAATTGGTATCATGCATGAGAAAACAACCACCTATTGTTGCTGGAGGAAGAAAGCAAGGTAAGGGGTGAATTTGGGGCAGAATACTCCAAGGGTAGCCTGGAGTATTCTGGCAGGGATAGACAAACCCTCTGTTGTTAAGCAGGATCTGTGTGGTTTCTTTGGGAAGACAGTAGGGTGTGGAGTGGGAGAGGTGGCAGATGTTTCTGGAGTCCACATTAGGGAAGAACAGTTTATGGAGCACAAGAGCTGAGTTTGAGAAAGGAGGGGAAAAAAGAATGGGAGAAAAAGTAAGTCTTGGAAAGGAATAGGAGTGGAGTAAGGGAGAAGTAATTTGTTTGCTTAGTAAGAGTCCAAAATCTCAAACCGCCAGTGTCCTTTCATAATGCCATGTCTTTTAGGGCTGAAAGGCATTCTGGCCTATGGGGTGGTATAACTTGCATGCCAGTATGGAAGGAAGATGTTTAGAGTCTTTCCGGAGTTTGGGTTGCATTGTGATTCTCTTCCGTAACTTCTCTCCACTAGATTATATTAGGGCCTGCTTTCTTCAATATATTATCGCATGATATACAATCTTGTGTAGTATCATTTTGGGTGAGAGGCAATCCATCCCTCTACAATCTTGCTCACACTGCTATGCAATTCAATAACTAAGGCCTTGCCTGCATGTGCCAAAAGAACTGTTTTCCAACCCTTCTGGCAGCATCCAGTTCCAACAACGCACAGGCCAAACCCCAGTTCTGGTATAAACAGTCTGGACAATGTCCAGCATCTTCAGCACCAAACATAACACCTTTAAAAATGTACCTTTTACTTCAGATCTTCTGGGAAGATCCAGAGCCCTCTGTTCCCATGTTGGGGTGGCTGTCTGCATGGATCTGCCACTGTTGCCAGTCACTCCCTCTGCATATCTGCTACTGAGCTGCTCTGCGGATCTGCCAATGTCACCAGTTGCTCGTTCAGAAGTCAGAACGTGGTGCCCAGCCATGTAGTCATGGCTGGGTGCCTTGTTCTGACCTCAAAAGTGGCAGTGGACATGTTGGGTGGATCAGCAGGACACCTGTGCAGACACCTGCACTGACGCAGGTAACAGAGAGGTTGGGGCAGGTCTGGGGCCAGGATACTCCAGGCTGAACCCAGAGTATTCTGGCCAGTGCAGACAAGGCCTAAGTGAAAAGTTTTCCTCAAGTTTCCCCCCAATTCTCATTACTTTGCGTCATGGGTTCTCCCCTTTCCCTCCTATCTAAATTGCTTACCCAACCTCCTCCTCTTCCTCCTCCTACTCCTCCTCTTTTCCTACCACTTTCTACAATTATGGTAAAACAAATAGAAGAGTGTGGTTAGATATCTGATCATTAAAACTGAAGAAGATACTACAGATTGAACGTGGGATCCTTGGCTCTTGCATGCAAAATGTGTACTGAACCACTTCTTTTTTGCAAATCACGTTTCCTGATTGGGAGTGGGAAAGCAGAAGAAATACAGTGATTCAATTTTGCAGAAAAGAAATGTTCTCTAGATACTCAGAGGCTCTAGAAATTTCAGGTGAAGAATTCTCCACTCTTGGTTCACTGACTGATCTCTGTAGCAAATCACTTGCTGTATTTGATGCCCTCTAGTGTCTTCTAACCGAAACAAGTGCCCTCTAACAGTACTCTCTAATATTGAATCAAGAGCCTTTATAGACTGTCAGAAACAATCCATCTTGAGACCACTTTAACTGCCCTGACTCAGTGCTAGGGAATCATGGAAACTGTAGTTTATTGTGGCACCAGAGCTCTCTGACAGAGAAGGCTCAATGCCTCAGAAAAAAACTACAATTTCCATGATTCCCTAGCATTGAGCCAGGGCAGTTAAAGTGGTCTCAAGCTGGATTATTTCTGGCAGTCTGTAAAGGTCCCAAGTTACTCCTTGTTAACTTTTAACAAACAAAGGGATTTGAAGAGTGAGTGAAGTGTGCATGCTGGTGGGAGTGGAAAGAAAAGAGAGAGGTGGATGAGTGGCAGACTAAATTTGAGGTTGTCAGATGAGGTTTTATGATTTAGGACAACCATTTCCAACCTGGATGTCCCCAGACATGTTGGACTTTCACCATATTCAGCAATGTGTTTAGAGACTGCTGTCATATGATCTATCTGTCTTATATTTTCCAGGCTTACATGCCCATTTCACATATCTTCACCTCTCAAAAAGGAAAATTATGTCCAGTGTATTAAATTATCAGGCACCAAATAAGCTTATCAGGAAGTTTATAGTAAGATCTATGAATCGTATTTGAAAATGGCTCTCCTACCCCTTCTCCATCTTTTCTTCTTCTGGCTAAACATGGGGAGGGGGTTAACAATGAAAAGAAACCAGCATCGGTTCATAGTAACAACTTCTTAGGTTGATTTACCTGCCAACTTATTTTTCCAATGCCATGCAATCTGTACTGCAAAGCTGCATCAATAGTGGCGATTTATGGAAGAAAGTATTTTAATTCTACCCCTGTCCACCACTTTTCCTCAACAACATCCTACATTTCCATCATACGTGTCAATAATGTCCAAAGACTCTCTTCGTATGAAAGAGCCATTATCTGAAAATACCAAAATTGGCAAGCATCAGAGAGAAGCTCTGAATTTCTTGGACATGGTTAGTTGTTCAGGCTATTCAGGTTCATGTAGGACTTTTCCAACAAATAACTCCAGATATGAAAAATAATTTGGTGCACTAGGGGTCATTCTGCATCAGTTCAGTACACTGGAATCAACCTTCAGTTAAACCAAATATGTGGGATTCTTAGAGAAGCAGGATGCCTCTGGAAAAAAGTCTGGCCACATGTCTTGTAGTCATGCAAACTTGGAACAGAATACATCCCTAGACTTTACTGCGTATCAAATTAACAACAGGCCTATTCCAGCTAATTGAATTTCATTTCATATTAATAACCCATCTTTTCCATTTAGTAGAACTTGAAGTTGGATGGACAACTACATGTTGCAAGCTTTTGAAGTCACACTGGCTTCTTCATCAGGCAAGAAGAAGAAGCCAGTGTGACTTCGAAAGCTTGTAACATGTAGTTGTCCATTTTAATTGGTCCAATAAAGGTATCATTATTTGGATGTTTTTGGATGTGCTGTATGGCCAACTCAGATACCCCTAGATGTTTCTAAGTAGGATGGATATCATAAAATGTATCTCAGTTAAGCAAAACTGCATGAACATTTTCTGACAGTTTCATTAATCTAAAAATAGGAGCCCTGAAAGGCTGTATTTTTCTGTGCAATTTGATTGATATCAGATGTTCTTGGCTTACTCCTGATTTCAGAATACACAGGAAATCCTACCCTGAATGATATCTCAGAAAGCGGAAGAATAATAATGTTTTAAAAAATATTTTCCTTTCTCTTTCCCCAAATGCTCACCAAAAGACAATTTTATTTATTATCAATATAGTTACATCTTTTAAAAAAAGTTCTCAGAAATAACTAAACAGTTAAATTTACATACTTTTTAAAAAAAAAATTGAATGCTATAAATAAACCAATAGCCTATGATACAAAATACATTCTTTTCCCATCTACCTTGTCATTTCTATATCCACAAGAGGGCATGAGCCAACAACACAAGCCACAATACCTCCTCCACCACTTAGTCAGTGCATAACCATATAACTAGTGGGGGGAAAACCTAAGAAGTTGTAATTATACTACCAAAAGAATAATAATATTCCTCTCAGTTAAAACATAATGTAATGTAATAATGGAATGTATAAGCCTAAATACTCTGAAAGCACCAGATGCCAACTGATCTGGGAAGCTAAGCAGGGTCAGCCCTAGGTACTCATTGGATGGGAGACCACCAACAAATACCAGGTGTATATTTCAGAGGAAAGAATTGGCAAAACTACCTCTGCTTAAGAAAAACCTATGAAATTCATAGGATCGCTATAAGTCGACAGGTGAGTTGAAAGCACATGCACACAAACAATATAACTATACCTTAGTTACTGGAAAAAGAATTAGTCACAAGTAACTCATTTATAATGAAAAGGGGGGGGAAAGAGGGGAAAAGGAAGAATCTAGAGACCAGGCTTGAAACTCTACTCACCCATGGAAACCCACTGGATGACCTTGGACAAGTCACACACTCTCAGCGACAGAGGAAAGCAATGGCAAATGTCCTCTGAACAAATCTTGCCATGCAAATCCCATTATAAGGTTGCCATAAGGTCACCATAAGTCAGAAATGATGTAAAGAAACAACAACAAAGGAGGAATATAGAAGCACCTTTAAGATTGATTTCTTTTAGTGTGAGTGTTCATGGATTTCACTCTGCTTCTTCAGACACACTGGACTTTATCATACGAGGGAAAATCAGGGGTTTAAACAGGCATTTTCCAGTGACAGTCGCATTATCGCAGCTAAGATTTTCACACACACTGTGATTAGAAAGGACTTGTCCCAGGAATAACCAGGAATGCTCCAGCAACAAATCATTCACAGGATTCAATTAATTAATTTAAACCTCAGGTATATTAACAGTTACATAGGAGTGGCATCAGATCATAGTAGGATACAAAAGGATGCTGTTTGTCACACTGACCATAAACCTTCAGACAGTTAAGTAAGGTGGTCTCTCATTCTGGTTCTCAGGTAGTTCTGAGGTAAGAAAGCAATAAAACTGCTTGGCAAGGATCAGTACTTTTGAGTACAGAAGCTTTGTGGTATAGAATTGTTCTGTTGCAGACTGCCAGGGACATAATAAAAGAAGAATGCATGAAAACACTTTCAACAGACAAAAGGAAAGTGAAGAAACCATGGATGACATTTAAAATGCTACAAGCAATAAAGGAAAGAAGAGAAACAAAACAAAAAGGAGAGAAGAATAAACTAAGAAACATGAACGCAATAGTACAATGGCTAGTGCGCAAATATAAGGAAAATTACTATAGCAACAAATGTAGAGAAATAGAAGACAATAACAAAAAGGGAAGAATGAGAGACCTATTCCATAAGATTCGAGAAATCAAGGGAAAACTCGAACCAAGGATTGGGACACTCTACAACAATAAAAATAACATAATTCAAGACCAGGAAGGAATAAAAAGATGTTGGATGCAATACCCAGAAGAACTATACAAAAGAGACGACAAAATGAAGAACACATGGAGTGAAGAGCCATATGAAGATGAACCCAAATTCTAAAAACTGAGGTGGAAGCTGCAATAAAAGAAATTGCAAAAAACAAGACTCCAGGAACATATATTGGTATATCTGTTGACTATTTGACTATTGATATCTATTGATATACCAATAGAACTGTTGCAATCCACACTGACAGAGTCAACTCTAGTGCTAATCAACATATGTCAACAGATATGGAAAACAAAAGGATGGCCAACAGATTGGAAGTGATCAATATACATCACATCCACAAAAAGGGAGACACAAGAGACTGCAACTATAGAACCATAGCATTAATTTTCCATGGAAGCAAAATCATGCTCAAAATTCTGCAACATAGACTTCAACCATACATGGAGATAGAAATCCCAGAGGTCCAAGCAGGGTTCAGGAAAGGAAGAGGCACCAGGGATCACATTGCAAATATACGATGGCTAACAGAGCGTAGCAGGGAGTCCAAAAGAAAATCAGCATGTGCTTTATAGACTATAGCAAAGCCTTTGACTGCATAGATCATGAAAGGCTATGGAATGCCCTCAAAGACATGAGTGCCAACACATCTGATAGTCCTAATGAGGAATATGTACTCAGGACAAGAGGCTACTGAACAAAACAGACAGAATACAGAGAATCAGAATGGTTCCCAGTTGGCAAAGGAGTCAGACAAGGCTGCATTCTATCACCTTACCTATTCAACTTATATGCATAACATATTGTAAGGAAAGCAGGCTTGGACATGGAAGGTGGGGAACCTCACAGACCTGGAACAACTACTAAGGAAGATCAAAGAAGAAAGTGCAAAGGCAGGCTTACTGTTGAACATAAAGAAAACAAAAATAATGACCCCAGAGAACTTACACACATTCAAACTAGACAACGAGGAACTAGAAATAGTAAAAGAGTTCTCACATCTGGAACCAAACATTGATCGGAATGGGGACTGCAGTCAGGAAATCAGAAGAAGACTAAGAATGGGGAGGGTGGCTATGAAAGAACTAGAAAAGATCCTAAAATGCAAAGACATACAACTCAGCACAAAAGTCAGAATCATACAAGCCATCGTATTCTTTATTACCACATATGGTTGTGAGCAGGACAGTTAAGAAAGAAAATAGGAGGAAAATCAACTCATTTGAGATGTGGTGATGGAGAAGAGTGCTGAGGATTCCATGGACAGCCAAAAGGACAAACAAATGGGTCCTAGAGCAGATCAAGCCAGAGATATCCCTAGAATTCAAGATGACAAGACTTAGACTGATGTATTTTGGACACATCATGAGAAGACATGAATCATGGGAAAAGATAATAATGTTAGGAAAGGTGGTGGGAAGTAGAAAGAGAGGAAGGCCACATGCTAGATTGATGGGCTTTATTAAAAAGACCATGAATATGAGTTTGCAGGAGCTGGGCAGAGCAGTAGAGGACAGGGGGCCCTGGAGATGTCTCATCCATAGGGTCGCCATGGGTTGAGATCAACGCGAAGGCAATTAACAACAACAAACATATATATCAATACATGTTGTATACCAAATCAACCATTGTCTCTGTTTATACTACTGCTAATGGATTGAAATTTGTGGATGTATTTCAGTTTATGGACTTTATCATACTACCTTCATTCTTGTCACAATCACAGTGAAGGAAGTGCATACATACTGACTTAGGATCATTCTCTACCGTACCTCCCTTTATTAATGCAACCAGCCTGTTGCTGGCCCATCATGCTCTCTTCTGCCCTTGTTTTTAACCCTGCCTCCCTGCCTCCCTGCCCTATGCTCTACCCAGTATGCCTTCTGTGTATGTGTGTGTATATATACATCTTTATTTTTTTCCAGTCCAAATCCATGTTAATGTGATTTTAAAAGAGAAAAAGAGGAAATGAAAAGAAAGTAAAACAACAACAACAACAACTGATCTGGAATAGCAAAGGGGCAGGGGAGGGGGTGGGAAGAGAGGAAAAGACACTGACACCATGTGCTCCCAGAACTGTTGCAGGAGTAACTTACTGTACCTATGGACTAGCACTATACCAGCATGACTGGGAGTTTATTGATGGGTTTTCCCTGTCAATGGCAAGGTGCAGGGTAAGTGCGATTGGAAGACAAGGCAGTGATAACATAGAAATGGCAGTATTCAGTAGGTATCACCAAAGGTGCTATTATCCAACTTTTATGGTGGTTTAAAAGCTATGTGTAATAAAGTCCTACATGTTTCTTTTCCCAATCTTCTTTTGATTTTTTTAAAAAATATATTGATTGATTGATTGTCTGAGCACTGCAACTTTTAAGTCTGAGACTGTATATCCAGGAAGGCTGAAATACTCTACAACCCTTTTTTCAAGAACTGTGATTGTTAATGTCAGATTTGTGTCCATTTATCCTCTTATATAGAGTCCTTTTTTTGTCCACTGTAGAATGGGCAGAGACTCTCCTGTTGAAGAGTGAGGAGGAACATTGCTGATGTAGTATACTATATATCACATTGGAGAATGAGTAAATGCACCTCTGATATTCTAGGTGACATTATTAGGGCCTGTAATGATGCTGTCACAGTAAATTGGAGAACAAAGTTGGCATCTGGATTGTGGCAGAGCCTTCCTTGTCCCTTTAATAACAGCATTGTTATGTGTCTCACTGTAAGTGAGTATTTATTTGAGGTTCAAAGGCTTTCTGTAAGCCAGTCCAGGCCTGTCACCCAGAGTCTGTAAAAAAACCCACACAGTATTATTCTCCAGAACTGGTTGTAGTTTGTTGATGATCTATTTGAATGGTCTCAACTGGAGACCACAGGTGCAACTACTACTCTTCTTTTGTTTTCTGTGTTTGATCTCTGTTGTAGTAGATTGCTCCTGAGAACCAGTCTTGCCTTGTTGATTGGAGTTTCTTTATTTGCTTTCTTGATTGAGGCATTGTAGTTTGAGAAATCCCTGCTGAAAATCCATGAGTTTTGAATCTCTGTACTGTTGCTCTTGTGCTTGTGGAGCAGATATGATTGAAGGGCTTAGCTATAAACAATAGATGTGATAGTATGTTACAGCTGGAGGCATGTAAGTATGTGTTGTTGTTAATTGGCCTCAAGTCGACTCTGACTCATGGAAACTCTGTGAATGAGATATCTCCAAGCCCCCCTGTCCTCCACTGCTCTGCTTAGATCCTGTAGATTCAGGCCCATGACTGCCCTGATTGAGTCTATCCATCTAGCTTGTGGTCTCTTTCTACTTCCATCCACCTAGCATTATTGTCTTTTTCAATGAGTGATGCCTTCTCATGATGTGACCAAAGTAAGACAGCCTCAGTTTGATCATCTTGGTTTCCAGGGAGGTTTCAGGCTTGATCTGTTCAAGGATACATTTGTTTGTCTTTTTGGCTGTTCATGGTATCCTTAGTGAAGTGTAGTTGTTTAGTGATTAGAACATCCACATATACACAAGGGAAGGGTAAACTGATGAAAGCTGAAAGCAAAGGGCCAGATGAAAATCATGGATCATTCGTGCATAACTACATGAACCAGCAACATTTGAACAAGAAGCACTGACAAAATCTATTACATTAAACAAAGCATGATTTATCATCCTACCAATGTTAACATACATGACTGAATGCCAGAACCCAACATGCAATGTGCAGAATGTTGGAATAATAACCACTGATCTTTGCACAGGATTCAGGAACCAAAAATCATCAATCACTACCAAAAAGCTGGAACAATCTCTGTTGTGAAACATTGTAATTCTAAGGGACACAACCTTCTAACATGGACATATTTCCAATAGAGAAACTCTGTCATCCAACCATATTTGGGAAGACTTCTGGATCTACAGACTTGATACCTTAATAACATATGGGCTTAATTTAAAGGACAAGGCTACCTTATCTCCAGCACTTTCCGTTGAATGCCATTCTTACACCCTGGAAATTCTATAACTGCTGTTGGACATTGGGTGCTGTTTATCATTCCCATTTCAATGGATTTCAATAGATATCACTGAGAATGGAGGGAATCAAAATATCTGATGCTTTCTATATATGTGTGTACATATGCATGTGTATCTTTTAATATAATTATTTCAATGTTATAGTAACTATCCAGGATCTAGATTCAACCTAGAAACACTGCTGCTCAGTTGCTTTATTAAATTACTTAATGCATATAAAATCTCAGAGACCAAATGCAATTGCTGCTCACAAACAGAGGAGACCCCTTAGGTCAATGGAACTCTGTAAGTGTTCACTTACCATGTACCCATTGATAAATTGGCCTCAAACTATTCAAGACACAATTGAGTTTAAGGAATTTATCACACATAACTTTTAAACCACTATTTCAGTGGGGAAAAATGTTTTGGTGATACTTATTACACAGCGGTGCCTCTGACCCATAGCTACTGTGTCCTTGAAGCAAGGCTACAACATCTCTTTTCATTGGCATGGGAAACCTGTCAATGACCTAGCAATCACACTAGTCCCCAGGTGCAAAACATTGCTTCCAGGGCAGTTCCTATATTGGCAGTCACATGGTGTCAATGTCTTCTGCTCTCCCCCTGTCCTCCCTTCCCATTACTGTTCCCAAGCAGGCTGATTGCCTTTATTATTATTTTCTATTTCTTTTTTTAAAAAATAAAAAATGCAGGAGCAGAGATCTGGAATTGCATGAAGAAAAAAAAATGAAAAACAAAACCAAACAAAGGCCTGATGGCCTGGGGCATAGGGCAGGGAAGTGAGTGTGATGGCTAAGCAGACCCAGTTGCAGTATTGTGAAGACATGTGGTAACAGCCACTCTAAAACTGGTATGTTTCCAGTATGTTTTACTAAGGCAATTGTGGTGAAAATGGGACTTGGTGCAATTATGCCATAAAGCATGATTCCCTCAAACTTTCTGATATTACCTGCCCCCCATCATGTTTGGGTGATGTAATGTTGGCTACATTAGTATCCTATGAGGAAATAAAGGACAATTTGCAGGTTCTATTATTGCAATATGTGATGATGTCCACTAGCTTAGTTGTTGTTTTGCTTCTGTTTTAGGTTTTGGGAAATTCATGAACAATAGGTCAAGCAATGAATATTAGGCATAGCTAGTGGAGTTTTCATGATTAAAAGCATTTTCCTATTTAGATAAACAACTTGCAAACTTGCAACCCAATTTGCAAACTTTATAAGGAATATGACTGGATGCTAACATTAGACACAAAATTACAGTGGTTTAAGCCCCCCCCCCCCCCAAAAAAAGATAAGGGACAAAAATGAAGGCATCTAACTGAGAAGTGGAAGAGTTAAATTATGGTTCCTATACTGTTTCAGTATGGTAACTCAGAAAGCAACAAACTACACCCTGCATTCCTCAATGCCACACTAAGAAAAATTAATAACTGGAAACTTTGTTAATAACAAATGTTTATAACAACCTAAAGACTTAAAAATAGACACACAAATGATTATCTTCCCATTTTCCTTTTCTGAGAGAAATGGAATCTATGAATCTAATTAGCTCTGTAGTGTATCAAGTACAAGATTCTTTATAATGTGCATTTTGTTGACATATTGCTACTGTTTTCAAATGATCTGCCAAGAATGTAACGTGGTTTGTAGGCTCATAGATTTGGTTTGGTGATGCTAGCCATTTTATGCTAGCCTTTGGGGATTTAGTTATTGAAAACCTAGACTGTAATTTCTTTAATTCCTTTTATTTCTTCTAGAAGTACTTTCAGAAACATTGTCTTCTAGATGCATAGACCAAAGTGTACATAGTGTACAATTAAGGCATATTAAGACTGCTTTCAGAGGAAATTAAGAATAATTGGAAAAAACTAGGAAGGTGGGTCACATAACAAGGATGGATGGCTACCAGGGAGGCCAAAAGAGTCCATATTAATTTTATGTGACACAACTAATAAGAGGCTTCCACTGTTCAGGGGCTCATACTTATTTAATATCACATCAGTATATCTCAACTAGCTCTAAACCTCTAGACATATGTCAGACTTGATCCTGGTCCTGAGCTTTGTGTGAGTTCTGTCCTCATATGCTATATTCTTCACATGAGTAGACATGATGCATGAGCTGTTAAATATACACATCAGTAACCTAATGCAACTATGGTTCAGTTCACATACTGCTGAATAGAATGGAATGGGATTTTTTTTTTTTGCCAGTTCAGTACCTTAATAATGACCTTTTTTCTGTACATTATTGGCTATTTTTCTGTAGTTTAAACAGACATGGCAAGCCTCTTCTGTACAATCATGCTTACCCTCCTCTTTCCTCACCTTATTTCACCTCTTCTCTCCTTTTGAATTGATGTGTAATTGTTTCAGGGGAGCCAGACAATATTGATCCTCAATCTACACTGTCACTTTCTAGTTTAGTCTAAAGTCTAAAAAATTTACAGTTTCTGCAACTTTCATAGCCACTATCCATGGCCATAGAAAGATTCTGGGAGTTGTAGTTAAAAATGTACATTTCCCAAACCCTAGGCTTGCACAATTAAATTTAGTAAAAAGAGAACAATAGTCACCTTGTGTAGCTTATATGCATATTTAAGTGCTCATGCATGAGATCCATTCATGTGAGAAATGTCTCAGAAGACAAATAGCCAGAACTGAGTCTTTGGAGATTATTGCACTACACTCTTAAAGTGTTGCTATTCCACTTTAACTGCTCTGACTGCCTCCTGTTTCTTTTTGGGGTTTGTATTTCAGTGAGCCCTAAGAGCTCTCTGGCTAAATATTCTAAATGCTCCTTCCTAAACTGCAAATCCCAGAATGCAACAGGAGGCAGCCAGAGCAGTTAAAGTGGAATAGCAACAATTTAAGTGTAGTGCAATAATCTCCTAAATCTCAATTCTAGCTACATTTCAGATGAAGTGCTTCTAATTCTACCTGGATGTCACCTGCAAGAGTCTATATCTGAGGTGGCATTTCTTTACTTAGGAGCTAGAGGTCTGCCTCTTTATGAAACATGACTTTTCCTGAAGTTTCTGGAGACTTCTGCAAATTCATAGAATCACAGAGCTGGAAGAGATCACGAAGGTCATCCAGTCCAACCTTCTGCCATGCAGGAATGCACAACCAAAAGGTAAAGGTATTCCGTGTTGACAAGGTTGTCAAGCCGTGTCCAACCGTAGGGGTTGGTGCTCATCTCCATTACTAGACTGAAGAGCCAGCATTGTCAGATACTACGGCCAGCATGATTGCACAAAATGCTGTTTACCTTCCCACCAAAGTGGTACCTATTTATTTACTTGTATTTGCATGCTTTTGAACTTCTAGGTTGGCAGAAGCTGGGACTAGTGACAGGAACTCACCCCATCATACAGCACCTGGGCCTCGAACTGCCAACCTGCCAATCTTGCAATCAACAGAGTCAGCATCTTAACCACTTGAGCCACTGCATCACTAATACACAACCAAAACAGAGTTTATTACTCTTTTCATTTATCATCACACCTATTTCAGAATGAAGTAAATCTCCAGTTTGGATCCAGCAAGCTTTTGGTATAGCAAGTCAGGTATACCCAGCCGGTCACTAGATATTCCTGTAAGGGCCCAGTTATCTAGCTATCGACTTAGACCTCTGGCTCTGGTGGTGCAGTGGTTAATTGCCTGTACTGCAGCCACTCACTCACAAACCACAAGGTTGTGAGTTCAATACCAGACAAAGGCTCAGGGTTGACTCTGCTGGGCATCTTTTCGAGTTTGCTAAAATGAGTCCTCAGCTTGTTGGGGGCAATTAGCTGACACATTGTAAACTGCTTAGGGAGTGCTTAAGTGCACTGATAAGTGGTATAGAAGTGTACTTGCTACTTGCTACTATTATTAATTTGAATCCAGAACTTGCCCAACCTGCCCAGCATTCAGACCATGATATTCACAAATTAGCTTCCATTTGGCAGACAGCAGAAAGGCACAATCTTCTACCCAGTGTAATAGTTGTGATATTACATTGTATCCTGGCTGTGATCACAAATTAATGCTTTCTTTTTTCACTTGTGTTTCAATTGTTTATGTTCTTATTTGCATTATGTTTTAAGTGTATTTGTTCTTTTTAATTGTAAATTATCTTGAGTCTCATGCTTTGGAGAAAGGTCGAATATAAATCAAATTTATTTATTTATCCACCTCCACCTCTCACCCCCCACAACTTCTGGCATAATGCCTGGTGATTTAGAATTGCCTGTTTGGGTTTTTCCTTCCCAATATCTTTCAAAACCAAATATTTTTTTTTAAAGTTAACAAGCATTAAAAACATTGAAAAGTGAAAACATGATGGACTCATCTTGCACTGAGTCCCAAAGCAAAACACTCAAACACAGGCAATATGGTGTTTTCATATAAAACAGGGAGGCTGGTGTAAAGTAAGGGGCCAAGGTCATTTCTCCTGTAATCAGTTTGGCTGGGAAATGGCCAAAGAAGGAGGCATTTTGAGATATTTTGAGGAGGGGGGAGCTTCTAATGGTATTTTCTGTTGGTGTGTGTATATGTCTTCTTGATATGGTTTTACCATCATTTAGGGGCAAAAATCACCCCAAAATCTCATGCATACATCCAAAATTAAAATGGGGGGGCAGATTTCATGGGTTTGTGGGAGACTAGATGAGGCTGCAAAAGTAGGGTCTGGAGTTGCATGTAGCTTCTGACAGTCCCCCAAAGACCCCTGATCTTTCCAATTTTTAGGGGGGGGTTGGGGTAATGAGATTTTTGAGTGATTTTTAGCCCCCAAACCATGGCAAAAACACATACCAACTACAGGGTTGGGGGGGAAACCAAAGCCTCAACTGTTGAATATTTCCAGATGACTCCACTTACTATAAAGTGATCTGTTATTATGGGAGAAAACTAGCTAGAAAAGAAAGCAATTAAATTGTATATTGATCTGCCAAACAACAGAAACAAAGACCTCCTCCTGGTTTAAATATATGATAGATAAATCATTTTTGTTACTTTTGTTGTTGTTAACTGCCCTTGAGTCGGTCTCGACTCATGGCAGCCCTATGGATGAAAAATCTCCAAGCCCCTCTGTCCTCCACTGCTCTGCTTAATTCCTGCAACCCTTTAATACCCGTGTCCTCCTTAATAGAGTCCATCCATCTGGGATGTGGCCTTCCTCTCTTCCTACAGATCTCTTTCGGCAGGCCTTTCCTGATTAGATCCCGGCTTCAGGATCTGTGCCTCTCGCCTTCTCTGAGTTCTTGGCCTGTCTGCTGCTAGTTTAATATACCCTATGATTTTTTTTAAAAAGATTTTTGTTGATTTTATTGATGTTAGTTTAATAGTTTTTTAATGGGGAGGGTGGGTTTTGGGGGTTTTAGCTCATAAATTGATGTATTCTTAATTGTTGTAAGCTGCCCCGATTGTTTTTAACAGAGGGGCGGGGTATAAATTATTATTATTATTATTATTATTATTATTATTATTACATCCCTCCACCTTTCCCAGCATTATTGCTTTTTTCCAAAGAGTCCTTCTCATGATGTGTCCAAGGTACGACAGCCTCAGTTTGTTCATCTTGGCTTCTAGGGAATTTTCTTTCTTGATCTGCTCTAGGACCCACTTGTTTGTCCTTTTGGCTGCCCATGGATCCTCAGCACTTTTCTCCAGCACCACATTCTCTCAAAGGAGTTAATTTTCTTCCTATCATCTTTCTTAACTGTCCAACTCTCACATCCATACATGGTAATAGGGAATACAATGGCTTATATGATTCTAACTTTTGTTCTGAATTGTATATCTTTGCATTTTAGAATTTTTTCTAGTTCACCCTCCCCATTTTTAATCTTCTTGTGAATTGGGAATTCTTTTACTATTTTTATTTCCTCATTGTCTAGTTTGAATGTGTGTAAGTTCTCTAGGGTCATTATTTTTGTTTTCTTTATGTTCAACATTAAACCTGTCTTTGCACTTTCTTCTTTCATCTTTGTTCCAGGTCTGTGAGGTTTTCTGCTAGTACTATGGTGTCATCTGCATATCTTAAATTGTTGATATTCCTTCCTCCTATTTTCACCCCTCCTTCTTCTGTTACTGCTGAAGATAATTTATGATAATCAAAATCAAGTATTATCCTTTGAATTCTAAAAACTCAATGCTTCCCTCTTCTATAAATATATAAAGTAGAAGTGGCAGAATCTGCTGCTGGTGCTGCTTCATCCCCCCACCTCATCTTGTTATGTATATTAGCCCTGAAACTGGCATAGTTCAGCTTGCCACTTGCCTGTCAATGGAAGTGATGTGGAGTTGAAAATCCAAGGATCCAGAGGGCTGAAAAGCCTTCTGAAATCACCCACCATGATTACCACCTTCTGGCCTGGCTGTCAGAGGCAGATCTACTCATCTATCTCACAGGTTTCAGGATTTGTCTACCTGTCCTGATATTTCTTTTGATTTTGTAAAATCAAGTGTAGTGGTTGCTTGGTATCTGCTGTGATTTGGCTCCATGACCCCCCCCCCATTTCTACCCCCATGGATACCAAAATCTGTGGATCCTCAGGTCCCATTAAATACAATGGCATAGTAAAATGGTGTCTCTTATATAACATGGCAAAATCAAGGCTTGCTTTTTGGAATTATATTTTTTTGGAATATTTTCAAAATTTTCAAGCTACGGATAGTTGAATCTGTGGATAAAGAATCTGTGGATATGGGGGGCTGACTGTATATTTAATCTTGAAAGATATTCTTATTATTCTTTTTAATCAAGAAGTTAACACTGTTAACAAATTAACACTCTAAAGAAAACAACCTTAGATTTTTGTTGCTTTTAATCTTTTTCTTTTTCTTATCCATCTATTTGTCTGTATATTTTTCTATCAGCCATTTATCTTCTAATCTGCCTGTTGTTCTAAATCATACATGCCATGAAGATTATATCACTTTCTCATTAACAGTACACTTCTGCCCTTTTACGCCATCAACTAGTTTTGAATTGCCATCAAATGCCGGTTTTCCCAACACAACAGTCTTAAAATACATAAGAAAGCAATAATATCTTGTTCTCTTATTCTCTGTAAATATGTTGTCAAGCAGAATGTCACGTGTTTTTGCCTACATACATTTGTGTTAGTGCTGCAAAGATGAACATTTCTAAAAATATAGCATCATTTGTTATGTACTGGAGTTTGTATATTTTTTGACTTCAAAAGATTAATTAAACATGTATAACATCTACCTATTACCAACTATCTAAACTGCTCTCACTGTTATGACCCCAGGATGCAACTACTCAGCTTTGTGGGATGGGGTTATATATTGAGCAGAGGCAACAGATCTCAGAACTAGCCCCAGATTGCCCCACTGCCCCAGAAACTCTAATGCAAGAAGTGTCTGTTTTTCTGGACCCTTTCCAGCCTGGGCAGACTATGGGCCTCTGCAGACCAGCCCAAAGGGCTGACCTGGAGACAGAGTTGGGGTGGCTGTCCCAACTCCACACTGATGCCATCCTTACACTATGTTCCTACACATGGTGTGCAGTGTCAGGATGCCCTTCTGGTACAGCGTTCAAACATATTGCACTGAAAAGGGTGCTGAAGAGCCGCATGTCGGCTCTTAGGGCGGTCTTTTGCTGCTCCTAAAAGGAGCGGCATTTTGCCGGTCTTTTCAGGGCAGCAAAAGAGAGGATCGGGGCCACAGTGTGGGGTTGCCATGGCCCCAATGCGCCACTTCCCTGGGCAGCCCAGAGCCGCCCGTCTGCAGAGCATCCATATTATCATACGCAGTCTCCTCCAACTCTAACCCAGAAGCCATGCCAGAACCACAGTCTTCCCTGCACTGTTAAAAGTAATGTCTACTGAAGCAGGCTAAGCCCTCTTAAAATAAAGATGTTTTGACTGACAAAGAGAGCAAGTCACATAGATGGAGCTGCAGCTCTGTTTAATGCTGGGTCTTGGTTTGCTTGTTCCTGAAGCTGCATTTCATTTCCCTTTTATGCCTTTTTAGTCTAAGCTTCACATGGAACTATCCAGGGTGCTGACCCTGCCTTATCATAACCTGAATGTGATGTCTCTATTGATGTTGCCTAGCTGAAATCTAAGCATGGACTTAATTTTTTCCTTGTTTTCCTTGCAGGAATCTGAACTTCTACCTAGTATCCCTCTACTCTTGCTAGGCACCATCTGCCTGGGACCACTGCTTTGAACAGAAGACTAGGCAGTGCAACCTTGAACCAGAAAATCATAGTACTGTACTGTACTGTAATGGCAACCTCATGTTATCCAATCCTGACCAGTACTAATTTGAAAACTATTTGGTGTTTTTAAAACTTTTTTTACAGTGGGGCCTTGATATCTACTGGGGTTTGGTTCCATATCCCCTTGTGGATACCAAAATCCATGGATGCTCAAGTGCCATTAAATACAATGGCAAAGTAAAATCGTGTCCCTTATATAAAATGGCAAAATCAAGGTTTGATTTTTTTGGAATTTATATTTTTTGGAATATTTTCAATCTGTCAATGCTTGAATCCATGGATAAAAAAAATCCATGGATATGGAGGGCCAACTGTATTTTGTACCAATTTTCTTTAAAAACAAATCTCTCTTCCATTTCTTCTGTTTTTGTTAATGGTAGCAAATGAAAGGGATGCAGTGGCTCAAGAGGTTAAGATGCTGACTCTGTTGATTGCAAGATCAGCAGGCTGGCAGTTTGAGGCCCAGGTGTTGCATGATGGGGTGAGCTCCCATCACTAGTCCCAGCTTCTGCCAACCTAGAAGTTCGAAAGCATGCAAATGCAAGTAAATAAATAAGAAGCACTTCAATGGGAAGGTAAACAGCATTTTGTGCAATCATGCTGGCCACATGATCACAGAGTAGTCTCTGACAATGCTGGCTCTTCGGCTTAGTAACGGTGATGAGCACTTTCCCCTAGCAAGTTATTTGCTTACACACCTTGGGTCCAGGATATCTAAAAGATTGCACCTGCGAATATGAGCTTTAAGATACTCGGGGAGTGCTTTCTTTCACTCTCACTACCATAACAGACAGGCCTGGTGAAGATGTAGGAGAAAGCCTTTCCAGTCACTGCTCCCAGACTGTGGAATCCTGTGCAATGGAAAGCTAGTTTGTCCCCCTCTCTGCTCTCCTTCCACCAGCAGTTCTGTTTATCCAAGCCCTTGAGAGTCAACTATCAGTTGTAGATGATCATTCCATTGTGGAGTATTGTATCTGTATTGGAATTTTTGTCATTATTGTTTTATTTTAACTGCCAGGTTTAAATTAATATTTTAAAAGTGATTGCTTGTTTAATTGTTGTTGCTTTTATAATTTTTGTATCATCCATAGTTGTAATTGTATTGATACCTAACTCTCTTTTAATTTTTGTAATTAATGTTTTTGATGTTATTTTAAAAATACTATTGTATGCCACTTTGGATCCCATTTTAGGAGAAAGACGAGATATAAGTGCAATAAATAAATAAATAAATATGTAGAGAGATCTTGTAGCACCTTTGAGACTAACTGAAAGAAGGAAATTGGCAGCATGAGCTTTTGTAGATTTCAGTCTACTTCTTCAGATGCATAGAGTGAAGTATACGAAAGCTCATGCTGCCAATTTCCTTCTTTCAGTTAGTCTCAAAGGTGATACTGATTCTACAGACTAACACAGCTATACCTTTGAAATAAATAAATATTTTGTTTTAGCTTAGGTTTGGCAGCTGCCTTGGGCCACATATCAGTTAAACAAACAGACAAAATTATTACTTGAACATTAATATATTTATTAAGACTGAGTTTCTTCTAGTAAACCTCATATTAGATGGGTAGGCTTTTGAACCTATTATTGAATAAGACTGGTGAAAAGTGTACATCCCCAAACTTTTGCTTCTACAACCATAGTAACTAGAGAGGTTGTATTTAAGATTTAAACTAAACAAGATAACCAGAGATCCTGATCCATGGGGGCGGGGGGTTGTTTAAACCCACATTTTAAAATGGCAAATGCCATATGGAGTAAAATGTACCAGCACCATACAGGAGAAGCAGATATTGTCTCTCCCTTAACCTATAGCCCGAGTTCAAATAAACTTTCCTACAATTGCCAAAAGAATAGAAGAATATAGAGGGCTAGATAAATCTGTATTTAGTCACTAATGCAGAAGCACACAACCACTTTTGTGACCATGACTTGGATTCTTCTTTATACGTTCAGAAATGTACTACTTTTGTAAACTAGGTCACTTTTAATCTGAGACTTATGATTGCTGTTTCCCGCTCTTGATTTGGATTCCTCAAGGCTGGACTCCTTATCTCAATCCCTTTCTTTCTTTCTTTCTTTCTTTCTTTCTTTCTTTCTTTCTTTCTTTGACCTCAATCCCCTTTATAATCAGATGTTTCAAGGGAAAGCATTCAGCTTTCTAAGAAGAGTTCAAAACTTTTGCAATAGTTTTCTGTCTCATGAGGGACTTGTGTCATTTGTCCATTGGGTTTTATTGTAAAGATGTATGTGATGAATACACAAACCATCAGATGTGTATACATCAACAGTGTCTTCTTTTCTTACTGCAAATTACCTTTGAAGGCTGTGAGAGAAACACTTAATAGAATGCAACATTTTGAAGGACATATGAAAAGCAATTCTAAGGGACATTAGCCAAATGTTAGCAAATCCCCTTTTCAACTGCCCAGCTGTTTTTGGGAAATGCATCTAAATTACCTACCATAGTTGCATCTAATTTCACATCTGATTTTGGGAAACAGCAGACCACAGAAAGTGTTATAAAAGCAGAATTGGGTAAATTCAGGTGTTTCATTTTTGAGAAACATGAATTCTAAAATGAAACATGATTTCTAAAACTATTGATTCACCTTAAGTGTATGGTTTCATCCTATGGAATCCTGGGATTTGTAGTTTAGGAAATTCGAGGATTTGTAGCACTCTCAACCAGAGTTTTCTAGTGCTTCACCAGAATCTCAGGGTTCAACAGAATGGAAGTGTAGTTAAAGTAGTTAAAGTGGAATAATAGCATTGTAACTGTATGATGTGAATGGGCTCTTGGAATACTGTGACTAGTTCTGGCTATTACAGTTTAAGAATATCAACAAACAGATATGTTCAGAGGAAGCAACTGAGAAGCAAAAGTGTCTGGACATGAAGCCCTATGAGGAATGGTTGTGGGAAATAGGCATATTTAGTCTGGAGAAAAGAAGATTCAGAAATGATTTGACATTCCTTTGAAAATATCAAAAGGGCTGTCATCACATGGAAGAAAAAGCAAGCTTGTTTGCTGCTCCAGAGGATAGGACTCAAAACTTTTTAAAGCTGGTTAAGTTAGTGATATGATGGATCTCATCCAGCAGGCCATTCCATAATCTGGGGGTGATTGCTGAAAAGGTCCTCTGGGCAGTTGCAGACAACCTCGTTTTTATCGGCTGCAGCAAATTCCTCCCAGAGGACCTTAGTGCTTGGGGAGAATTATATGGGAGGAGGCGGTCCCAAAGATAGGTTGGACCCAAGCCATGTAAGGCTTTAAAGGTAATGACCAACACCTTGTACTGGGTCTGCAAACTAATAGGCAGCCAGTGAACAGACTTCAATACAGGTGTTATGTGGTCTCTCTTTGATGTACCTGAGACCAATCTGGCTGCCATGTTCTGTACTAATTGAAGTTTCTGGACCAAGCACGAGGGTAGCCCCATGTAGAGCAGATTACAGAAATCAAGACAGGAGGTTACCAGCGCATGCATCACAGTCTCAAGGTCCCCAACATCCAGGAAAGGGTGCAGCTGGCATATCAGCCTAAGCTGATAACAGGCACTCCTAACCGTTGCATTTACCTGATTTATCATCTGAAGTAGTGGATCCAGGAGCACCCCCAGGATGCGAACACAGTCCTTAGAGGAGAGTGTGACCCCGTCCAGGACCGGAGATTGTATCCCAATGCCTGGTTTCGGGGCTGCTACTGTGAGTACCTCCATTTTATCTGGATTCAGTCTCAATCTGTTTTTCCTCATCCAGTCCATTACTGCTTTAAGACAATCATTGAGAGAGAGATGTTATCTGAAGTCAAGGCTGAAGACTGAGACATGGAGAAATAAATCTGGGTGTCATCAGCATACTGATAGCACCCCACCCCATGTTTCCGGATGATCTCTCCCAGTGGCTTCATATATATATATATATATATATATATATATATATATATATATATATATATATATATATATATATATATATAATTAAAAGTGCCATGGTGAGAAGAAAACAGAAGGATTCTTTAAAATTGCTTGATAGAATTTGTTTTTGCAGGAAATTTCTTTTTGTAGTCAATACCTTATAGAACTTGGGGTGGGGGGAAGAGGCAGGCACATATTTCTGACATTTTAAAAAAAGTTTTATTTGCTCTAGTTCATTGGAGACCGTACATTAGGCACAAGAAGAATGCTGGAAAGGGAATAAAATGTCAGATTTATAGGTCTTACAAGCTTCTTATTTTATAATCTTTTTTTTTTTTTAATTAAAATGGCAAATCTTTTTCAGGAGAAAAAACATTAAGGAAAGAATTGGGAAGTTCAAAAAAACTACTTAGCTCTTCTCTGCATGAATCAGCTGCCTTCAGTGAAAAGGACAAAAGAGCACAGAAGATTATATTGTGGAAATACCTGGGAAGATGATGTTGGATGAGTGGATGGAAGGAAAAGGCAATAAGTGAGAAGTGATGGGAATCATCACAGAATTAAAATCTCTATTTTAAAAGTTAAATAAGTTATCAGAAATGATAGGTTAAAAGAAAATGATAGGTGATGGTTCTGCATAAGGAAGCTTTGGTATGAGAAGGAAAGGGTGAGAAATGGTTTCACATGTATTTTTTTTAAGGATCTTTGTATTTTGATGAAAAGTTCTCTTGGAGTCATTTGAAATATATGAGAAATCTGCATGTGAATTTAACAAATAGTGCAATTATCTTTAAGTAAAGGGCACTGTAGGTATGACTTTCCCCTCTGTGACTATGCAAAGCCCTAAGAAGTAAAAGGATAAGTCTTGTAAAAATACTTAGAACCTCCTTCTGCAAACATTTGTTTTCCTTTGACCCCATTCTTGGAGAGGGATCCATAGTTTATATCTAGTTGTATATTATGAAATGTATCACTTCCTACAGGCTGATCAGCTATTATTAAACTTAGACTAGAAACCCTGAATATTGGTGTCAATTATATAGACTTATGCAGAAGCTTCTGGGAGCAGAAAATGACCTTTTTGCTGAATTTATGCAGTGGAGGATATCAAAGGATATAGGACAGGGGTTGGCAACCTACGGCCCAGGGGCTGGAAAAGGCCCCGTTCCCCGGACTTACCAGCCCAGGCCATCGGTTGCCGCCACCGCCGCCGCCACGTGCTACTGTGCGCTGCCGTCCAGGCGCGTTTTTGGATGCACTTGCTGTGGCCGCCATTTTGGATGTCAAAATGGCGGCCGTGATGCATTTGCACATGCACAGTACTCTTGCACATGCGCAAATGCGTCATGGCTGCGATTTGGACTACCAAAATGGCGGCCGCGACATGCGCCGTGGCGGCTGCGGACGCGAGCGCTACGGGAGCGGCCACGTGTGCGGGGGGGGGGGGTCGCATGTGGCGGAGGAGAGTACCCTCCTCCGCCATGCGCGACCTCCCCTGCACACACTGCCGCCATAGCGCTTGAGGCTGCAGCTGCCACAACGCATGTCGCAGCCGCCATTCCGGTAGTCCAAATCGCAGCCGTGATGCGCTTTGCGCATGCGCAAAGCGTGTCACGCCGGCGATTTGGACTACCAAAATGGTGGCCGCACATGCGCCATGGCGGCCGTGTGTGCAGGGGGGTCGCACGGCGGCAGCGGAGGGTGCGCATGCGCGTGCCACCATTCCCCCCCCTCGGCCCAGCCGAGACCTGGGCAACTGGAGACCGGCCCAGGTCTCAAAAAGGTTGCCTGTGCCTGATATAGGGGGTACAAAAACAGCTTTGGGAAACACATGCAGTCCATAGGCCTCACTTTGTTCACTCCTGGTTTAGAGGAAGCCCCATGTGTGGAGATAAATCTCTCCATGTCTCCCTCAAGAGATCCTAGGGCAGAAATCCTATGGCAGAGATCCTTGGAATTTTTTTTTAAAAAAAACCATATAGTAAAAATAGTAATGCTACTCAGCCAGCAAACAAATAAATTAAAATCAAAATGTAAAACAAATTAAAGTGTAAAATGTTTATGCAAAAAGGAATGTTTCAATTTTGTGCTAAAAAAAAAAAAAGCAAACTTGGAACCACTCACCTCTTGCTTCTGATGGTATTTGAAAATGAGGCTATCAGCATAGAGAGGATCCTCTCTTTTGTAAGAGCATAAAGTACTTCTCCATAGATGATACTCAAAGAAGAACCTCCTTTGAAGAGCTTAATGCAAGGACAGGATGACAAAGGAGGAAGCACTCCTTTAGATATTTAAGCTTTCTTTGATAGTTTTGAATGTGACAGTCAGCACTACAAATTGGGTCCAGACTACCCTACAATGAACACATTATGACTGTCTAACATGCTATCAGACTATGGATTAAGCCTGTCTATCTCCAGGAAACACCACAGGTGACAGATCAACTGAAACTGATAACAAGTGCTCTGAACAGGTCACTATGTCTAACAATACCAGTATGGTGTAGTGGTCTCTGTGTTGGACTATGAATCTGGAAATCAGAGTTCAATTCTCCACTTGAGCATAAAACCCACAGGATAACCTTGAGCAAGTCACACTCTCATATCCTCAGAGGATGGCAATGGCAAACCCACTCTGAAGAAACATGGCAAGAAAGCCCTATGATAGATTTGCCTTAGGTTCACCACAAGTTAAAAATGGCTTGGAGGCACACAACAACAGTCATGGCTCTGCTACTGTGATGGCGTCTCTGTCCACCCCCTGCCCACCATACAGAGAGTGATTGATAGGATTAATAATTACATAGGATTATTAATCCTATATAGTTAATAATCCTATTAATAACCCTTTGCAAGTTATTTGGTTAGGTCTGAACACAGCTTTTTTGTGTATTATACTCTGAAAAGTTCTGGTATTGTAAATCCTATAGTGAAGCAGAAATATTTCTCATTTTCATTATATTGTCTAGGCCATAAGGTATCCAAATGCTTCAGGCCAGTCTAAGAGGGCAGCTACTAATAGCCACCCCCACTGTGCATTAGTCTGATTGATGGCAGTCACAGAAAATAGATAATGACTGTCCATGTGTTCATGCAGTTTCATCTCCAAAAGGATAAATATTTGGTTTACTCCTAAGCTTCTTTTAAGAACCAGTGAGGTAGCTGTTCCTATTAGACTGAATCGAGAATCCACAAAAAGTTGATGCTGAACAGATACTATTCCCGCCTCATAAACAGCTGACTCCTATTTTACAAGGGGATCTTTTAAAGTCATAATTTGACATTATATTTGCAATGTATGATAAGTATATTTTTGCATGAACAGACCTGAAAGCTAATGTGAGAAAATGACTAGATCAGGTAATTAGGACATCTGCTGCCAGATGTTTACTGCTGTAGTGAGCTCTGCTGAACAAGCATATGTTAACTGTAAAGAGCAAGGTTGTCAATGTTCAGAGTTAACTCTGAGGCAGCTGAGAGGCCACTGAACATGAAAGATTATTCATATTGATTTCTACTCAACTAACATATTACACAATAAAGTACCTAGGAAGAATGAATACAGTATAACACTTTAAAAATAGGGGCTGGTATCCTTCATTGCAGTTAAGGATTGATAACCTAGATTTCCAGATCCATAAGTGCTTTGTATTCACCTGTGGTGTGTAGTCAATTCATGGCACTACGGCATGATCATAAATGCCCCATGACACCCACCGTAAACTCCAGGGAGCTCTGCAATGTGGCCAAATGGTCTTCCTTCTTGTCACACTGTGCATACAGCACAATGTTTTAAAAATAGTGGGTGGCATCCTGCATTGCAGTTAGGGACTGGCAACCTAGATTTCCAGATCCATGTACTTCGTATTCACCTGTGGTATGTAGTCACATTCATGGCACTATGGCATGATCATAAATGTCCCTTGACATCCACTCTGCAGTGTGGTCAAATAGAATTCCTTCTTGTCACACTATGGTACAGGGCCCCCCACTGTATCTTTCTAAAGTGCCCAACTCAACCATGCTATATACCTCCATCACTTGGAGTGCCTCCATGGGTTTTATGGTGGATGTTGGCCAATTCTTTAGATCATTCATAGCTGCGTTTGAATATAGTACATATTTTGGCCAATTTGAGTTTAAATGGATGGACATATAAAATGCTGTGGTGATACTGACCTGATAAGGATAATTTCTGTCATTTCATCCCCCCAAAATATAGTTAATTTTACTTCTATTTCAGAGGTGAAGAAAAACTCTTTCTGGGGCTGGGAAGAGAAGTTCAGAGTGGTCATCATTTCTTTTCCAGAAATATATTTTCTGAACTATTTTTTGAATTCTGCAAAATTCAGAATCACTGTCATCATATGAATTGGTTGTCTGCTTTGCTACTCACTGAGATAACTACCACAGTGGAGGGTTGTTAAATATCTACAGCAAAACAGACACCTTTACAGAGTGAGTGAGGTTGGTCCTTCAGCAGCTCGTTTCATTTGAGAGGTGCACTGCAGTTAAATAAGTCTTCAAAGAAAGGACACTGATTGAAGAAGACTTCTTTAAAACATAAGCACAGAGCACTGTTTCATGCAACCCTGTTTTGAAACTTGAGTTGCCAGGATTTTTGTTTACATCAAGATTTCTATGCTTTAAAAAAAAATAAGAATGCATTCTTTAAAAAAACCTAAAAACCTTCAGAATACACCCACCCACCCACCCACCCAAAGATGCTTTATCCAAAATTTAAAAGGTGTAAAACCAAAGGCTATGGTTTGGGAGGATAGGGGCATCAGAGATATGTCAGGGATGATGGGAGTTGTAGCTCTTCACCTCTGGCTCTAACTCACCACCTTGTTATGCAGCAGAGCTGACCAGCTTTGATCAGTGGTTGATGCTTCTTTCCCAAGCAGCAGAGTTTCAGAGAATAGGCTGAAGACCCTGACAAACTCTCCAAGCCTTCTCACTCTTCTTCCTGAGATGTCTCCAAACTTCTCCAGGATTCTTCTGGCTCTTGTATCTTCCCTCAAGACACCAGACAACTCAGTAGTCTTATATAAAAGATCTACTTTATTCTACTATATACATAAATACTATATGCCCTACAAATCACAATCTCTACACTTCACAATATCTCCAAAACCACTCCACAATGTACATTAGCAAACATTGCAATTTATAGCCATTGTTAGACACCACCCACCAGTCAGTTTCCACCCAGTGGGTGTGTACATACATCTTGATTGGTCCACATAGATCATCCCATACCTAAGACCAACCCAAGTGTTTCATCACTTTACCTTGACCACTTAATGAGTCTCAGGTGTTTGCAATCTATCACAGGTGTTCTCAATATACCTTCTATAACTTTGTCCTTGGCTCTCAAGGCTTCTTAATTATATTATCTTTTTCACCTGTGTATCTTCCTGATTGCTCCTGCTTAGTCACTTTGACATTCACATACATATTTTTATTTCTATTACTGTATATCCCATGTTGCTTTTTCCTTAACAGATAAATAGTGCAATCCTATGCAAATCTAATTAAACATAAATCCTAATGAATCAACAAAAGTGTTAAATGATTCATAGACACAAATTCAAATAGGAAGTCATTTCACAAAACTCTCCTTTCTGGTTTGACTGACAGATTCTAGTCAAATCACTGTTTCTGCCCAGCCCCAGCATACAGTATATATGGAAAACATTGTGTCAATTTTTAATATTATTTTTGGTCAAATGCCTGGTTGTAGAAGCTGGAATATTTCCTATTTGAAGCAAAATGTATTTTTAAACAATTGTGTATGATGAGCAAGTTTAAAAAATGCTTCTTCACACAGATGTTCCAAGTTGCCTTCTCTTGTATAAAAGCAACTGCATGTGTCAGGTCTTTCAGATTTTATATCAGCATTTCTGGCCTCAGCGGTTGTACCACTGACATGCTAATGCTGATTGTGAATTGCTCAGCACAAACATAGTGCTTTTGAAATGAGACAGAAACAACACAGAACATTTGCATGGGTAAATCCTTTTCATGCAGCCTTGTCATATTTAAGTCAAAGCTTAGCTTTGTGGAAATCTAGCGTAAGTAACTATGAGATAATAGCAGGTAATATTGTTGATCACTTTTGATGCTTCATCAGAGCTATTTCCAAAACTGAATACAAAGAGTACATTTCATTTCTCCCAAATACTGGCCTAGATCGTATTGTATGCTGTTGGTGCTAAATCTCTGCTAGCTTATTTTTGTAAGATAATTGGAGAGCAAAGACTGATACTTTTGCTTTAGCTGTACAATGATACCTGAATAACAGTGAGGTGCATCCTTACAGGCAATCATTGGCGATTTGGATCAGGGGGCTAAGCTGTGCTCATTCATCATTCAGCTTCCATTCCACAGCCAGGAGAAAGGCACTCATCAATGAAATACTGGATACCTCCTTTCACGATGCCCATGAAATTATTTATGCTGATGTAGCCCCTGGTAATTCTGGTGTAAACCACAAAGAGGATTCCAGTCTATTTCCTCCTATGGAATGTTCAGATTGTACCATTCCTCAGTAATGTTATAATTAATTATAATGGAATATGTCATAATGAAGGCACTGCCATTATTTCTGTTCAATTTTAGATGGTATTTGCACATGCAGACTAGTACAATATACACCTAAGGTGGAAATGTAACTAAGATGACCACTTGTGCATATCCAAAAGAGGATGAAGATTTGCCTAACAGTTGAATTTGCCCATTTGTATATATAGAGAGATGCAAATCTGGAAACAATTACAAAAATTTAAACATAAATCTTCCTCACCATAGCAATCATGTCTCTGGTAGGTGACCTGTGTGCTTGCTCAGCTTGTTTTCTGGGTGATAAGTAATGGTGGGCAATTTCCAGATCTTTGTTCTGCCTTCTTAGAGCTCTTTATCTTTAAACCAGACTTGGACTAGACAGCTGTTCAAACAGACAACTGTCCTTGGTAAAGTAGAACAAATGTCTACCCTCAATGTTTCTGTTGAAAAACACAAGCAATAATATGAGAAAAGTTTATTTACTTGCCAGGAAATATTAGTAGCAGGAAAATTCTTCCCTTGTACATTATTTATAGCAGAAGTCTAGACTTTATTGTTGTAAAGCAAGGGGGCATATTTTGTTATTATCTCACTTTTGCTTTACTTATTTCTTATTTATCTTGCTCCTCAGATATACCTTTCTAGACAATATTTAATCCCCCTACTCCTCACATTCTTGTAGCTGTATTGTCAGATAATGGCAAGTATATGGAATTTGATCCTGTTTTGTTCATTTATTTTTTATTCACACTTTTTTTTGGACTATGCATTTACCCTTTAGCACATGTGTTAGAAAATATGACAAGTAGATACATCATGATCTGCAAACTCTTTGTTCTGTTTTTGTTACCAAAACAGCACTTGGGGCATTTCACAACCTACTGGAGAGTCCTCTTGTTAAGTCTTTATTGCTGATGATCAGTTAAGTCTGGTTCATCTTGTCTCCCATCGCACCCTGCCACTCATAAGAATAATGTGTTAAAAGCCAGTAGCTATGTGATTGAGAGGTTTTGTTTTTCTAACTAATTCTAGTGCCTGGTGTTACAATGGCTTTCTATTATGACCCATCAAAGCACATTGTATTGATGGTTAAGAATTTGATTTTGTTTTGTGTTTAATTATTACTGTAGCTTCAGGGTACTGAACTAGAAACACTGTCTGGGTCAAGCTGTCTTTTACAAAAACACTGAGGAAATTCTCTGTGGCACCTTACCAAGAAAGAAACTTTTCAGTATTAGAGAAAGTGCTAAGGCAGCATGGTTGAGGCAGCCCTTGGGACAGGAATCTTCCCCTACCTTCCAACACTCTCAATTCAAGATATGTAAAAAGATTATATTAGCAAAAGAACAAGCAATCCTGCAGGGCGAATAAGTCAGATAACAATATTGTTTTCCATATTAATTCTTGAACATTCGCAAAGAACTTTTAGTCTGCCTTCTGTGACATCTCATCAATATAAGGAACAACATGGCACCATGTTCAAAAGAAATGCTGAAAAATTCATCTAAAACAGATGAGGGAATTTATAGTTTCTCATGTGCAGTGTAGCATAAGGTTATTTTTAGGCAGAGAATATATTTTGGAAGACCTCCATTGACTCAAGACATCTGAGAAAGTGTGCAGGAGACATTCTGTTCCTTCTTTATTATCTGTCCTCTGTCCATTCTGTTCTTTATTATCTAAAGAGCACCACATAGCCTTGTCTCCCAAGTAGAATCCTGCTTGCTCTGCTGTGTGATTATAGACACGCTCTCTGATCAGTTTTTACCTGACCCACTTTGAAATGAATCTGAATCCATATGCAAGAGTATTTCTCAAAGGCCCCCAAAGTTACTTTGAGGGGTTGTCTACACAGACAAAAAACTTCATACTCACTTTGTTTCCAGTCATGTTGAAATACACAATATATGACCCGTTTCACAGTGACAACATTTTTAGACATTAATATCAATTTTAAAAACTCACTGTTTACTCCTCAGTCTTAGGAAAAATCAGATTTTTTTAAAAAGTGTGACAGGATCACTGTATTTACATGGGTTGGGGTGCCCAGGTGTGTGTGCTGGGCACCCCTCACCCATTCACTCATTTGCTAGCACTCTCATTCAGGCATATCACTCAACAATGGTGTCACTGCTGCGAGGGATGTGGACTGCACCAGGAGACACCCTAAGCAGGGGTGACACCACTTCTTCTCAAACATCTACATTTTGGCAGAAAGGGGCTGTGGCATTTGCCTGTTTCCCTTTAAAATGCTGCAGAGATGGTGTGAGTGGGGTGAGGCTGAATGGGAAGAGAAAGGAGAGGCCCTGGATTTGTTTTGTTTTTAAATTAAAATTAAAAATACTTTTTTTAAAGTTAAAAATCTTTTTCAATTTTCTTTGAAAACACCACCTTTTACCAATTTTTCACTTTATCCACATGAAACTACATACATGTAAATACATTTAGGCTATGCCTAAGATGTTGTAATTTAAAGGTATAATTTTAATTTTGCTAGTTCTTTACATCACAACTATTACCAATTACATTCAGTGATATGCAGGAATTACGATTGATGAGTAACATTAGTACAAAAAAAATTACTAAGGATTCTATGTGGTGTGGTATGGAAGGAAGTCAATAGGGGGGTGACACCATGAGTTACCACACTAGGCAATGCCAACCCTAGTGATGCCACTGCTACTCAGTTGGGGGGAGTAGTTGTTAGGATATGGATGGGATATACAGTCAAAGGTGAAATGTAAAGATGTGTGTGTGTCTGTAATTTTTCACATGAACAGCTTTTGGGCAAAGCACAAAACAATATTTAGAGAAACAGAGTGAGTCAACACCAGGTGGCTAAAACAGACGTCAACATGTACTTTCCCAGAGGTAAAACTAATGGAACCAGACTTTGTTATGGATAACAAGATATATCAAATACATAAACATCGTTAGCCTGGGAAAGATAGTCACGTGGTGGATGATGGACAGCAAGAGGCTGGGTTAGTAGACATCATACAGGCATTATCCAATCAACATAAGGTTAACACCTAGAAGGTGGAGTATGGGAAGGGCCTAGAAAATCCTTTGTCTAAAATTGCTTATTGTTCAGGATGTGAACGTGTGTGGCTGGCAGCAGTGGTTTTAACTGCAACAAGTTGGATCCTAATGCTTTTGGGATTATAAAAGATGTAATCTTGTATGGCTGAACTGGACAAGTTCATCACAATGGATTTTACTTAGTTATCTTATTTTTACTTTTTATATACATTAATAAACTATGCTTTTGGACTTTACAATGTGTCTTCTTGACTGAGGAAGAGAGGTTTCTGAAGAAGGGAAGCTGAGCCAGTTGATGGTAAGAGTTACAAAGTGGCTGTGGATCACAGCAGCCAGCTTGTCCTGCAGATTCTGCTGGGTGCCAAAGAGCATCACTACAACACTCATCATCCACACACTAACAGTAGTAGCCCAATCTACCATTAGTTCTGATATACCATGGGATATAACTGCCCATCTCCTTCATTGCCATTGTTGGCAATAGAGCACATCCTAGTTGCTGCCACTCCCTCCCCACCAGAGCCATGCTGGTAAAGTTGCTCCAAAGTCAAGCAATGGTGAAGGAGTAGCTCAATCTACCCCTCACATTGATCTCATTCCTAGGTTCAGCTGGAAAGGGGGTGGAAACAACCAAGGTAAAACACTCCATAGCTGGCGAGTTCCATCCTGTGCATTTAAAAAAAATTACAAACATAGTTGGGGGAAAACTATTTAGACCTTCCTCTCTTATTCATGATCATTCACTGTCATGCAAAGTGGGGGAGAGAAGATTGGACGATGGAGGCGAACAATGAGACTGCTAGCTGGGAAGATTGACAGATAAAAAAATAAGGCTGATTGGTTTTGGAACTCTAGGAAGAAAAAAAAGGACACTCCTTTTGTATTGATTTGAATTTGGGCACTGGAAATATGTGGCAATCAGTACAATCTGAGTCTGGTTCAATTTGAGTAGGTGCCACTACAGACCAGGAAAATGCAAGTTGAAACTGACAATAGGGTGGGCATCAGCTGTACTTCATTTGTGTTATTTAAAACATCATCTTGTTTACTAACACAGAAGGTTAAATAATCTACGATAGTGTTAAACAGCAAGAAAAAAATAAATAAATTCATGTTTGTCTCCTTTGCTATGGATGTCCTTTATATAGAAACAGTTGTAAAGGAACTATCCTCCATCGTCTTGCCTCATTATGAAATTTTACAGAGGTTTCACACTGCATCCTCCATTTGTAACCCTTCCTTGTATTTTCACTCTTTCCTCTGTCTTCATTCTTACTGGTAAAAATCTTCTCAGGAGAAAAAGACAGAATAGCCCTGTTGTTCATACTAATTGCTAGGGTGAGGAGCCTTCCATTTGGAAATGCCCTAAGTGTCAAACCTCTTTTCCAAATACAACATTTTGAAACTATCTACTTCCTTTCCTTTCATAGTCCATTTCTGATAGGTCTCCCCAGCCTCTTCAAAATCTTTTCATCATTTCTTTTTAGGGCAGAGTCAGCAGACTACAAAAATAAATACACACGATTTGAGGCTGTGATCCAACAAATCAAGCATGAGCAGAGGCACTGGGTAACCTAGGTTGAGCTCCTACATCAATGTTGCACAGTATGGATTTCTTTGTATGGATTAATATATTCATTGTGTAATGCAATCCCTTGCATTGAATGGCAATGTTAAGCAACAAAAATGAACCATCAAATGCACAATGTGCAACTTGTTGGGAAACCAAGACCTAATTTTGGGGGATTTCAACTGAGAGGGAAGCGCCCAACTTCGCTTCTGAGATCTTATCCAATTGTCTAGGGGAGATATAAGAGTTTTTGGCTAGGAAAGACACTGAGACTGACCAAGCTCCAATTAAGGTATGAAATCTTTTATTAACAAAATAAGCAAACATCCAAATGCAGCACACACACACACACACACACACACACTAGAAGAATAAGCGGGGGAAGAGCGAGAGTGGGGAAGGCAACGAGAGAAAGACCAGGACATAGGATATACTTACACCCAAGCGACTCCTCTGGGCTTTGGCAGCGAATGAAGATGAGCTCCGTGGAAGGGGCATGACCGGCAAGAGGGGGGGTCACGGGAACTATCTCAGAGCACAGACCGACAGAGTTTCAGCATGCACTCCCAAGGTAGCACAAGGTCTGCTAAAATCCAGGGGTTTTTATAGGGAAATGTTGCCTTCTAGCCATGGGCTGGGCAATAGCTAGACAAAGGCGTGATGGGCTTTTCATTGTTTACTTAAGTCTGGGCATAGTCTAAACAATGCATTTGGTATCAAAGCAATCAAGGAACGGAAGCTAGAGAAAGGAGGTGCTATCAAATCTAATCACTGTCTCATCAAGTGTGAGACTGAGACAAACACTATTAGGTATCTTTTCCAACATAATGGGATATTCCCCAGGGCAACTTCCATAACCTGCCTGTTCCGGTGGTCTTTTGTAACTTTACTTGCTTACATGACTTCGCATCTAGGGGATTATGGCTTCTATCTCCCAGAGGTCAGGCTGGGGTCATAGGGGACTCTGCATAGTCAAAATATATGAAAAATGGAGGACTTTTACTAACAAACTGAATGATCAACTAAAGGCAGAGCTGGATGCTCATCCACATATGTAATGGCACCATATGTTCAACTTCTCTTCCTCAGCCTCAAACTGAATGCAGAAGTTTTGCCTCAAACAAAAACATCCAGCTACTTCCATAGGGGAGCTTATGCATGTATAAAATATCCACAGATTCTGGCCCCAAACTTTATTCTGCTTCAAAGTTTAACATCCAATGTATAGATTTTTAATATCCTGCTTTTGTTTGTTAATGGATTGTTCACATGAATATGTGGATGAAAAGCACATTTGTATGCAGATAAGTACATTCTGAGCATCTCCCCTGTCTAAGAAATATATATTTGAAGTAGCATTTTCCTGTACATTAACCTGGGCTTTATTTTGGCCTTAATCCATGGACTTGATCGACATGGCTTCTACCGAGATCTCAATATGGCCCAATCTACTATTTACTTCATTTTCATGTCTCCCTTGCTTTCTTTCTGGCACTTGTTTTAAATTTATACCAACTTGACAATTTTTACATTTTATATGTCGGCTCTTCCCTCTGGGAAACTCTTGATTGATTGGTACATTTTATAAGATCGTGAAATGCTGCTGTGCTATGTTGTTGATAAAATGCTTTAGTTTTTTAAAAAAACACCACACATTACACATGTACATCATCTCAAAAAATAAGGTTAAGGTGAATTCCAGGTATAGTGAGTTTCATCAGAAGAAGTGTAACTGAAGAAGAGTGTGCATCAACAAATACCTCCCAGGATCCCACTGCCCAGAGAACATGGCAAAATGTTAACAGAGGAAAGAGAAAAGGCAGAACTACTCAACACCTTCTTTGCCCCAGTCTTCTCACAAAAGGAAAAGGGTGTTCAATCTGAGGAAGATGGAGCAGAGGACACAATAGGAGAAAGGCAGCACAGAATAAGTAAAAGGGGTAGTACATGAATACCTGGGTTAATCTAAATGAATATGTCTCCAGGACCAAATGAACTGCATCCAAGGGTATTAAAAGAATTGGCAAATGTAATATCAGAGCCATTTGCAATAATTTTTGAGAACTCCTGGAGAATAGGAGAAGTCCCAGTAGACTGGATGAAGGCAAACGTTGTCCCCATCTTCAAAAAGGGTGAAAAGACAATCCCAACAACTATCGTACAATTAGTCTGACATCAATATCAGGAATGATTCTAGAGCAGATCATTAAACAGAGAGTCTGTGAACATTTAGAAGGGAATGCCACGATCACAAAAAGTCAACATGGGTTCCAGAGAAACAAGTCATGCCAGACAAATCAGATTTTTTAAAATAGAATTACCAGCTTAGTAGATGAAGAGAACGCTGTGGTAAGGCCTTTGACAAGGTTCCCTATGACATTCTGGCAAACAAGCTAGTAAAATGTGGACTAGACAAGGTACCTTTTGCATGGATTTGTAATTGGTTGACCGGACAAACCCAAAGAGTGCTCAGCAATGGTTTCTCTTCATCCTGGAGAGAAGTGACCAGTGGGGTGCCACAGGGTTCTGTCCTGGGCCCAGTGCTATTCAACATCTTTATCAATGACTTGGATGAAAGAATAGGGGGGATGCTGACCAAATTTGCAGATGAGGATGATTAGATAATACCCCAGAGGACAGGATGAAAATTCAGAATGACATTAATAGATTAGAAAGCTGGGCCAAAGCTAATAAAATGAATTTCAACATGGAGAAATGTAAGGTACTGCACTTAGGGCGGAAAAATGAGATGCATAAATATAGGATGGGGGACACCTGGCTTAATGCAACTACATGTGAAAAGGATCTAGGAGTCCTAGTAGATCACAAGTTGAACATAAGTCAACAGTGTGATCCGGCAATTAAAAAGGCCAATGTAATTTTAGGCTGCATCAATAGAAGAATAGTGTCTAGATCAAGGGAAATAATAGTGCCATTCTATTCTGCTCTGAACAGGCCCCACCTGGAATACTATGTCCAGTTCTGTGCACTACAATTTAAAAAGGATGTTGAGAAACTGGAGTGTGTCCAAAGGAGGGCGACTAAAATGGTGAAGGGTCTGGAAACCATGCCCTATGAGGAACGACTTAGGGAACTGAGTATGTTTAGCCTGGAGAAGAGGTGGTTAAGAGGAGATATGATAGCCAAGTTTAAATATTTGAAAGGGTGTCATATTAAGGAGAGAGCAAGCTTGTTTTCTGCTGCTTCAAAGAACAGGACCTGGAGCAATGGATGCAAGCTACAGGAAAAGAGATTCCACCTCAACATTAAGAGGCACTTCCTGACAGTAAGAGATGTTTGACAGCAGAACACTCTCCCTTGGAGAGTGGTGGAGTCTCCTTCTTTGGAGATTTTTAAACAAACGCTGGATGGCCATCTATTGGGTATGCTTTGACTGAGAGTTCCTGCATGGTAGGGGATTGTACTGGATGGCCCTTGTGGTCTCTTTCAACTCTATAATTCTATGACTCTAAAAGGTTGCTGCTGTGATTCAATCAGGCTGCCCTTCTGAATAGCTATTTATCTCTTAATGAACATGCTCAGTCTAACATTTTTTTTTGGGGGGGGGGGGAGACCTTTTCACAGAGCTGCCTTCTGAAGTAGACCAAATCCATGAACGTGGTGTCAGATTGTGTCTCCTGATCCTACGCTGGCCACACCTCAGATGTCTACAGATGTTCAGCGGAATATCCCAAGGGGAAGCCAACATGCCAATAACTGTATGTCTCTGGCTTGGGAAAGAATCAGTCTGTGGGTTGTACGCATCCTTTCTGTGCCCCTAAAATGTCCTGTTCAGAATGAAGAGTGCCAAAACAACAATAGCTAAAGGAACAAGCAGTATCCGATAACAAACAGTCCAGAGTCAGGATCCGTAAATCAAAGCAGAGGTGTAGCAAGATAGCAGAGTCAAGAAACAGCACAGGGTCATAAATCACAGTCATGTCTCACAATAGACACTGATAGAGAAACCAAGTTTGTTTCCAGCAGAGCAAATGTAAAAAGGCCCCTGACTTAGCCACACCCAACTTGCAGACTGTTTTTCAAGAGAGTATTTCTCAGCCTCTCACTTTGCCTGTGGGGGAGAGACCGAGTTTGTGCCAAATGCCAAAGCCTCCCCCCCCCCAAACTCGGAGCTATCTCTCCTATCTTCTTCTCCTCTGAAGAACTCTGATGGATGTTAGGCTGAGCTGGAGGAGGGCCCAGATGTGGTATGTCTATTTTGTCTTCTGGAACTGAACTCTCAAGGGGGGCATGGAACAAAGCTCCTGAAAAACCACCAGATATCATCCCAGGTTATTTTTTTAAATGAAAAAAATTTCCCATCAAAAGCCCCAAATATTAATTTGCCTAAAACATTATTGTGCCTTAAAACGCTAGATTGATCACATAGCTGGGAACCTAAGAAGATTGTCGCACACCTCTTTTCACCTGATCTGGGCACGGGCTGGGCATGGGCTTAAGCTGGCTAAAATGGATCTTATCACACACTTCCATGCCCAACTTGGACACATTGTGTACCCAATCCAGACTCCTGGTGTGTTTTGCAAAGAACAATACTTTCTCATTCTTTGCAAAGTACACCAGGAGTCCTGATCGGGTATGTGATGTGTCCGAGTTGGGCACAGAAATGTGCGATAAGATCCGCTTTAACCAGTTTAAGCCCATGCCCAGCCTGTGCCCTGATTGGGCAAAAAGAGATGTGTGATAATCTCCTAAGTGATACAGACATTATACAGACATCCTGAAAAATGTTGGGAGCAAGACTGATGATACATGTGGTCAGGTTGGAGCAACAGAGGGAATCTCACTTAGGGGCTCTGCAGATGGTGCAAAGCACCATCTTGGAGTCAGGAAAGGGGAGGGGCAGCCACACACCGGGTGCCCCAACCCCTTCCCGAGAATGTAATCAGAGCGTGCGCCATTGTACATGGCGAGCGCTCTGATGATGTCCACTCGGCACAGCGTCTGGACAAGCTGCACTGGAAGAGGTGCAAAAGAGCCACATGGCGGCTTTTCGGGCACCCTTTTCGCCACCTGGGAAAGGAGCGCTATTTTGGTGCTCCTTTCTCAGGTGCCAAAGGGGAGGATTGGGGCCGAGGCATGGGGCAGCCTCATCCCCAATCATCCACTTCCCAGGGCAGCTCATGGCCACCTGTCTGCAAAGCCCCTTCGTCTCCATGTTTTAGTTCTACCTGCAGAGATGGCTGTGGTGAAAATCTAACTCAACTAGCTCTGCAAAGGGATTCACATTTCTAATTAGTGTGAGTAACATTTGCCCTGCAGATGGTCTGGACTGAAATTTCCACATACCTTGACATGACCCTGTTGTCTGAGACTTCTGAGAACTGATTCCAGAACTCATAAGCTTACTTGGTGCCCAATTTACATTGAATGCAGTAAGTCAAGGTGAGAAAGGCCACTATCTTCTGTAGTGGCTTGGAAGCTTCCCAAAATCCTGGTGTGGACTCCTGCAGTGAGTGATGCCTCTGGCCCACCAACAAGGGATGGCATTGGTTTAACCAACTGGCATTGGTTTAACCAAGTGGCAGGGCTTCTCAGCAGAGCTGGCAAATTGAAGTTTTCACTCTTTTCTTCTCTCTTACAAGTGGGCCTTCCACTGGGCTGTTGTAATCAGTCAGTTCTGGCTTTCTATCTGGAGCAGCAGCAAAGAAGTAGAGAAGGGAAGAGAGGAGTAACAGCAGTGACAACAGCAGCTGGCAATGCAACAGTCAAAGAGGCTTTCAAGAAGCCTTTGACTTTACAGGCTTTCAAGAGTTCACAGTGAATTGGTTTGCACTATTTCTAGCAGTCTGCAAAGGCCCTTGGTGAGGTGTGGCATTGCATCTTCAGAGACCTGATTGCTAAGGGACCATTCCTTCTTTTTCAGAAATCACATTCCCTGCCCCCCACCCCACCCATCTCTGTAGGGACTGTATGGCATGACTAGAGTCACAGTAGGATAAACAATTTTGAGAAGCAACTGTACCATGTAAATTAAGCAAAGCAGCTTATTTATATACCGCTTCATATCACGCTATGGGATGTCTAAGCGGTTTACAACTGTGAGCTGATTGCCCCCCAACAAGCTGGGTACTCATTTTAGTGACCTCGGAAGGATGCAGGCCTGAGTCGAGCATGTGCTGGCCTCATGCTCCATAATCAGCATAAGTTTGTCATTAGTCAGTCATCCATAGTAAAGGTGCTAATCTTTGGGTTTTAAAGGACTGTGTTGACCCAGATTTCAGAATGTATGCAGTAGGCCCTACGTTTCTTTGATTTCTTGTGTGCAAATAAAGAGAAAGGCACAACAATCATCTTTAGGGGCAGAGTCTCTTATTTAAAATGCTGATTTCACCTGGCTCCAGCATTATAAGCAAATGACTCCATGTCTTCCAAGAAGGAATCCAAGCAAGCCTAGAAGCAACCTATTCATCAGAGGCCAGAAATGTTATTGCAGGAAGTCCAGGATGGCACTGGCCACAGGGAAGTGGGAGGGACACAATCAGGCATCAAGAGCTTGACCTGCCCTCCCACCCAAAGATGAGCCAAGGAATAACAAAATACTGCAAGGTCTTTCACTGTTTCTTTGGTGTCTCACAGAGTAGATGAAGTAGCTGCATTGCATGGCACAGAGAGACTTAACTGTGGGCCAAGACCAAACAGAGCCAAGGCTCTACTCCAGGACAGAGAAGAGAAAGATTGCCACCAGCAAACACTGAAGACTTTTGACAATTTTGACAATCTACCCTCCTCAGCTCATCCATGCTGCAGTCTGTTCCATTGGAATCTTTTCCAGTTCCAGTTCACAGATAATCTAAAGTTATACCTGGAGGCCATAGTGCTCTCATTAGTTTAGGTATCTCATCCCCCAGATGCCACTTATTCCCAAGACCCCATGCTGAAAATGGGTTAAAAATGGAACAATTACTTCCATTGTACATTAATTAAGTGTTGTGTTATCTTTGTAATACTTATAATATATAATATATTTGCATTTGTTTCTAGCCCCTGAAGAAGGCATTTTCTCATTGAGGTCGAAACACATTGGACTTTAAGAAAAACAGCAACACTGAGTAACCATCTCAAGAGCATGTGGAGCTTGTCTACTCACTGTTTTCTCCATAAGAGTTGGCACAAACTCTTATCTTGATTGAAATTGTGGCAGTTTTGGTGGAATTTGGGTTGGTTCATCTTGTAGTGATTTAGTCATTGGGTGAGATCCATTGGGGGAGGGGAGCTTGCATGCACATGACTTCGTTTTTGGGTGATTCTCTGAAAGGTGAAGGCTTTCAGGAACATGCCCCTCCCAGGGCCTGTTGATCCTGCTTCATTCATAAGTGGCAAAGGGAACCACACAGTGGCCTGTGCCCATCTGCTGCTATCTCATGATTTCCCCTAGGAAGTAGGTTGAATAAATGAGCCCCATCAGATGGTGTGCAGGTTTTTGGATCTGTTGCCCAGTGCTGTGCCAAGGCTCTAACAGCTGTTACCAATAAAGGTTGTGGCCATTTCAACTCCAACCAAATGCCTGTGTGCCTTGTTTTGGGATTTCACCCTTTATTTATTTATTTGAAATATTTATACCCTACTCTTCAGCCAAAAGGCTCTCAGAGCAGCTTACAAATTATCAAAAAAGATAAGACTTAACAGCCTTATCAGGAGAGTGTAGAGAACTACAGCAGAAAAATGAGGCCCTGAGAGAGAAAGCAGATTCATTGAGCAAAGAAATGCAGTATTAAAAGATCTAATTGAAGAGGTCCACAAAGCCAAGAGCAAAAAATAGTAATAAATAAAGTTCCAGAATAGGGTAGTCTATAGTAGATGTTGCATGCATGTAAATAAAAGCTTAGTGCAAACAGTCGCCCCTCTGTTTTCTTGGGGGATCCATTCCGCCCCACTCCATGAAAATGGAAATGCGCATATATTCAATCCCTATTGGCTTAAATGGCCATGCGCTCCTGCATGTGCACCATTTTAGCCAATGGGGCTTGCCCCTCTGTGAATAATCAAGGCTACGGACTTCAAGTCCATGAAAACAGAGGGGCGACTGTAGATGTAGATATATAGATATATAGATATAGATATAGATATAGATATAGATATAGATAGATATAGATATAGATATAGATAGGCCTCAGAGAGAGAGAAAGGCAGGCCAACTCCATTACGCCTAGCCACAGTAAGAAGAAAGGATTTCACTCTTTTCTGCTGCTATGTTCACAAATGATGGGTAAACAACATCATGGTGACAAGTTCATTAGAAAACCTAAGTGTGTATTTACAGTGCTTCTCCACCACACATTCTAGTACATTCACAGTTTCTCTTCACCAAGGATGTACTACAGGGGACACAAAATAAGGGCATTGCTTCCTCCTCCGTGAATTTTTTTTTTTAACTTCTCCAATGAAATTCTCCTTCATTTCCCAAATTTCCAGCATTGCAGACAACAAGGCATTTGTTGTGTTTACATTGCCTTGGTAACTGTGCCTACCTTTTTTCTTTGGATGCCTTAACTGTATTTGGATGCCCAACTACAGTTTTAAGTTACTGAAATGCTAGAAATTTGGGGACTGAAAGAACATTTTGTTGGTGGGCAGAATTCTTACTGGAAAAGAGGGATGTTCTTATTTTGACCTCCAGTAGCTAAACCCCTGCTTCTCATTCTCCCCAGGCATGCTCCCTTTAGTCCCTTTGAACATCTGCTATAATGCACCTCTCTGGAAATGTGTGTTCAACGTACTAAGGGGTGATGCAGACCACCTTAAAGGGCTGGACTGGGGGTAGAGTTGGGATGGAGTGACCAACTGCCACCTGCCCTGATGCCGCCCTGATGCCACCATCACACCATGCACCCAACTTCATGGTGCGCAGCATCAGTGCGCCCCGTTGGCACAGCATACAGACACTTTTTGCCTCCCCAGAAAGGAGTGGCATTTGCCAGGTCTTTGGAACAGCAAAATAGAGGACCAGGGCCACAGCGTGTGGTTATCGCAGCACCGATCCCGCGTTCCTGGGGCAGCACTTAGCCGCCCCTTAGGGACTGTCTGCATGGCCCTAAGTACCCAAGTAAAAGCAAAAATCTAACACCTTTCTAAAGACATTTTTTTAAAAAAAAAATGTTTGCCACATGATGACAAAAAAGAGAGGGAGAGAGAGGAAGCTTTCAGCCTCTTTCCCAAAATGTTGTTAATGGCAATGCTTACCTGCAGGACTGTCATACTGAATCTTTATCATCTCTATCATCCCTATGGTTACTGACTGTAAGTCCATCTCAAGAAGACAGCCTTTCGTGCCTCTGAAGAATGCTGCAACAGCAACAGAAAGGAAAGGAAGACACTTTACCCCAGATGCCATTATGCACACAGTATGCTCTAGTATGCTCTTGTCTTAGGTCCTCCTAACTTTTTCCAGGAGGTGAGATGCAGAAAATTGTCTGTGTTTTAATTACAGAGAAATTCACTAATACAAAAACCAGTCCAGATTTTATTTTAGGGAAGGCTTCATATTGTCCAATGTGACTACATTCTTCTCAGGGCCCTCATTCAGAATTTAATCATAGGTTCCTGACACCCTAGTTTGGGTGTCTTTGTAGATGGCTCCAAATCTGCATAAACATATATGCATATATGTTTAAGTGTTCTTGTTTGTACCTGACTGAGACTTACACAGCCATCTGGGGCGGGGGGGGGGGGGGGAAACTTAGGCAGAAACTAAAGCGACAACAAATATTTTATTCAAAATGTTTTTTAAAAAATATAATAGCAATCAAAAATGATGTCTTACAACTTCTGTCCCGTTTAAATGTCCAATTCTTCCTGAATACATAACTTTCTCCCTTCTCTCTCCTTCTCTCAGACATTTAAACTAGAATTCTCACCAAATCTAAAACTGCCAAAACTTTATCTTCTTTTCCCCCTCAGTCTTGTTCCTTAAACATTCTTAGGGCTGTGATTGGTTGATTCCACAGTTTGGAAAGACCCTCTGGCTTTGGGGGTCTGTCACATTCATGCCTCTCTTCCATGCTATTTGACTTGGGACCAGAAAAATGGAGTGCTGAAGAGTTCTGCCCTGTGTCCAGTGTTATGAGTGATTTGGGTGAAGGAACAGAGGGGATGCTCATCAAATATTCCAGTGTTACCAAACTGGGAGTAGAACTAATACCTCAGAAGCGAGAATCAGAATTCAAGATGACCTTAACAGGATGTGGAACAGGGTCAAAAATAGCAAAGTGAATTTCAAGAGGGAAATTATCTTTATTTGGGGAAATTAACATAAATTAACATAATAGGATGGGTGACACCTGGCTTGACAGCAGCACATGGGAAAATAATCTAGGGTTCTTAGTAAATCACAAGAGAACATGAATCAACAGCATGATACTGAGGCAAAAAAAGGCTAATGCAGTTCTAGGTTGCATTAACAGAATTATTGTTGTCTAGATCAATGGCTGTACTGTTTTGATCTGATCTCACCTGGGCCCCCTTCACACTACAGAATTAGATCACACTAAGGAGATTATCCCACCACTCTAATAACCCGGTTTACCTCTTCTGAACTGAAGTCTAATTTGGGAGGCAGCTGGGTCCTATCACAAAGATTTTGCTGCCAAAGCCGCCAGGCAAGTCCAGCCCGGCTGCAGCCCAGTTCCCCAGTGCACTTCGGCAGCCATTTTTTAGGTCAGAAAGCTCCCGGTTTCAGAACAAGGCTGCCAAAGCATGCTGGGGACCCAGGCTGCAGCCAGGCTGGACAAAATCCTTGTGATAGGACCCGGTTGCCTCCCAAATTAGACTTCAATTCAGAAGTGGTAAGCCGGGTTATTAGAGTGGTAGGATAATCTCCTATTAGGCCCCAGAAACAGCAGAGTTACTTTGCTTAATGTATAATTCAGCCTAGGGGCCCATTCACACTACATGATTTATAAAACTATTGATTCACCTTAAGTGTGTGGTTTCATCCTATGGAATCCTAGAATTTGTAGTTTAAGAATTCCTAGGATTTGTAGCATTCTCAACCAGAGTGTTCTAGTGCTTCACCAGAATCCCAGGGTTCAACAGGATGGAAGTGTAATAGTTAAAGTGGAATAATAGTATTGTAACTGTATGGTATGAATGGGCTCTTGGAATACTGTGACTAGCTCTGGCTACTACAGTTTAAGAGTATCAACAAACAGATATGTTCAGAGGAAGCAACTGAGAAGTAAAAGTGTCTGGACATGAAGCCCTATGAGGAATGGTTGTGGGAAATAGGCATATTTAGCCTGGAGAAAAGAAGACTTGGAGATGATTTTACATTCCTTTGAAAATATCAAAGCTTGTTTGCTGCTCAAGAGGATAGGACTCAGACTAAAGGATTCAAATCACAAGAAAGGAAATTCTACCTAAACTTAGGAAGACTCTCCTGGTGGAAAGAGCTATTTGATACTGGGATAGACTACTTCAGAAGGGGGGCAAACCATTATTTTCTGGACATTTTTAAACAGAGTTTGCACAACTGTCTTTTGGGTATGCTTTAAGTATGGGGTCTTCCACTGGCGAGGTTGGGCAAGATGACACTTGGGGTTCCTTTGGATTCTATAGTTCTATGTACCTTGACTGAGGGGTGAAGCAAATGGGGCAAAAGGAGCAGCCAGAGGCCACTCTGGCCCTAGTCATGGCCACGGTCCTGAAGCCAGCTGCTGCCACAGTATCAAATGGGCCACCAGCAAGAATGGCTGTTTGCCGCTCCTTTTTGGGCCGTCTTTGGGCCACCTTAGATGGCCTTGGAGTGACTTCCAGGCAGTTTGGAGGCATTTGTCATTTGATCACCACACCCTCAAAGTGTCCAGAAGGTGCTTTTTTTTTTTTTTTTTTTGCCCCTGTGTTTTGGGCCTTGGTATGACAGAATGTGCATGTGGGTTTAGCATGCATGTTTGGAACAGGAGAGTTTAAAAGAGTGATGAAAAGCTGCTCTAAAGTTGTCATTCACATTGGGATAAAATCCCAGCAGTTGCCACAGTCATGACATCCTACATCTTCTCCCCCAGAGATATCCCTCTGCCATTTGTAGAGTGAGGTTGGCACCTCAGGAGTAAATGCAATGGTGGAGTAGACAGAAGCAGTGAAGGGACATTTCATCCTCTGTCACTCCTGAAAGCAGGAAGCTAGCATACAGGATGCTGAGCTCTGGCGGCACAATGGTTAAAGGCTGGTACTACAGCCACAACATTGTGAGTTCGATCCCAGAGGGCTCCAGGTTGATTCAGTCTTCCATCTTTTTGTAGGTTGGTAAAATGAGTACCCAACTTGTTGGGGGCAATAGAGTTACATATTGTAAATCGCTCAGAGAGTGCTGAGTTCACTATGAAGCAGTATAGAAATGTAAATGCTATTGCTATTGCAGTCCAGACTGTTTAGTCCACAGTTCTCTCCTATTACACTTTGCTGCCATCTCCTAGCATGCCAGCTACCCCATTCTGCCTAATGGTAAGGCCAGCTGTGAGTAAGGCCATAGATACGCATGGGAATTTCAGCATAGTTGATGGCATGTGTGAACATGCAAAGAATTGGGTGTGCAGGCTCATAGAGTCCATCATGTCCCATAACTGTCTGAGCAATAGAGAGGAGGGAAAAGCAGAGGGATGAGGAAGCATTCCTTCTTTCCTGTTTCTGCCACTACTGCATCTCCTTTACTCAAGAGAATTGTGAAAGGCTGTGCTGAAGAATGAGGGTAGAAAAGATGGTTATGAGGTGGTGGTGGTGGTGTGTGTGTGCATGAGATCAAGTCTCCTGTCAATTTATCCATGAATTTCATAAGAGTTTTCTGAGGCAAGGAATATTCAGATGTGGTTTTACCAGTTTGTTTCTCTGAATTATAGCCTACAAGACCTGGTATTCATTGGTGGTCTCTCATCCAAGTACTAATCAGGGCTGACTCTGCTTAGTTTCCAAGATCAAACAGGTTCTGATGCCTTTAGGGTATTTAGGCTATGTTGGTATTAAAAACTGGCAGGACTGAGGCACTGGCATTCTGTGCTTCTTGAATGGCTATGAAAATTTCCCCAGAACCTGGAAAAATTCTTGACTCAATCTAAGAGCTACAAAAGGTTTTCCCAGGGGAGTTTATTTCAGATTAGTGTTTTCAGTTTTAAGTAGACCCATTAAGATAATACAACAGCTAGTTCTAAACTGGTTGTCTCTCTGCAGAATATGGCAATGGGTGCTACTCTCTTTGGAGAGAAACAGGTAGATTCAGAAAAGGCACCTGCAAGTACACCAGTCTCTTGCTGAGTTAGTTCTTAGATAATTATAAGGACTGTTGGCTGCCAAGTAAATAGGTTTTATACTTTGGTATAGAACATTTTTGAGAGCCATGTGGTGTAGTGGTTTGAGTGTTGGGCTAGGACTTTAAGACAATAGGGTCTGAATCCCTCCAGTCATGCAAATTAACTTACCTTAAGCTAATTACACTTTCTTAGCCTAGAGAAAGGCAATGGCAAAACCTCTTTTAATAAATCTTGCCAAGAAAACCTATGATAGAGTTTCTGTAAGTTGGAGTTCTTGAAGGCATATAACAAGATAGGAGTATCTTCAGGTGGCAACATGTGCCTTCTGCATCAGTTAGGCCTAGTTCATGCAGAGATTACATTTCAACTGTGTCTTAGGCAAATCTGTACAGACACTATATAGCATGATTCACTATGAAGGATAAATAGAAAAATATGTGCTTATGGATACTGGATTCAAACCAGGAATAGATAGATCCACAGAGATTCTGACATTTCTGCTAAGATGCATTGTAATCAGAAGGATGAATCTTGATGGTGGCAATGTGTGTGTTTGTGTTTGTGGGGAAGATTTCTATGGAGGTTGGGAGGGTACAAAAATGGTTGGGGCTGCATGCCACCCAGGTGTTGTCCACCCCTGGTTTATCCTAGAGATGTTAGGTTTTTCACTCTCCATTTAGCCAAATCTCACTTTTATTTCAACATATCTCACTTTTATTTTCTTCCCATCCTAGTTTCATACAAGCCAGCAAGACTCTGTGTTTCAGAGATGGGGGAGGGTCTGAACATGTTTTAAATGCTTTTCCCCTAATGGGCACACTTAGCTATGCAAAAATGTATTTTCCCTTAATTGAAAGCACACTTGTGCATTTCCTTCCAGTTGTGCATATTTATCCATTCATTTTTTAAAAAGTAATATATTTTATTTCCCTGATGTGACCCATAAACCTGGCAGATGTGTGAATTCTGAAGGAAAGGTGTTTTTCTCCTTTCAACAAGTCTTGAGAGATGAAAAAAGGCTATTTTCATTGTTGAAGCCAACCAAATTATTCTCTATTGGTAGATGAGTGCCTTTTAATTTAGCAGCAAATGACAAGATAGTTTTCCATCACTAGTGATAGCAACTCTTCAAGCCTTAGAGAGGAATCTTTTCCTACCTTACCTGGAGAAGCCAGAGATTGATTGTGAGGTTTGCTACCTGCAAGTACATGTCCTACTGTTGGGCTACAACTCTTCCCAGAGTACATGCCAACCTTTATGTAAGCATCCCTTAAAACAGGGGTAGGCAACCTTTCCCCTTTAAGGGCTGAGGGACTTCAGATCCCAGAATCCCAGGAGCTATTGGCCAACATGGGACTATTGGCCAACATGGCTGAGGCTTCTGGGAGCTGAAGTCCCTTGGCCCTTAAAGGGGGAAAGGTTGCCTACCCCTGCCTTAAAATATAATTTGAGCAATGCCAGCTAGTACCTTCCAGGCCAATGAAGTGGTGAATTCACTCTCAGGTCTGTACTTTAAAGGATCTATCCAAGGTGGCAAACCATAATCCCAAACTTTAGATCATTTTTTTAAAGTTCAGACTAAAATCAGGAACAGATTTATTACCCCACTGACATGGAATCCATGCACTGTCACTGCACGTACACACAGCCTTTATCTAATTACTTAAATTCTTGAATAGCTATTTTCAAAAACTGAATATTTTTTCATCCATAGGAAGTATTTGGAATTTTTGCTCTGAGTTATTGACTCCTGAACCCTGTGCATGTTAACTCAGAAGGAAATCCTACTGAGTTCAATGTTGCTTACACCCTAATAGGCAGGTATGTTTAGAAGTGAAACCTAATTCATTAAGACAGTTTTGCTGACCTTATCCACTGTATGTCTTCATCCCCTGTGAAGTGAAAAATTTCAGTTGACAGATTTCTTTAACAGCATATTTAAAAAAACAACCCTTTTTATAAGTGTATGGACATGATTTGAGACCAACAGTAGTTTCTCATCAAAAGCAAAACATATACAATACCATTTTGTAACATTACAACAGCTCAAAGACACACACTTAAGCTTAATTATATTCTTACATGGAGAAAAAGTTCACAGGAAATGCACAATTTCTAGTTATGTAAAATCATGGATATTATGTCCAATGCTTATTCAGAAATACTTTTCTGACATTGAAGAAATCTTTTAAAAAAAAAAAAAGTTCATGAGGAAATGAAGCAGGGGAAAAATTCCAAATCATAGAATCATACAATCATAATACCTTTTTAAATACAGACATAGTGTAATCAACTCAGAGGTAAATCCCAATGGGTTAGATGAGATTTACTTCCAAGTAAGTGTGTATGGTATTCCAACAAATATTATTAACCATAATCAACTATAGTGGTATACTTTGAAATCTAAAGCAGAATGTTAACAATAACATATGAATTCATTTCCCAAAAATAGTTTCTTTTCTAAAGATCTTCCCTATTAACTTGAGTCTTTCTGTTGGAAAGAATACCCACCTGATCATCTGAGCCATCTTTTCCCAACTCAACCCATTTTGAATGTATAGGATGAGAACTTCCAGCTAGCAAAGCCAGTTATCATGTTAGTTGGAGATGCTGGATGTGTAATGCAACCTATTTGAAGAGTGCCAGTTTGGGGAACCTAGCAATCTCCACATAAACTACTCACAATCTACTTAACAGTTTCAGATGTATTCCTTGACCCTTGGGTGGTAAGCATGCCTTGTGTTAAACAATACTGGATATCTACCAGACAGATGGCTTAGATTATCCTATGCCAGTAAAATAAAGAATAAAGGTAAAGATATTGATCTTGCAATCAACAGAGTCAGCGTCTTAACCACTTGAGCCACTGCATCCCATAAAATCCCATAAAACAAAGAACTGCATCCCATAAAATAAAGGACAAATCTATATAACAGGTGTACAATTAGACAAACATAAAGAAGACTTTCAGTGAAAGAGACAGTAAGGATAAATACATATAAACTGCATTGAGATTTTAGTTCAGATTTACCCTTGAGCTCAGAGACCATATTTCTTTGAAGGAAAACCTGTTTTATAATGCTTTATGAGCATACAAAAGCATGATAAGCCAGCTTGACTCAAAGTACAGCTGAATGTCTTGCATCCATGTAAACAAAGCCCATAAAGTACATCTGTTGTTATTTGCCATCACATTGCCTTTGATTTATAGCAAGCATATGAATGAGAGACCTTGAATACCAACAATTATTAACAGCTCTGCAAATTCAGAGCTGCGGCATCCTTTATTGAGTCAATTCATATGTAATGTGTTCTTCCTCTTTTTCTGCAGCCTTTGACTTTACTGTGCATTATCATCTTTTCTGGTGAGTCTTGTCCTCTTAATATATGTTCAAAGTAGGATGGAATTTCCTCCCATGAAAGCCTCAGTTGGTCCCCTCTTTACTCTCTTTTCACCAGCAGGCAAAGACCTTTTTATTTCACCTTCCACTTTTAATTGGTTGTGCAGAAGTGATTTTTAATGGGGTGTGCTGGATTTTGCTCTTAATGTGTTAGACACATTTTAAATGATTTTAAATTCATTTTCAATTGATTTCAATACTATTATCTATTTAATTATTTTAAAACCATTTATATTATGTATTGGCTTTTTGTACTCCACTCTGTTTTGCTGGTCTATGATTGTAACAAAAATGTGTTCAATTCATTGTCTTAGTTGTACTTATACTGTAAATATACAGTAAGCTATCTTGGGTTCTATCTTTCAAGAAAAGTATGAAAATAAGTAAATAAATAGTATATGTAGACCCATGCTCTTCCATTTCAGTTTTCTCTGAAGATGCTAGCCACAGATGCTGGCGAAACATCAGAAAGAAACTCTTCTAGAACATGACCACACAGCCCGAAAAAACCCACAAAAACTACAAATAAATAAATGAATAGATTTGAAATGTCTGAAAGAAAAATCCTAATAATTTCCATTGCATGGTGGGCCCACCTATTGAAACTCACATGTAAAGCCTACTGGTTAAGGACAGTTTGATTACCTGTGCTTGACATACATGTGAAACTATGGTTATTAATGGGATACTAGTATAAAAACATGAAAAGTGAAGAATCCTGTGTTGAGCTCCCAGCATGTGGGCTTCCTGACATTTATTGGATTTGTTGCTCTTGTCCATTTTTGTCAGCATAGTCAATGGAGAGGATGATAGCCCAACAACATCTGGAGGTATCTACAGTCCTCCAACCCTTTTCTAAGATGTAAACATTTACATTTCTTTATTCATAATGTGCATGGGGAGTGACCAATTCATCTGTTTACTGTGGTTGCAGTAAAACTACTCCACAATGGGATTCTTCCCATGCTGAAACTCTGGCAGGATAAGGTCTGGCACTGAGAGAGTTTCTTTATATTGCAGAGCAGCTGTAAAAGGATTGGCCATAAAACAGAAAGTGGATTCACTGTCCTTGCAGCAACAGATTCACCAGATGTCTCTGATGTGCATCACAATAACCGGCTCCATTTCTTTCTCCTTTTTTCTCTGGTGCAAAAACTTTGTTATACATGGAAAACTACTGTTTCATCTTTTTCAGGTCTGAACCAGGCTTTCTGCTGAGGAAGTACTCCATGGCCTTTGCACTAAGGTACTCAGAGAGCTTTGTATTTTCTTCTGAAGCTCCTTCTTTCTCACACACAATATGAGCTGGTGGTAGGAAAGCGTTGCCCTCACTGAGAGTTTGTATAGCTATTCTTTTCTTGTGCTAAGAAACTGAAATCAGCAAACCAAGTCTGAGACATCACATATTCATGGTTTGGGGGAAGAAGGTATTTAAGTCTTTATTCTTCATTTGTAAACAAGGATAAAATAACCCCAGGCCACAAGCTTCATTCTCTCTTCCCAGACTGAGGATACATCTGCTCTGTAAAATAATGCAGTTTGACACCACTTTAAGTGCTGTAGCTCCATCCTATTGAATCCTGGGATTTCTAGCTTTACAAAGCTTTTAGTCTTCTCTGCCAAAGAGTGCTGGTGCCTCACAAAACTACAAATACAAATGCTGGAGATGCCTAACCATGTTCATTAATTCCTTTTGAAGAGGCAGATATAGATGAAGATGACAAGCACTGGTCAATCTGCTGCCAATTGCATTCTGCTTGCATTTCAACTGAATTACAATATATTGCCCACAGCCTGGTTTGAAGATATTTGATATCCATAAATGTAAGAATTTTCAAATCTGAAATGTCTAAATTTTGGTGTTGCTGTAACAGTTGTTGTTGTTGCTGTTGTGTGCCTTCAAGTCATTTCCAATTTATGACACCCCTAAGGTGAACCTGTCAGGGGTTTTCTGTGGCTGAGAGTGTGTGACTCACCCAAGGTGACACAGTCTGTTTCCATGGCTGAGTGGTCAACTGAACCCTGATCTCCAGATCCACAGTCCAGTGCTCAAACCACTGCACCACACTGGCTCTGTATACATGTGAGTCAGTATGTATGTATAACTGGAGAAGAGCAAATTGTGTTTCTTAAATGTACCATTTATTTATTTATTTATTTATTGCTAGGGCAAAATAAATGTTTCTACTAAATCTTTATTATTTAACATTTCTTTAAACTGTCTCTCTGTAATTAACCCCTTTTTAATTATAATTGCTCCAATTCCCTAACCTACTTTCTTATCAGTAGAGTTTGTGTTATTTTACATTAGTGTACTGTGAGGGAAACTTTCTTTAAAAATCCAATATGTTGAGCTTGGATGGGAATTCAATATAAAATAGTCAGTATTACGTATAACAGTGTCAAAATTCTAGTGTAGGTTTCAAGTCAAAATATAATTAAAAATCTATCAATAGAAATAGAAAAATTATTGTGTATTTTGGATTCCTGTTGATAGTTCATATTTGAAAATAACTGCTGGCTAGAATAGAATAAGTTAAAAATACATTATTTTCTCCCCCTATCTAATAAATCCCTTGATTGATCAATTTGAAATTTCTAGTTTTATAGACAGAGTGACATAAGATATTCAATTTATCTGCTTCAGTGTTGGTCAGTCATTTTGGTAAGGTTACCACTGCCACAAGTCCAAAAATAATGGCACCCTGGATACACTTCAGAGTCCCTAAAGCCCTGTATACCTTGAGTTATTTGTTCTTCACTTACCAAGCAGGTAGCATCACATTGCACTAGAGAAACAAGCATGAAGTAGCACTGGTCTAGAGCTTATTAACTCCTGTCTGCTATATTAGTTCTGGAACCTGGCTACCTATGCTGTCTTTCGCAAGTACTGCTAAAATCTTTAAAACTCTTTCAAAAGTTTTGATAGTACATTTGGAAGGACCCTCAGAACACACAAGGGACCCTTATTGAAGATCCTGTCTTAGCCTTTTCAGGGCCACACTACTTTAAACCACATTTATCTGTGCCCTAGATAGTTAAATCTGTTTGCATTGCTTATTTCCTGTAGAGTTAGGAAATCACAAAATGAAACGTTCCACTCTTGTTCAAATCTGCCTCCTCAGTTCAAAAGAGCAAGGAGATTTTTTTGTTCAGCTCAAACACTATACCGGGCTACCAGCAAAACCTTTTGTTTTGCCTTGGGGCTGTTGTCTATGGGGGGCTCTGGATTCTGGAGGCTAACAGTTGCATTCTGGTGCTCTGAGGAAGGTTCTCCTGCTGAAGCAGCAACAAATGTGAAGTTGTTGTCCTGTCTCCGGATGCTGCGGCACACTCGAGTTGACCTTGAAGAACATTTGTTGCTGGAAGTGATTGACATCTTGCCACACCGGAAAAGAGCACAAAAGCACCTGTAAAACTAACACAGAGATATAGATATTATATATTTAAACCTGGGATGTGGTGGGCTTATTATTTCTCCATTTACACTGAGGAATGTGGTCCTCTGCAACATCCAAGTTAAGTTGAACTATAGTGTCCCACTTGACTGAGCTGGCACAGCCAAGAGCAGGGGTCGGCAAGTTCCCCTTACTTGGGGCTGGTCCGGGGATCCCATGGTCTTCTGCGGCCGATGGTGGGTGAGGGAGAAATGGCAGCGCCCACTCATGCGCGCACACATGCGCAGTACACCAGAAGTACTGCATATGCGTGAGCGAGTTACAGCCGCCATTTTGTTTTCCAAAATGGAAAACAATGGGCAACTCATTTGCCCATGCGCAGTACTCCGTGCATGCACAAACGAGTCATGGCCACCATTTTGTTTTCCAAAATGGTGGCCGCAGCTCGTTCGTGCATGCGCAGGAGTACTGTGCATGCGCAAACGAGTCACGGCTGCCATTTTGGAAAACAAAATGGCGGCCGCTACACGCACTTGCCGGTGGCGGGGGGTGGCGGCGGTGGCAGCAGGCGGCGCCGAGGGCCAGTCCAAAGGCCTCGGGGGGCCAGCCCCAGCCCAAGGGCCGTAGGTTGCCAACCCCTGGCCAAGAGTAAACAGAAACTAGGGAGTAAAATCAGAGCTTGAAAAATTAGTTTTTGTTGCTCTACAATTTCCAGAATCCTCCATTCAGCCGGGCCCCTGGTGATTGGGGTAATCTAGGAGTGGTAGGCCAAAAAGCAATTTGTCTAACCTCTGATAAAATAAATTAGCAGATACAGCATCAGTTTTAATTCAATATATTTACTGAGCACCTTACATAAATACTGTTTAGAAGAATTATTAGTTTCTTTCTTTCTCTTCTGCAAATCTTGGTAGGTGTGCAAAAGCCATTCTGTGGTGATTACATGCATGTTATTTGTTGTTGTTGTGTGCCTTCAAGTTATTTCCGACTTATGCGGACCCTAAGGTGAACCTATCATGCCATTTTCTTGACAAGACTTGTTCAGAAGAGGTTGCCATGGCCATCTTCTGAAGCTGAGAGAGTGCGGTTTGCCCAAGATCATTTAGTGGGTTTCCATGGCTGAGCTGGTATTTGAACCCTGGTCTCCAGAGACCTAGTCCAATGCTCAAACCACTATGCCATGCTGGCTCTGGAGAATATGCATATATGTAGTAAATGAGTATCCCAGTATACTATAAATAGAGATCCAAGAAGAGGCCTGTGAGGTTCATTCCTTCTCTGCTCACAAAGCTTTGGAATTTCACTCTTTGGCTGATGATTACATTGCCTTTTTAGGACTGGTATAGAATTGAATGAGGCTACCTCTCAGAAGAAGAGACTCCATTGTCAGTGTTGGTATATATGCCACAAATGGGACAAGGACCATGAAATCACCATTTTAGTAGACTCCAAATAGCCAGAAAGTAAAGATTTGACAGACCTACTGTATATTCCTTGATCAGTCATGCTTCTCAAAAACTCTCCATAACCAGTTCCCACAAAATCAGTAATGAAACAGTGAAAGGTCTGAGGAAGCCTCTACACTGTAATAATACAGTTTGACACCACTTTAAGTGCTGCAGTGCTGTTCTATCGAATTCTGGTATTTGTACTTTGAAAAAGCCCTTAGCCTTATCTGCCAAAGAGTGCTGGTGCCTCACAAAACCTAAAAATCCCAGGATGCTGTAGGATGGCACCATGGCCATTAAAGTGGTGTTGAATTCCATTATTTCTACAAGGTAGATGCACTCTGAATCAATAACTCAACTAGATGTCACAATACATGTTTGATAGCACGAGGCCTTTCATGTCTAAGTTTGCTTGAGAAGAAAAGCCATGAATCATAGGTCACTCTGAATCTGGAGTTCATTGATGCATTATAAATGTCTGTGGCAATAAGGGCAGCTAAAACACCTTTCTTGGGCAACATCACACTGACCAGCTCCTGGTCTTGTCTCCTAGCTTAAATTTATTGCCTGGACTACACTCATGGCATTTTATCAATCTTGTTCCTTGCCTTGCTAGACAAGCTTCTGGCTTTTGTGATAAGGCAAGAAATGCAAGCCCCAAAGCAGTAGTGGCTGGGATGGCCTGCCTGAGATGATAAACAAGATCTCCCCTGGTACACACACACATACTTTTCCATGTATAAAAGTTGGCTAGGCTGTCAGATTTGAGAGCCAGCATGGTGCAGTGGTTGAGTATTGGGACTAAAGTCTAATCTGCATGGCAGAAATAATCAGTTTGACACTGCTTTAACTGCTATGGCTCAATGCTATGGAATCCTTGTGCACTGACAGAGAAGGCTAAATACAGTCAGCCCTCTGTATCAATGCTATGGAAATGCATTGGATAGCATTTGGCAAGTCATACTCTCTCAGCCTCAGAGGAAAGCAATGGCCAAACCCCTGTGAAGAAATCTTGACAATAAAACTCCATGATAACTTTGCCCTAGGGTCCTCATAGGTCAGACGTGACTTGAAGTCACATAACAACAAATTAATCTTTTTTTACAGTGATGAGGGACTAGTTGTGGGGTTTTTTAAAAGCTATATTTTGTTTTAACTTGTTGCCTTGTAGTGTGTGTTGAGTGAAAGATGTGTATTGATCAATTGATTAATAGCACTTGCTACTTTGGGCAATCAGAGCAGGTTCCTCTCCTCCAATATCCTGCTGCCTCTTCCCAGCATATGATGCCTGAGGCAGCTGCTTCATTCTACCTCATGCCAGTGCTGGTCCTAAATGATAGCTGGAATAGAAACACATACAAGCAAAGCCATGATTGCTTTCTGTTTCTTCTCATGACAGTTGCCTCCATATGGCAATAAAGTGAAGTGTTTGCCTCATAGATGAGGTGATTTCCCACACATATCCACCAATCCTTATTTGCGGGCGAGGAGGACGAAAAATCCTAGGGTCCACACAGTAAATCTAGAACATAGAAAGCTTACCCTTTTTTGATACTTCCAGAATCCCACAGCCAGGATGAGGAGCGGCTGCCTACGCAGGCAATGTTTATTCTGGCTGCAGCATTCTGGGAGCTGTAGTGCATTATTTTCATCTCTTTGCTAAGCTCTGGCTGCACAGAAACAGCTTCCAGCATGATAACAACCACCCCATGGATTAGTTTAAAGAACATATATATCATGCATATTGGCTTCTTGCATTATGAAATATTAAAGTGACAACACCTACGCTAAGACAAGGAACAGTGCACAGACAGGAAAGGCACATGGGAACAAAACAGAAGGCAAGATTAAAAATTACAGTGCTTTTGTATAGTAATAATGTATATGATCATTAAGCAAGATGATACATTAGAGCTGTGTTGGCGAACCTATGGCATCCGTGCCCTCTCTGGCATGTGAAGCCATCACTGAGGGTGGCCACAGCAAGGAGGGGTGGGGAGGTGCACACAGCTCACCTGGTTCCTTGCTGCAGACCAGTTCTCCCACGGAAAACCAAACTGTGACAAGGAAGTGTGGTGAGCAGCCCTTCCAGCTGGAAATCCTGTCCCTTCCGATGAGAAGTCCTGCCCCCCTTCCAGTGGGAAATCTTGCCCCAAGGCACCTCCTCCTCCTAGACTTAGGCAAGTGTGTATGTTGTGTGCCTTCAAGTTGTTTCTGGTGAGGGGGTTTGCCATTGCTGTCCTCTGAGGCTGAGAGAGTGTAACCTAGGTGTGTGTGGGGTGTTGCGTGCCTTCAAGTCATTTCTGAAGACCCAAAGGGGTTTTCTTGGCAAGCTTCCTCAGGGGGATTTTCATTTTCTTCCTCTGAGGCTGAGAGATTTGCCCAAGGTCTCCCAGTGGGTTTCATGGCCAAGTGAGTTTGTTCAGAGGAGGTTTGCTATTGCCTTCCTCTGATGCTGAGAGAGTGTGACTTGCCCAAGGTCTCCCAGTGGGTTTCATGACTGAATTGGGATTCAAGCCCTGGTTTCCAGAGTCACACGCTCAAACTGCTGGCTCTCTTTGTTCTTGTTATTGTGCTGTGCCTTTTGTGCTTTATTATCCTTGTTGTTGTTGTTGATGTTGTTGTTGTTGTTGTTGTTGTTGTGTGCCTCCAAGTTGTTTCCAACTTATGGACCCAGAGTACCTACCCTCCCTCCCGGGCTCTGGTTTCTGGCAACCCTAAGGTGGAACTATCATGGGGCAAGCTTTGTTAGAGGGGGATTTCCATTGCTATATTATGAAGCCGAGAGAGCGTGACTTGTGTGTGTCGTGCCTTCAAGTCATTTCCAACTTATGGTGACACCTATGGTGAAACTATCATGGAGTTTTCTTGGCAAGTTTTGTCAGAGGGGGATTTGCTATGGTTAGCCTGAAGCTGAGAGAGTGTGCCTTGGGTTCTTCCCGGAAATCCCGCACCCAGAAGGCAGAAGTCCCACCCCTAGAAGGTGGAAGTCCTGCTTCCCAAAGGTCCTGCCCCCAGCACCCAGTGACACCTGGTATGAAAATGCCACTGAGTTTAGGCACTCAGTCTCTAAAAGTTTCGCCGTCACTGTACTAGAGGGAATGCAATATACTTAGAAAGCTAGAGTTTTCTCCCATTCCCAAAGGCTCTAGTCTAATTAATAGAAATAAAACTATTAAAATCATTTATGAAATACATGGATTGAATCAGGTTGCCCAGCACAGTACATGATTCATTTATGTATGTATTTCAACAGTGAACATTTGCGTGATAAGGAGAATAACATATTAAGGATAAAATGTGGTGCTTTCATCCAAACAGGAGATGCTGTGTATTAATGATGAATGAAAAGGCTATAGTGAGAGGACATCAGGAACAGAATAATGAAAAGAATCCAGCCACATTGCACATCATTCTTGTCTTTGCTTGGTACATTTCTCTATGCCCTGATCTACACTTTATAAAGTAATGCAGCTACAGAATGCACTATTCTGAATCAGTTTGACTCCACTTTGTGCCACACTGAAGCATTAAAATCCTGGCTGTGTATTAATGGATATTCTTGTCCCTTCTTGAACTCAGTTTGGGACAAAAGGGAACATCCCACCAGTTTGACATGATTGCTGCATTGGGTTACTTCCAGTCACCCTTACACAGTGGCTCCGCTTTGTTTTTCCCTCCCAGCATGCAGTACACCTATCAACCAATAGCCTTTCCTGTTTTCCTACCAATCTAATCACTCACCTTGCACTCCCATTGGATGGCTACACCATATTACCCCATTCCCCACTTTGCACCCCAGTAAGTAAGCGAAGGAACTTTAAATGTTTCCTGGCACCGGCAATTCCAAGGAGAAGGAGAAGGGAAAAAATTAAAATGTTCCTTCCTTTGCTTCACTTTCCACTGTGAATCCTTAATTGGGTTAATTATGTTGCTCTTGACATTAGTGCTTTATCTTCCACAAACCATCCATGCAAAGCATGAGTTAATTGAGTTTAGATCGATGGCTTCCTTCTTTGGTGCCCCAGTAATGAGTAAGCAAGTGAACTTTGAATAAACACACAAGGGATAGAGGGAGGACAGAGGGAGCAGGATGGGAGAGGGACAACGCTAGAGCTGGGGTGGGAAGGCAGCAATAGGAAGAAGCAGGAGCTCCTATGGCTCAGCAGCACCTCAGTCAAAGAGCTGCCACAGTTATCCTTACCACAATTGACTCTCTGCTAGGGTTCGCATCATCTCAACCAGTGTCATGGGAAAACAAGGGGAGAAGAAGGTTGCTCAATGGCACCTTGCCTGAATAGCGTCCACCTTCCAGGTTTCAACAAAGAACATGACACTCTTGATTCTGTGACAAAGGGCAGGGCGACCCTGCAGTTGCACTGGCCATGTTATTTTCTCTGTTTATTGGGAAAACAAGAGGGCCCACAGAATGGTGGGCAGCAATTCCTTGAGCCTCCCTTCCTCCACCTTTCACCAATGATGAAGGAGACATGCTTCATGAGTAGGAATCACAGTCAGGGTGGGCACAAATCATAGAACACCATTCATCAAAACTACTATAAACTAAACATTAAAAAATAAAATGGCAATATCATGCTTGCTGGATGCCGCCCACCATTCTGTCCAGTCCAACCTATACTCTAATGCCCCACCAATCCAGCAGGATACACCTTTCAAAAAGCAAGGGAAAAAAAAGTATTTTCAGAGAACTGCAGAGGACAAAGTAAGTTTTTCTAAACTGCATTAAAGCCTAAAAGAATTGTCTTCACTGTAAAAACAACCATATGTAGTATATTCCTGCAATGACAGAAATGAGATGAGGATAGATTTTTTTTGGTAGTATGGATCTGACCTATGTCATTTCTTGATTCGTGTTAAGACACCTTTTCAGTTCAGAGATCTTATCCAAAGAAAGTCTGAGAGCAACATCCTGCATTACATTTGTAAGCTTGTAAAGTGCAAGATGAATTTTGTCTCACTTTATAACTCTGGCAACACAATTATGAGTGGGTGTGGGGGGCAAGGTGGGGATGGGAAGCAGTAGGATTTATTTAGAGATAAATGGGCATGCAAATGTGGAAGGTCATCACTAATATTTCACATGGCTTTCTAATGATTATTTAATCAGAAGCAGAATGCAATTACTCAGCTGTGGCTTGAAAGGGCATGGAAATATGCTAACTGCTTTAGAAAATTTCCTTCCTATTCATGCCTACTCAAATACCTGTTGATTTCTATGAGGCATATGCCCAGCTGTGTGTATAGGAAGCCTTTGCCTGATGCCTACCTGCAGCAGCAGATAAGTGGTAAAGGAAATGTGCCAGTAGGTGAATATGGCCAGAGTTAGTTGTGGGTGCAAGCTAGGCTGCTGGTTGTCATCAGAATCTGCATTTCCTTCATCACTACCTTATTCTCTCTGTCATACAAACACGTACTCATGTGTGATCACATTGGGAAAGAAGGGTTAGCAACTGTTTGGTGGACTGGCAAGACGTGAATTGTGATTGGTAGGATGGCATTCATCTATGGGCTGCACAAATAATGCAATCTGACATAACTTTAATTGTCATGGCTCAATGCTATGGAATTCTGGGATTTGTGGTTTTGTGAGATATTTAGCCTTCTATGACAGAACTGTGGTGCCACAACTATAAACCCCAGGATTACATTATGTTGAGACATGGCAATTAAAATGTTGTCAAACTGCATTAATTTTGCAGCACAGATGCAACCTACATTAGGAATGAGCAAAGTGGGGTCCTCCAGATGCTTTAGCACTGCAAATCCCATCAGCCTTAGCCAGGACAGCCAAAGGTGAGGAATGCTAGTATATTCTGGAGGGCTGCAGTTTGTCCACATGCTGATCTGCACAACACATCAGCTCTGTGCAGCATCCTGATCCAGGCTGGCAGCAAAAGTGCCTGCTGTGAACCCATTTGAGCCAGGTGGAAAGAACAAGGAAATATTTTAAATGAATGCAACCAGTAGGTTCTTGTGCTCTTAAATGAAGAGAGTGTCCTTGCATGAAACCACAAATGTTTGGGAAAATGAATTTAGAGACACTGGACATTGTGATCCATGCCTTATAATCTTGCATCTCCTTCTGCATCTCTTGCTTCTTGTAGAGAAAAAAATCTTTATCAAACAGTAGTCTTGCTTTGTCTTATCTTAAAATGAAAGTTGCTAAAGCTGTATGTTTTGTCTTATTTCATAATTAGTACAAACAGTGGTACTGGAAGCCAATGTAATCCCATGGGACCTGTGAATGCAGTTGAATTATCTCAGAAGATGCTCAATAAGCCACTGGGTGGATTTCACCCTGCAGTTATTTTCAAGGACAACACATTTTAAAGTTGTTTACTCTGTAGAAGCCTGGGTTAAAAGAAATGGTGTGACAACAAAATTAGTCACACACTAATTATTTTAAGCATCTTCATTGCTGTTGACTTTCAGTCCCTGGAAATGCTGCAAGGTCAGACAGAAGTGTGACAGTGTGCTGAAGACAACGGTTGCAACTGAATTTCCAGGTCAAGACATGTCTGTGCAGAGGTTGAAACCAAGCCTTTCTAAGGGATTCTGGGAGTTCAAGTCCAAAGCCTAAATTAAATTGCCAGTCTCCACTAGAGTAGACCCATTGAATCAATGGAAGTCACATAAGTGTTTGATTTACAAGTTCCCATCAATTTAGTGTGTCAAGTCACTTTTCCAAGCTTTGGGTTCTATGATTACAGAAAAGTGCATACTAGTGTAGAAACAGAATTCAGAGACAAAGCCATGTTAGTCTGGAATATCAGTATGCAAAGAAATCTTGTAGCTACAAGATCCCTTTTCATAGTGTAGAAAAGCAATGAATCTTTGTAGGCAGGAGTCACAGAATGGATACCCCTGCTCTTTAATAGTGAATGCTGTATTGAAGAACAGTCTGCGTATGACAAATACATAATGATACATTGGAATGCTGGATTGGTCTCTCACCCAGGTTATTAGCAATGAGTGGTAGAAGTCAACAGCAATTCTCTTATGAATTTACAGGGTTATAGGTTTGCTCTTCTGTTTTATTTAAAGCATTTTTATCTTTCTGTTCAACCATATAATCTAAAAGTCATGACACAAAATTAAAAAAAAAAAAAAGGAGGAAAGAGAGTGCTCTGAATTAAGCATCACTAGTCATTGGCTCTTAAAGTCACACCATTCTGATAAAGACCAGCTTCCATGGAAACATGAACGATGGAAGCAAATGGAAGTGACTTCTTAGTAGAGCCAAAGGAGTAGCTCCTACTCCCCACCTCTTCCTCTATTGTAACCTGAAGGAGTGGTCACACTCATAAGGCTATTTCAGTTTCTTTTTAAGAATATGCAACACAATTACTGGTGAGGTATTCAAATCTTTTATTCCAAGTTTCAAGTCAAGTCTCAGTTCTCTGCCTTCAAATCTCAAGTTGGTCTTAAGTCTTTGCAAGATGCTTTCAAATCAAGTCTCAAGTCTGGAAGCCAACTTGAACAGATGAAATGGAGGTGATGGTGGGGTGTGTTTGGGGGTGTGTGGAATCTCAGTAACTAAAAAAATCAAGAAGATATGCAGCTGTTAGATTTAAAAAATTATCAGTGAGAAACAGCAACACATTAGACAACAGGCTAGGCAGAAGGATTCTTCATAAAGGCTTCCCCGACATGGAGCAGGGACAGGCTGCTGAGTAGACCTCAGGCCCCACCTCAAGCCCATTGCCTAATGTGTTTGCTATTTCTGGATGAAGTTAAGACAGAAAGTCAGTCACTAAAAATGTACACGTCATTAGTCACGTTGAGTTAGTGCATCATTTATTACCTAGTCAAGTCTAAATCAGGTCACTGAAGTGACTTGAGTCCAACCTGAGTCCAAGTCAAATGAATCTATACCACTGGCCATCACCTAACATATTGACTACAAAAATCTAAAAATTGGATAAATTAGATAAAATCCTGCTAGTGAAATATACCAATGTCACACCAATGTGTCTTTTTATGACCTTGGAGAAGAAGAGATTTACTACCCTTCTCATACAGTGACCCCCTCCAATACCTCAAGATTCACTTTGCTCCTGCAGGGAACCCTCCAACATGGCCATGTAATGGTTCAGGGTGGCAAGGATCATCCAGTTTTGTCTCTGTAGCCAAATACACAATGGCAAGGTCATCCTGCAGGACCCCTGCAGAACTCCTGAAAGGTCCCACAGATGGCTTTATTGTTGTGTGTCTTCCTATTAGCACGTACCTGGATGCTACTCAGCCATCTGGACTCACCTTGGCTCCTACACAGCTGTGTTGAACACACACCCCTTGCATGACTAATGTGAGTCCTGCAGAGAGAGTTGAAGAGGCAGAGCAGAGTTCCACATGCAGCATCTTAGCCTCAGTGTGTATCTGTGTGTGAATATTTGCATATTCTGAAAATAATGTGGTAACTAATAGCAATACACTTTCATCGAATAAATATTTAGGGAACCAAATTCCTAAGGCTGCGTGAACACTGCCTCTGGAATGTGTGAATATTACATGGCTGATTTGGGAATATTTTCTAGTGCAAAAAATTAAAACAAATCCCCCTTGGCATTTTTGTCAGACTAAAAAACTAAGTTAATTTCTAGTTCTTTTAATGAAATATAAATGGTGCATCCATGCAACCCATTGCTACTCTGATAAGTTGGTCCCTGTTGTTTTATGTTGACAGCAGCCACAAGGTGCCAGTGCTGCAGGACCATGAAATCATGTGGACCACCCAGTGTGCCTGGTGGCTTCCATGTCAGTTGTGTAATGAGTAATTCTAGGTTTAAGTCTGAACCTCAAAGGAACCATCCAAGGTCCTGAATGTATTTTGGAATGTATTTTGGATGCCAGCCACAGATGCTGGCGAAACGTCAGAAAGAAACTCTTCTAGAACATGGCCACACAGCCCGAAAAGCCCACAAAAACCTATTTTGGACATTGTCTTCAGCATCTTGGGTAGTAACTTTAAAGTTCTGCCTACACTCCTGAGTAGATTCTTCACCTTGCTGACAGAGAAACCAACAACTTACACTGAACTAAACCTTTGACAGACTTATGTTTACAACCTCATAGGCTTTCTGTGATCAAGTCAGCACCAGCACCTGACCATTGTGGTCAAAATGTTCCAATGGAGAGATGGGCAACATGAGGTACCTTGTTTTCATTATGATCAGCATTTCTAAGAGTCTTCAGGAGCACCATCATATTGAACCTAAAGCATATGTGTCCAACACACTTTGTTTCAAAGGCAAGAAACAAGAAAACTGAAATAGTCAGAGTTCCCATACCTTGTTTCAAACCTTGATCAGAAAGGATACTGCAGTCAAGAAATCAGAAGATGGCCAGGAATGGGAAGAACTGGATAAGATCCTAAAGTACAAAGATATAACTCTGAACACTAAAGTGAGGATAATCCAAGCCATTGTATTCCACATCACCATATAAAGATGTGAGAGATGAACATGAAAAAAGCTGATGTGGGAAAAAATCACCTCATTTGAAATGTGGTGCTGGAGAAAAGTACTGAGAATACCATGGATGCCCAAGAAGACAAACAAATGGGTCTTAGAACAAATAAACCCTGAATCTTCTGAAACCCAAGATGATTAAGGACTTTATCACACAGGGGAAAATTGGGAGTTTAAATGGTGATTATCCCATGAAAATTGCATAATCATGATTAAGATTGTGATTAAGATTTGCACACATAGCAAGATTAAAGATTATCCTGGGAATAACCAGGGAATAACCAGGCAATAAACAGCAACAAATCATTCATGGGATTTCCCTGTGAATGATTTGTTGCTGTTTATTGCCTGGTTATTCCTGGGATAATGGCGCTTTAATCGTGACATTGTGTGAAAATCTTAATCATGAATGTGCAATTTTCACAGGATAATCACCATTCCAATTTTCCCCATGTGATAATGTCCTATGTTGAGACTGTTGTACTTTGGCCACATCATGAGGAAAAATGGAACATTAGAAAAGACAATGATGCTAGGGAAGGTGGAAGGCAGTAGAAAGAGAGGAAGACCACATGTCAGATGGTTAGACTCAATCAGAGAGGACACAGGACCTGAGCAGAGCAGTTGAGAACAGGGGGTCTTGGAGATGCCTCATCCACAGGGTCACCATGATTCAAAATCAACTTGAGGACAGTTAACAACAACAAAAAGGCTTCCCCTGTTTCACTCTCCATTGCTGCACCACTGAAAATTGGTGACAAGGCAGTGGCTGGAGGTGAGACCCTAAGATGAGATCCTAACGGGGAGGGCAGAAATGGCCACACTTGTTTTCATTGATTGCTGCAGGTTTAAGACATTTCACTACAACAGCAGTTCTTATTGGTTTTACAGCATGATCCTTTCAACCATCGCAAAATATAGTCTAGATATCAAGTTGCATGTTAATATAGCCTTAGGAATTCAGTACCCTATATGTTTATTTTATGAAAGTGCATTGCTCTTGTTCTTGTTTATGCCCAGTTCAGGAATTGCATCCATAATTACTGCTTTAAGATTTTCCAGAGACAGACTCCTTTTCTTAAGATATTTCTTGCTGGCTTGAATTATTATTATTGCTTCTTTTTTGTGTGTCTGTGTCTGTGTGTACATTGCATTTGTTGTAACAGCCAGTTGAAGAAGTGTTTCAATCCAGCAAATTTTTAAAGCAGAACACTACAACTCACAGGTATGTAATTTTATAAGGCAATAAATAATTTTATAAACCCAAAAATTACATTAATAGCTCTGCAGTTTCATCATGTAGACAGTTTTTTTCCAGCTAAATGAGTGTCTGTTTTACAGCTTGAGCTTTGTATTCTTTCCTAGTGCCATTTTTTTGACAAAATATGTGTATTGATCTTGAGTGCCTCAGTTTAACTGAAAAGCTGGTGCTTTCAAAGCCTTAGGTCCTATGAGAAACTTCTTTCCATTGCTTGCCTTTCTGGTTATTATGATTTTCTTGTAAGTTTTCCATTCTGTCATCTTCACACTGACATGCAACCTGAGGTGAACATTTTATTAATCTGTCTTTCTGTGGCTGCTTTTAATGGCACAATTAATCAGTGCTCTGGTTTGAGAGACAGGGCAGGGAAATGTCCAGGACACATGTCTGGATTTCTTTTTTGAAAAAGAGATAAAATCCTGTCAGTCAGCCCTCTGAAGATGCCAGCACAAGCACGGAGAAATGACCTAAACCCCTGCTTTCACACTTTTATAGCCAAATGCTATTCTTTCTGAGGAGGAAACTTCTGTGTCACAGTATTATTAAGATAGACCTATAATGGGTTTTGTATAGACTAAAAAGTGGAGTGTGGTTGGATGCAATGGAGAAGAAGATTAAGGCATACATTACAAAGTGATGGGGGAAGAGAGAGAATTATAATGTGTCTTTATATGACAGACATATAGTAATAATATAATCCTATGCAAGTCTACTCAGATGTAGGTTCCATTATATTCAATGGGACTGATCACCATGTAAACGAATATAAAAGATTGCAGCCCAACAATGTATTTATATCTATGCAAAAATGCTGTTTAGCTAAAACTAACTTCTCCAGAGAGCGAAATTCTATGCAACTGTAAATGAACATGCCATTTCTATGTAGGGTAGCAACAGGTTTTTAAAATAAATAATTACTTAAATTTTTTTTTAAAATCCATTTGCATAAGACCCCCAAATAAAGTTTTTCTGCTGTTTGTTAATCTAGAAGGTTGAATATTTGAACAGCAATAGCAACTCAAGGACTGCACAACAAACATATGAATAACTATACCAGTATATATATCAGCAACTTGTATATGATGTAGTGTGTTCTATGTTAATATTAAATGAAGCTGCTATTAAATACAAAAACCTCAAACCTTTACACAGATCAACAGCCTATGTGCACATTTCTGTATACCTTATCTGTGTTGAATGTAACATGAACACTTCTTAATGTAGTTGAGAAAAGCAAATATGGGCTCTGTGAAATGGTAAGGTCCTGCTTAACCCTATCAGAATCGAAACCTCTGTAAGTGTATTTACTGGAGGATGGGAGCTGAGAGGACAGAGGCATTGTTGATCATGAGGAATTGTGCCCAAGTGTCAGACTGGAAGGGAAGCCATCATTTGCACATGGAGGTATTAGGTACCCCCTTATTCAAGTTCAGAAAAAGTACCTACACTCATGGCCACCTATAAATGTATGAGCATAGTGCCCCTATAGAATCTATAATGTCTCTTTTTGCATGTCTTAAGTAGCTTTGTACACAAACAAAGCTATTCATCTGATTTAGGCTGCATCTGCACTGCAGACATAATTCAGCGTGACACAACTTTAACTGCCATGGTTCATTGTTATGGAATTCTGGGATCTGTAGTTTTGTGAGGTACTTAGCCTTCTCTTTTAGAGACCTCTGGTGTCACAACAAACTTTGAATCCCCAAATTCTATAGCATTGAGCCATGACAGTTGATGTCAAACTGAATTATTTCTGCAGTGCAGATACAGCCTTAGAGTAGGCAAAAAAAATCTGTTTAGAAATGAAAGAGAAGAAAAACAGATAGGGAGGAAATCTTAAATGATTTGCAAAGAATAATCTCTTATATTAAAATGTCTCATTTATTGTAGCTATCATTTTTTTCTACTTTAAATTGACTGCTTACCTTAAATCATGTAAACTAACTCATGTGCTAAACTATTCTGTTATCGCAGCTCCAAATAATTTTTTATCACTAGCTTCTGAAGAATCCTCTATGTTTTGGATATTACTGTTAACCTGGGAGGTAATCATTTTTTAAAAGCTAAGTAGCACAAAAATCCTTTGTATATAGAAAACAGATCTGATAAAACATTTCTGAAAAATGAGCAGCATATACATTAGAAAGGCCAGCATTAAACTTTATAGATAGTCATTAATTCTTGTCTATGCTCTCCTTTGGCAGTACTCCCTTCTACTAAAATGAATGCATTCCAGTGTGCAAATGTGCAATGTGCAAATCAAGCAGTTATTATAATTAATTGTGTCATTCCTACATCTCTATCCTTTTAATGAATTTCTTGATTCTGTGTGAAAAGACAGCTTTTGATAAGATGGTATTTGATGACTGCAATTAATAGGAATTAGGCCCTTTGAAAAGTGCACCTTTAAGTAGCTGCATGTCCTCGCCTATAGGGAAAGGGGAAGCATAAGGTGACTTTGTGTTTGATTCCCCTGTGAATTGCTTATATGGCTTCATTTATTTTTATAGAATTAGATATTTATCTTTAAATGAATTTGCTCCCAGGGTGGTTTGCAGAAGTATAGTATAATAACAACATCATATCAAACCAAAGAGAAACCCAGAAACTGAAAGCAGATTAGAAATTCAGGTATTTGCCTTATTCTTGTAGAGAGATCTTGTAGCACCTTTGAGACTAACTAAAGAAAGAAGTTGGCAGCATGAGCTTTCATAGACTTAAGTCTACTTCTTCAGATGCATTTAGTCTAACAAGATAGGTACTTGGCAAACCCATATGAGTAGCTGTTCCATTACTATATGATTTATGAGGCTAGATTAGTTCCAGGGGTGTCTATGAGAACTCCTAATCTGCTTCAAAGAATTGGTTTCTTGGCTCAGATACATGCCATTCTAGACATCTATTGATGTAAAATGAGCTATCTGAGGGTCAAAATAGGGGAAAGTGTACTCCCAAAAATTAACCCAGTTTCCATAACTGGAGTTCCTGAGAGATACATACCTCAGCAATTACACTTGCAAACGAACCTCCCAATATCTGTTCATAAAACAAAGCACACTAAATGTGAGATAGGACCTTATCACACGGGGCCAAAAGCAGCAAGAATCCACACGGAATCAGGCGCTATAACGCTATATTTTTCCGTGTGTTTACACGACGTCGCTCAGAACCCACTGAGAAACCGCTCGGAATGCAGCATCATTCGCATTCTTTTGAATGTCGGTTTCATGGGGCATTGCAATAGCGCAAGCGGAATTATAGCGCAATTATAGCGCTAAGGCCATATGTTTGATCAGCATTTCCCTCTTGTGGAGCATTTCCACTTCATAACCCATGGTTCCTAGCGTTATTTCCCATGGGTCTGTGGGGAAGCATCTTATGATGTGTGCTTCCTGTTTGCACCACAGGTGTACTATATATCTAAATAAAGAGATATGTGTACTCCATTTATGCATATATACTCTTTTTCAAAACTCAAACTTCATATAGTGTAGTAGTACATACCAATACATATGTTTACCGATGAGTAAATGTATATTTGTATACAGAGACATTGATAAATATAGGTATATATTCTATTCTATTTTTATCTGGAACACATGTATAAAGATCTATAGACATGGCCATGCAGCTGTACAACAATACAGCCAACGTATCAAGTGTGCAAAAAGCATGCCAGCCACAGGATGACAAGAAAACCACACTGATTGAAAATGCATAAATTGTTTATTGTTCTACTCCACTATTATATGTTAAAAGCAAACATATACATACGTATAAGCCAACATGTATGTATGATGGCCCGATGTGGCATATACCACACACAAGCAGGCACCCATACAGAACCGCACATGTGTAAAGAACACAAATCTGTACCAGTATCAGTATATATATGTATCTGTACAAACTTGGATATATATGCATTAACACACACACACACACACACACACACACACACACTTGTATATATATATATATATATATATATATATATACAGAAAAATTTATATGTATATATCTGTATCTGTATCTGTATCTCTCTCTCTCTCTCTCTCTCTCTCTCTCTCTATATATATATATATATATTGTAATCACATCTATACGTATGTAGACATTCGCCAAACAGCAATGGTTTCTTGCACTAGTGCACAGCAATATCTGTAATGTAAAGATATACAGACATCTACACATACATGTATGTTTGCTTATGTGCTGTTGCAAATACCCACACAGAAGCAAGCACCCAAAACCATGCAGAAGTGCACATGTGTAAGTAAAACAGAGAGAACTGTGTATATATATATATATATATATATATATATGCATATGTATATATACACACACACACGCATATGCACACACACACATATATATATATATACATATATATATATATATACATACATATATACATTCCCCTTCAAGTATATATACACACACACACGCATATATATATATATATATATATATATATATACCTCTATACATATATATATATATATATATATATATATACAGCTCTGAGGTAAAATGCAAAAACATACATATGTCGTTATATATATATATATATATATATATATATACAGATTTCAATATATGCTAACATCACATCCATAGCCATATATACATTAATAGAACAGTATGGGCTCATTGGTCAATAGCACACAGCAATAGCGATGGCAAAGCAATGGCAAAATCGCGCAGCGGACGTGACGACAACAGCATCCGACGGGCATGGCGACCATCCCTGGGGCTGCGCATGTGCAAGCATAACCATGCTCGGTTCTGCGCTGAATCCTCTCACTTGTGTATGCTCAGCAAATACACTTTCTGGGGGGCGCTTCATCGCGCTTTCGTTAATAGCGCAATTATGCTAGTTGCGTGTGCTAGCTATTTCCGTCTTGTGGAGTTGCTACCACTATAGTACTGGAATGATGCTCATATCGCTTTCTTGTCACTTTGAGAGCAGTGTGTGATAAGGTCCATAGATATGTAAGGAAAATCACACCCTATGACAAAGAGATTTCTTTCACTATTTGGGTAAGGACCTAATCCAAAAATGTGATCATTTGATCTTCAGTGTGCAACTGTATTTGCACCAGCCTTTTTTAAATGGGGTTGTAAATTACCAGGGTAACCAGATGGACATCCTCCAGAACATGTCCCATCTTTCAACCTTCTATACAGGAAAATTTCAACAGATCCTCCATTTTGAGCATGGCAAAGAAGTCCATTGATTAACACCACATTTGCTTTTCCCCTTCAAGAAATGTGTCCAATTGGTATCTTGTCCTTCCTGCAAACAGAGAGATAGGATGGATCCTTCAAAAGTTTTTTTTCCCCCCCTAGGAGCAGCAGCAGACAAGACTTGCCCCAGAGCTCAGGGTGCATTTGTTTCTTGGACGGGAAAAAGATAGCAAATGTGTTTGGAAATGGCTTGCTTGAGTGCAAATGTTGAAAGAGTCCCCTCCCCTAATTTCAGCACAATGGACAAATGAAATAAATAATTTAAATGTAGATTCAGTCACAGGTTTGCTGTAAGCAAAGTACTATTTTAAGCATTTGTCTTGCTCAGAATTCTATAAGTATATTGCAAGTCAAGAAGGCATTTTAATGAAGATATGTTCATCATAAATATGGTTGAGTACATAATAAAATACAGTATATACAGTGTATGCAGTATATAGCTGTACATAAACCATATGAAATGAATTTATATTTATATTAGTGTTTTTAGCTTTTATTTTGTAATGTCCTACATTCTGCAGTATTTTGGCTTCCCTTGTGCTTATAACATCTGGTCACCCTGCAAATTACTCATAGGTAACCCTGGTCCAGTATAGGTTGGATCAGCAGGCCAAACACTTTCTTCAAGAATGGGAAAGGTGGAAAGGAAGATATGGCACAAAGCCACCTGAAAATGTCCTTGGCTGAACTGAGTTCATAAGCATAAACAGTCCGTATGTGATAATGTTTATGAACACAACAGCCATTTTCACTTCAGTTGTAAAAAAGATGAATTGGGTCGGGCATTTGAATTATGTATTGTAATGCAGATTGACATGTCCAGTGAACCTTGCCTTTGTATGTCATGTATTTCATGCCCAGCACTTACATTTAAATATTGGCTTAAAAGACATCAATCTATTATGAAGCACTTTCCCCTGTAAAGCTAAATCACACCCTTGACTATTTACCAAGGACATCTTCAGAACAAAGCACACTTAACACTTCTTTGACTCTCCAAAGACTTTCCTTTGCTTCTGTGAGGGATCTGAGGACACTACTAGGCAATTTTGACATTTCAAATTTATTCATCAATAACATAACATTTCTGTCCTGTTTTCAGCATTGAAAAATTACCCCTTAAAATATTAAAAATATATGTAGAAACAACACAAGTTGGAAGAAGTAAAAGAAAACAAGTTCAGTAAACCAATCGCTCAACTTTTTTTTTGAAATGTGGCAATGAAAAATAAAGGCAGCAATCTGCACTACAAAATCTCCAAATCATGGCCAACAGTCCATGAGTCAATCCTACCCCCATGGCCTTGGCACATAGAACATTAGGAAGGTATGATGAATCCTGCTGAATCAAACCAAAGGCTTATCTGGTCTAATATTCTGTTCATACATTTGTTGACCAGTCACATATGAGAAGCCCTCAAGCAGTATGTGGGTACAATAGCATCCTCTAGGTTATGTTTCCTAGCCACTTCTATTCAGAGTTACATCAGTTCTGATACTTTAGGTCGATATATTGCCATCATGACTGGTAATGGTTATTAGCTTAGACTCCATGGATTTATCTATTATTGCTGCTTTAAATAATGAAATGGTGCAGTTTTTGTCTGCATTGAGATGACTGAATCCAACTTCCTTCCTTCCTTCCTTGTATTACTCAAAGAAGTATGCATCAATTTCCTATTAATCAAGAGGTCAGTTGGATCTAGTCAAGTGGTTTGGGTTATCTAGATTAAATTCTTTAAGCATCTCTAGTTGGTGAAGCAATCTAATGTAATTAAAATATGTTTGTGTCTCAAATACCTTGAATCCTAGACCACTGAAACATGGTATGCATGCATTACTGAAGGGGCCCTGAGGGTGTACATCTCAGGGTTATTTTGTTTTAAAACAGCTTGGTTAATTTTGAGGAACTGTCTGTAGGCTACACTCCTTGATTCACTAGAATAAGAGGGATCTTCACAAGTAAGAGGTTTACTCAAGAGTATGAAGTGTACTAAAGAGTGTAAAGCCTTGAGGCTTAGGACGTTATCACATGGGGAGCTCCAAACAGAAGCCGGCTTTAAAGTGAAAGTGCTACCGCAAAAGCGGAAGCAATTAATTAGCCGGCTTTCCCTGTGTGAAAACCTCCTGCGCATTTAAAAGCAGGTTACTCCGAACGGAAAGTAGGCAGAAACTGCTTCTTTTTATTTTCAGAAGATCCCCAAAAATAAAAAGAAGCAGTTTCTGACTACTTTCTGTTCAGATTAACCTGCTTTTAAATGCGACATCGTCTGAAAATATACCCGCTTTTGCGGGTTATTTTCAGTTTAAACTCCCGTTTCCTCACAGGATTTCCCCCGTGTGATAACGTCTTTAGTGTGAACTGTTATTTCTAATTTGTTTTTACATTGGAACATGTACGTCTGCTGTGCAATCCAGTTTATTTGATCTTAGTGCCAAGTCTGTATATACAGAAATGGAAAAGATATCTAACGGAGAGAGAGGCTGACTAAAATACAACTGTAAAATCTGTTGCTGCAACAGATATCTAGGAACCATGAGGCTAAAGTCTTATTCCACTTTCTGGCTAGAATAGCATTTAGCTTTGAAGAGTGTGTGTGTGTGTGTGTGTGTTATTTGGATCTCTCTTTTTCCCTTTTGACATTATTTTCAATTATAGTGGTCCCTCCACATTCACTGATGTTAGGGGGTGAAAGACCCTCATGAATGCGGGGAAAAAACACAAATAAGAAAACCCCACTATTATTTTTACATGAGAGAATACCTCTCTAGAAATTTCCAGATCATCCAGTGCAGATCTATGGTCAGCATCTGCCAGAAGCTGATCATAGAATCATGCTGGATCTCCTACAAATGCCTAGAGAAGTGTTTTCTCCAGGAACTTCTAGGTTCTCCCACACAACTCATCTTTTGGCAGAGTTGCTCTGGAGGACTCAGAGATTCCTTGAAAGAATATATTAATCAAAACCACATATAATCAAATCCACAAAAGTCAAAGCTGCAGTTGTGGAGGCCCAACTGTAGATGTTACAATTAATTGCTAGTGGATTGTTTATTGATCGATATCATACCACATTATTATAGTGCTATTATTCCACTTTAATAGCTATGGCTGCCTCCTGTGGAATTCTGGGCATCTTAAGAGCTCTCTGGCTGAGAATTCTAAATGTCCCTCTCTAACTTGCAAATCCCAGGATTCCACATGAGGAGCCATATTAGTTAGCAGAATAATAGTGCTATAACAGTGTTGTGTGATATTCAGGGTTGTTTGAAATAAAGGCTCAAAGATGTCATAATAATAATAATAATGATAATAATAATAAATTTTATTTACAACACGCCCCTCTGTGCAGCAATCGGGGCGGGGTACAACATTTAAAACAAGCAAGTTAAAACATTCCCTTGTCCCATAATCCAACCCTCCCATCCCCTTAAAACAAAATTAAACTAGAAAAGAGTTAAAATACAACAATAAGATAAAACACTCCACGAACACAAAGAATCAGAAAAAAGCTAATTAAAAACTCATCTCTCACCAGCCAACAGTTATTCCAGGAAGGCCTGCTTTCTTGAAAGCAGCAAGAGTGGTAATAAGACGGATCTCGTCCAGCAGGCCATTCCAAAGTCTGGGAGCGGTAGCAGAAAAGGCCCTCTGGAAGGTCTGAGACAGCCTAGTTTTTATTGGCTGTAACAGATTCCTGCCAGAGGACTGCAGGGCGCTGGGGGGATCATACGGGGAGAGGCGGTCCCTAAGATAAGATGGACCCAAGCCATGTAGGGCTTTAAAGGTTAAAACCAACACCTTGTACTGTGCCCGGAAACTAATCGGCAGCCAGTGGAGGGATTTCAGCACTGGTGTTATGTGCTCCCTCCTAGATGTTCCAGTAATTAACCTGGCTGCCATATTCTGCACCAGTTGTAGTTTCCGGGTTAGGCACAAGGGTAGCCCCATGTAGAGTGCATTGCAGTAATCAAGACGTGAGGTTACCAGAGCATGTACCACAGCTTCCAGATCCCTCATATCCAGATAAGGGCGCAGTTGGCGTATCAGCCGAAGCTGATAACAGGCACACTAGTCATGTGAAGCAACGAGTCAAGGAGTACCCACAAGCTGCGAACACAGTCCTTCAAGGAGAATGTGACTCCATCTAGGACCGGAAGCTGTATTCCCAGATCTGGTTTCGGGCCTGCAACTGTGAGTACCTCCATTTTGTCTGGATTCAACTTCAATCTGTTTTTCCTCATCCAACCCATTACCTCTCATCCTTTATCTCTCCCCTGGTGAATTTTTTCCTCATCCAACCCATTATCTCTCATCCTTTATCTCTCCCCTGGTGAAATTGATATATATGTTCAGAAATTATAAAATTGCAATAAAGAGAAGAAAATTGTTTAACTCTTTGCATGATTATATAAATCTTGAACTTTATTTATTTTATTTATTTCATTTGTATGCCGGCTTCATCCCAGGAGGTACCCATAATCATTTCAAAATGTTTTTTTATATTAGCTAACATTTTTTATTTAAAAAAAGCTATTTTGAGCATGTTTCTACCACATCAGCATCATATAAATAAACACAATGTTGACTACACTTAGGATAGGCACAACTAGGTACATTTAGAGGCCTCAAGCAGGATTCTAAACATGGTAGAATTGCCATTCCTGAATATATGCATTCTCTGAAGCTGTTAAAGCAGGGGTAGGCAACCTTTCCCCTTTAAGGGCCGAGGGACTTCAGCTCCCAGAATCCCAGGAGCTATTGGCCAACATGGGACTATTGGCCAACATGGCTGAGGCTTCTGGGAGCTGAAGTATCTCGGCCCTTAAAGGGGACAGGTTGCCTACCCCTGCGTTAAAGACACTGGATCTCTGTGTCGAAAAAAAGTGGTAAAGAAAAGGAGTTGTGGGGATCACAAAACATCATGGGCTATAGGCTTTAAAAACCCAGTCTTCCATGGAAAGAATCTCAGAAACTTGACTTTCTGTCTATAAAGCAGCTTGCAAAGATTAGCTTTTGAGTGTGAAGCTAGTGGAGTGTGTGTCTTGATCATCTTTTGCATGACTCAACCCATGATCTGCATAGTGAACAAATAATTTGCATCATATGCACATCTGGCTGCCTGGATATGGGGAACAAGACTGTGACAACACAGCAAGAAATATAAATACTTGGAGACTTGAAATAATGAAAGTTGGTTGTTGGAAAAGCTGAATGAAAATTGGCATGGAGGGTAATATACAGCATGGGAGAAGGAGGGATAAGAGAGAACAGCTGTGGTTTGAGGAATACAAGGTGATTGGAGTGAGCGATATAAAGCTGGTATAAGCTGAATGAGAATCAGGATAAGTAAAATTTAAAAGATAAAGCAGGGGTCTAAGATAGGAGAGAGAACTGGGCCAAGGGTGAGACTAATGGACAGTCAGGCACTTTTGCTAGTATTTTTTATGTCTGTGGATGCCTTCCATCATGTCCTTCCTTATTCATGTTAACACTAAAGGACTTACGATACAGCTGCTCTTGCAAGTGTGGGGTGGACTCCATCTTGTCACCTCCTGGATTTTCTTTCCCAGGATGCAGAATAGTCCCTTGTTGTAGGAAGTGGCAATATTGGTCAGTGGTATCCCACTTGCTTGGATCCCATTGGCTGATGAACCCAAGCAGGATGAGAGCACAGTTTTCACCCATGTCAGGCACAGGGGTATATGGGCTGCCACCTCATCCCTCTTAGGCAGATCCACCTGGAATACATGTCCTTCCTCCCACCCTCATTTTTCAGCTTTGTGTTTTCCTGAATGCTGGAATAATATCTGTGTCTTTGTGGTTGTAACATTCCATGCCTTATCATAACATCAGGGCAGTTGACGTGAGGCCGGGATTCAGGACATTTTTTCTGGGTGCCCTGAAAAGGTTAACTTATAGTGGTCAGGGGTGGGTGTGTCAGCAGAAATTGGATGCCTAGCCATGGACAGAGTTGTTTCCAGCACACACACCTCAAGGGGCAAAGGGATCATGCAAGGTTAATGATCCTCCTCTGCCTCACATCCATTTCCAGTAGCAGGCTGGTGTTTCAGTTCATCGATCAACAGGCAGATAGGTTGATGCCTGGATTCAGTCCCATGCATTTGCCAACCAATCTGCAGTTATAATCACTAAACAGTTGGGGCCTTTTTTCCTACCAAACAGTCTTGTGTGCTTTCATTTTTTTTCTTTCTTTAAGAAGCAGATTCACCCCTGGACACACAATCTATATTCCCTATAGAGCAAGCTTGTTTTCTGCTGCTCCAGAGACAGGTCTAGGACATGGAGCAATGGAGTCAAATTATAGGAAATGAAATTCCACCTAAATATTAGGAAGAACTTCTCAGTGGTAAGACTGTTTGACAGTGGATTACACTGTCTCTGACTGTGGTAGAGCCTTCTTCTTTGGAGATTTTTAAATAGAGGCAGGTGGCCATCTGTCAAGAGTGCTTTGATTGTGTATTCCTGCATGGTGATGGTTGAACTGGATGGCCTTTTGGTTTGTTCCAGCTCTATTCTATTATTCAAAGTGATTAAACTAATTTATATCAAGGCTTTGATCATCTATTACCTGCAGGTAATATTGATTAAATATTTTGTGTACGAGCTATTGGGTAGATTCTCATTGTCAGTGATTTCTTTTGTCCTCTGTTTGACTGTGATGGAGAGCAGGATGCAAGCAGAGGCAATGTCAACTGCCACCACTGTGTGAGAGAAGATGAAGCGTGGAAGAAATCTGAGGCAGATTTCAAAGTGACTATTGGTAAAAAGCAACATACTGTTTGGTGCCAGCCCTTCAGTTATTAAAACTCATTAAAAAATAATGAACTCCATCTCCTAGAGCCATTGTGTTACCTTCAAACACTTGAAAGTGAGAGTAACTCTTTCCTTGGAGGCACTGTTACTGAAATATTTACCAAGATGTAACCCACTAGCAATAAAACAAGTTGAAAAGTAGAAAGTGAACTGCCAAAGATCAGAGGTGAGGGCCAGTGCAGACAACCCCCCTGAGGTGTTATTTCCCATCTATACTGATGTTTGTCTTGATGTTGAATGTGGAGGAGAGAGAATTAGCTTCCTAAGTGAACAGTATCTGAGCTAACAAACAAAAAATCACAAATGAAAGTATTTCTCAAAGTTGATTGAGAAACATCAGAAATACTAAAAAGATATTTTCTAGTACTACTATATAATGCCTGCTACCGTATAAGTTCATACTACCCATAATTTTTTTCACATAGTCAGTTGCAGTTTATATGTACAGATATTAGATCTTCACTTGCAGTCTTTACAAGACATAAATCAGACATTAGGAATGGGAATATACAAAAACCAGTGTCAGAACATTTCAATCTCCCTGGGCATTCCACCTCAGCCCTCAGAACAGCAGTCCTTGAACAAAAGAACTACAAAGATAGATTGGAAAGAGAAACAGCAGAATTTGGATTTATCCACAAACTACAGTCCCTCAGCAATGGATTGAACAAAGACAATGGATTCCTTACTCACTACACACTTCAATACTATCTGATCCCATCTCATAAGGGTGCCCTACATTCATCTATTCCTCTCACCACAGGCTAGTCCCATTACAAAACTGGATCTGCCACTTTATTTCCATACACAATGGATTTGTAATTTGAATTTACATCCTCACATATATATGTCTGTGCCTGGCCTCGACTCCACCAAATGCATCTGAGGAAGTAGACTGTAGTCTACAAAAGCTCATGCTGCCAATTTCTTTCAGTTAGTCACAAAGGTGCTACAAGATCTCTCTACGTACAGACTAACACAGCTTTATCTTTGAATTTTACAAGGCATGGTGAGATAACAAATTGAAAACAAGAATCTGGATAATTATTTAGACAAATCCTAGCCAGAAATTATATTCGGTAGGAAAACCAGATGTAACCCCCAAGGTGTTCTGCTGTCAGCTTCAGACTACTCAGATCTGTTTCCTTCCCAATGATTGCTCACCTTTTTAAACCTCACCCATGGATATGTTGTGGCTGATCCAGCACTGGTAATTGACTGACATCTATGTTAAGCTACACTTAGAAATGTATCTAACAGTAGTACTGTTATATTTGTAGCCATAGAAACATCTTCTGTATTCAGTGTGTCCTATTACAATTACAATATCAGTCTTAGTTCTGTCCTAATATAGATTAAAACATCCTCATCAGATGGGTTATACTGTATATGTATTTTCTGCATAGGTTTACAGATGAGGATAACAGGATTAAAACAGAAGAATTTTTTAACACAGGAATGGAACATATTTGTCTTTCCAGATATTATTGTACTACAGTTCCCATCATTCCTGACTATTGGCCATGCTGGGTTGAAAGTCCAGCTCTCCTAAGAACATGTGGAGGTATGTTATCACCTCCTGTTTTAAAAGGAGACAGAAATGACAAATTGAGACTAATGTAATATACAACAACGAGCGCCATTGATTAATCTAGAGTGTATTCAAATGGCAGTCTGATCCTGCCTGCAATCATGTAACCCCTTGATCTGAAGGAGACCTAATAATCTTAAAAGGAATTCTTCAAATTATGCATTTCAAGGGTGATTATGAAAATGTTGGGGAGGTTGCACTAAACACTAATTAAAACATGAAAGCAGAAAGCCACAAAGGTGTCCTTGGGTTGTTAATTTTGACTCTAGAGAATTATCTGAGGTGGGTGCTTTGAAAGAGTGGGCTCCTAGCAATCCAAATCTAACAACACTGTGCAACATTATTATCTTTCTCTCCTTAATAGATTTTCTGTCCTAAAAATATAGATTTTCATTCATGCAATCATTCATAGATGGGTTAAAAATTAAGATTATTAATATTTCTTAAGTAATAATAAAATAATAATACCTACATTTTTAAACAGGTCAAGTGTGTCTATAATACTTATGTTATATTTACTCTTATACTAATTGCATATGGATAGTAATGACAGAGGCACAAAACCTATTAATCTTTTCTGTAATTTGTGGATCTGAATCATCAAGCAGAAGAGATAGATAAAATCTTTCCCATTTACCTGGAACTTATTGTAAAATTGGGATAATTAATTTGGAGCACCTCAATATATATAGCTGCATTAGAGACACAGCATGGAACACCAAAAATACTTCTTATAAATTTAGTTTGAATAACCTCAAATATATCATAATTGTTATAAGCATACATTTGATCACCATATAGTGTGATAGGGATAATCTTAGCTACAAAAACTTGCATTTCAGCAGGAATAAATTGTCCTCCTTTAGTATAAAAGATTCTGTGCAAGGCTATTATGCTCCTTTGTGAACTTTCTGCTGGTGCTTTTGACTGCAATTTCCATGAGGCCGAGGAATGGAACAATACTCCTAAATATTTATAACTGGTAACCTGCTCAATAGGCACACCATTTATTTGCCATTTATGACTAATTTTTTCTTCAAAAAATCAGAACCATTGGTTTATTATAGTTAAAGTGGAAACTTGTTTGGAACAATATGTGGCCAATTCTCTTAGTAATCTCCTTAAACTAATCACTGTGTAAGATAACAGTACAAAATCATCCACATAAAGAAGAATTGGAATTGGGCAGTAAGCCAACTGAGGGGAATGAAAAAAAATTACTCTTTAAGGACCTAACCAGTGAATTGATATAAAGATTAAATCAGGGGTAGGCAACCTTTTCCCTTTAAGGGCCGAGGGACTTCAGCTCCCAGAAGCCTCAGCCATGTTGGCCAATAGTCCCATGTTGGCCAATAGCTCCTGGGATTCTGGGAGCTGAAGTCCTTCGGCCCTTAAAGGGGAAAGGTTGCCTACCCCTGGATTAAATCATAATGGGGCCAGGATAAAATGCAGCTTAAACCCCTAATTGTAGGAATTACATTGGTAAGATGGGCCCAGTTATTGCATCATTTTCTAAGACATGTATTTTCATGCAGGCTCAAATAAGTGTTAATAGCCTTTTATCAATTGCTGTATCCTGTAATTTCCTCCAAAGTTTGCCCCTAGGTATTACATCAAAGGCAGATTTAAAATCAATAAATGCTGCATATAGTACTCCAACCGAAGGGGAAGCATATTTTTCTGCTAGATGCGGTAGAGTAAGCCTTTGGTCAAATAGTTGAGTGTCCCAATCTAAAACCTGCTTGTCTTCCAATAAATTTTCTTGTTCTAGTCAGTTTAATAACTTAGATTGGAAGAGCCTTATTGCATGAAAAAAGAAAGCCAAAATGGAGAGGGAGAGTAACAGCTTTCTTTGTGCCTCTCTGCATGCCATCATAGCACTTCCATTCTCTTCCCAAGAGAGATGGTCATAAAAGTGCGCCTTTTGTCACACTGGAAAAATCTGTTTGACAAAAGGCTCACTTTTACAATCTTCTTCCTTGAGAAGAGAACAGAAGTGATATGATAGCATGTGGAGAGGCATGAAGAAAGCCAATACTCTCCATTTTAGCTTTCTTTACTCATGTGATAATGCTTTAAATGTCTGGTGTATAATTGGCTAATCATGCTCAGCAAGTTGATTGATCTATAATTCACTGGCTCTGAGTAGACATCCTCTTAGCAAATAGGAATAATAATTGTCATACCCCAGTCTTTTTGAAAAAATAACTGTCTTATCCATCCACGTGAATAATTGCACTAAAACAGGAGTCCACCATTTTAAATTTATTTCTAAGAGTGTACATGGGATGTTGTCATTCCCCAGTGTTTTACCCAATTTTAATTGAGAAATTTACTTTTTCATCTCAGTTTCTATAACTGGTGGCCAATCAGGTAAATTACTTCTATCATCTAAGTATCTTGATCCTCGGTTTGATCTGCCGTAAAAATATTGGGGAAAGATTCCTGGGAAGATGTTGAAATATAACCGTCCATCCTTAGAATGGATTTAGGGAACTCCGCAGACACTATTTTCCAGAATGTAATTGTGTCCTGAGACTTAGAAGAATAAATTAAGCAATACTAATTTTCAAATTGAGCTTGTCCCTTTTTTTCTTAATTAAGATTTTGTATCTCTTCTTCCAGAGATACCAATCTTCTGGAATTATAGTTAGATTGCACTTTCTAATGACTTATATTTCCACACCCAAATGAAGTGGCTTGCTGCTTTAAGGGAGGGTGTGTCTTTGATGCCCCCCATGATTCGAGGCCAGAATGATAAACGTGGCTTGGCCTGATTGGCCGAGACTATGGCACGTAAGGGTGTGTGTGAAACCTCACAGATCTTTTTGCGATTTTCGATCTGCCCTCTCACCCTAACTGCAGTATGAACTTGTTTGGTCACTTTGGGGCCAGACAGGAGTTTTCTCCCCTTTTCCCAGGTTTTTTTTTTTTTTTTTTTGCCTACCCCATACTGTATTTAGAGATTTGCAATAGGCTTTAGGTGGGTCATTAAATAGGTTTTCACTGGCCAAAATGGGAGGTAACGGAATGTTCAGTGTACACCTTGGTATCCCCTTGTGGTGAAAGGTTGAGCTCTGGAACAGCCTTTACAGGTCAAGGGACCTGGGGGTTGTAAAGGAACCTGCCTTTGGGGAAGCCATGAGGGCTTTACTCTCTCTTACAAACTCACAGGATTTTGGGAGATAATGCCTTATGTCTACCTTCCAATGACTGGTCAAAGAAACAACCTGAATTATCAGATTGCCCTCAGGGTCTGGTGTTGTTGCCCAATGGGAAGGCTGAAGAGGTGGTCTCATATTGACACCTGGCTTCAGCTGGATCCACATCAGGACTTTCCCCCTACTTGACATCTCTCAAGAGCTTAAGAGTTCATACTTAGTCTTAGGCTTTAGGTCAAAATGGCCCCTTTTCACCAATTTATGTGTTTAGTCTCTTTATTTAATAGTGGGGCATCAATATCTACAAGCAATTTCTACATTTGACAAATTTCTGATCAAATTGAATTTTGGGTATATACTTTGTCATTTGTGGTCTATACGGCAAATTAGAAGCCAATATTGATTGCAGGAAAGCAACTAATTATTGAAACAAAACTATAACACTATTTATACTGTCAACTGCTACCTCATGCAGAGCAAGGTGAAATTCAGAATCAAGTTTTTTAGCTACTGTGTCCTCTAGCTCTTTCAATTGTCTAGTAAGAAAAACTTTTTCATCTGATGATCTAATTATAAGTTGTCTGTAGTGTACATAAACATATTGAGCTGTAAGTTCCAATCATACAAATAGACTCTCCACCCTAAAATTAGATACAGTTCCCAACAAATTATAAGAAACGAAGAGCCTGTACAGACCAGCCATAAGGGCCAGCCTGGGGGTGGAGTCAGGGGTGTGGCGACTGCACACTGGCTGCCCCAACTCTGCTCACATCGTCCTCACACCACCTGCCCAAACAGATGGCAGGCAGCGTCAGGGCACTCCCTTGGCACAGCGTTTAGACACGCTATGCCAAAGGAGTACAGAAAAGCTGCCGCCATGGTGACAAAGGTGTCTTTTTGCTGCTCCAAAAAGGAGAGGCATTTGCCAGCTCTTTTTGGACTGGCAAAGTACTGGATCGGGGCCATGACATGTGGTTGCTGCGGCCCTGATCCAGCACTCCCAGGGGCAACATGGAGCCACCCCTTAGGGACCATCTGTAGAGCCCCTAAGTCATACTCATTTGTGGAAGCTCCCTTCCCTGATAAATATGTAAATACTCCATATTTATCTCCCTCAGTACTTCTGTTTAGAATGAGCAGATTGAGTTTATTAATCATTTTTACAAGATATAACCCTGCATGATTATGTCCCTTATCCTTGGAACTTCTAACCAGAATAAAATGAGTCTCATCGATTGTGGGTGGGAGTTTCATGAAAGTAGGAAAATAGTGCCTTACCATTTTGGCTGCTTTGCACAATGAAATTCTGAGCCACAATAACAGATGCTGCTGGATACTGTGCAATGAGCTGATCTAAATATCCCTCCAGACCTGATCAGTCTAGTTTCACTTACAGTCTAATATGGTGCAGGTGAAGATAGAACATAGATAAAGCAGTGGTAAGAGACAGGAGGGTTAGTGGAAGATAACATGATTTGAATCCACCATAAAATTCTGTGAATATGGCAGATTAGTTCTATAACACCACATCTTGAATCAGACTCTGTCCCTTTTGAACTACCAATTACTGAAGCTGATGGCTTCCCTGTCAACCAACATCTGCAATAAAACTCAGAGCAGATACACTGGATCACTGAGGTGGAAGCCAAAAGAAAGAGGGCAGTTATTGAGGCTCTTTCTTCCATTCTTTCCCCTACCCTGTCACTATGCTGCTGTGTGGCAAACCTGGAGTCCTGCTTTGCTACAGCAGGTGGAGGAAGAAGAACAATACAAGGAAGAGAAAAGAAATAGGTTAGGTAAAGCTGTGGCTACCATCTAATCAGGAGTTTATCAAGAGGAGTGGGAAAGATTTGGTCCCTGCAATGAACTGTGCTTCTGGGAGACTGGAGAGGAGCTTCTATTCATCTATCTATACATGTTCATGATAACAACTCATATATGTTCAAACTTGCTTAAAACTCATATTTCATAGCTTCATTATACTCGGTTTGAGTCAGTCAAGAGGTCTTAAGCCTAAAGATTAACAGATACAGCCAGGTTGATTGTGCTAGTCCTAATGCTGATGCTGTTAAGAAGCTGTCTCTGAAAACATGGCTCCCCTTCCTGTCTCAGAGGGATGGAAGAATGGAGACTACAGCCATCTCAAACCTGCATAATCTCTTAACTTCTAGATGGTGTATCCTGTTAAAGTATATTACTTCCACTTGGGAGGGATTTCCTTTGTCCAGTACTTGGGTAGGAGAAATGCTGGCATATGGCCCAAGAACCTGAAGGCACATCTGGAGCTGGGAGAGCAATGCAACATCCAGCAATCTGACCCAGGGACCATCTGCATCTGAGGCTGTGTCAACACTTAGCCAAAGAAATGTGAGAACACCTTTTTTTCTTTTATTTTCTGTTCACATCCTTTCCCTCTTTTTTTTCATCAGTGATGCCTTATACTTTCAGTGACTTAGCTTTTCTTCTTTGTATTGTTTGAACCTAAACTGAGCAGGATCTGAGTCAATCAGGCCTTCCAGGTCAATACAGTCCTCCAGATGTTTTGGATTTCAACTCCCAGGAGCCACCATGGTATGATAAATGGGATTATGATGCCACCCTCACAGACATATTTAGAGGGAGGGCAAGAGAGGGCCTTCTCTGTGCCAGCTCCCAAATTCTACAACCCCCTTTCTAGGGAGGCTAGACTGGCTACATCCTTGCTGTCCTGTCATTGACTGTCATTTCTTCTACAGCAGGTTTTTGTAATATACTATTGTTATTCTTTGTTTTTAAAACAATGTTTTAAATGGTTTTGCTTGAGTTTAATACTATTTTAATCATAACTTTTTGTATGATTTTAGCCACATGTTTTTCTCTGTAATTCTTTAAATTTGGTAAGCAACCTTGAGTCCCAGTTCTGGGGGAAAGGTGGGATATAAATAAAGTTTAAAAAACAAACACCAATGAATTGAACCAGCATGGTGTGGTATTTGAGTGTTGGTCTAGGGCTCTGGGAGATCAGGGTCTCAGTCCCTGCTCAGCCATGGAAGTCTACTGGATGACCTTGAGGAAGTCCTACTCTCTCAGCTAAGAGGAAGCGAGTGGCAACTCCTTCTGAACTAATCTATCCATGACAATCCTATGATAGGTTTGTCATTTACATTAACTGGAAATGTCTTGAAGTCAAAGAATAACAAGAATGGAATGGAATGGAATTGTGGAAATTCTTTTCCCAAATCCCTGAATAATTATTTCTGTTCAAAAGTGGCAGAGCAAATATCCATGCTATGAAGTGGAACCTTAGTAAACCTTTTCCTTCAAACAACCACTGAACCAATCTTAGTGCAGTTCAAATTGGCCAGCTGGGCAGAAGGGGTGTAAATGAACAGTTAACAAAGAATAAGTGACTCATCATAAATCCAAAAATGATTTGGGCTCAGCCTTATAGGAAACTACTATAACTGCTGAAGGAGTATTCCCTGTGTCTCTCTTGTGGACCTCTTTGTGCACTGTGCTCATCATTTCAGTTTCTGCTCTTCTCTCCACTTTTTTTGTCACCTTGAGAGACAAGTTTGGTGAAAATGCAACACTTGGATTTCTGTTTAGCAGACTCAGCTTCTTGCAGTTCTTTCCCAGGGAGATGCAGTTGTTCCACTGTCTCTTACATTATGTCTCTTACATTATTCATTTTTTATTTAAAGTGTTTATTTACCTCTGCTCTGCCTCCTTTTCCCCCTTTCCCTCTTCTTGAAGCTGTCAGTGCTGCATGAAAATGATTCTGGATGGTCCCCAGTCTCCCTGAGTCATTTGGGTGTATGTGCATGAGGAGGTATAGTGACAAGGAGAATTCAAGTCCTGTCCCTCTTCTGAGGGATTCTTCTGTCCTGCCTATCTATATCTATATCTAAATCTATATATTAAACTGGCCCAGTTGCTTTAATAATTGCTGTATCAATCATACCATTTTTTTCCTATTTTTGTTATTGCTATGTTTTCTTCTGTTTTTCACCTGGAAGCTATCTTGGTACTCAAAGGTATGGGAGAAATTTTCTCAAATGAAGAACAGGGATATTAGTAATGCAAGCACCCTGATGCTTTGAAATATACAAATGTAAGACTACCTGGATCAGACCAAAGGCCCATCTCTCCCTCCATCCTATTTTCTCCAGTAGCCAATCAGGTGCCTGTGAGATGTCTCAAAACAGGACATAATATCTCTGATCCTGGAAGTAGCATGTAGTCACAATGACTATACAGCCTCCAGGATTAGAAGCAATATGCCTTTGAGTACCAACTGCCGGTGAATGACAGCAGGAGAGGATTATTGCCTTCCAGTCCTGCTTTGAGACTTCACATATTTAAAGACCTGAAACTATGGGAAAATAGCTTCTGAATTTCTCATGATTGTATTATTTTGTCTGTACTTAATAACAGCAAAGAAAATACAAGTCATGAAAAAAGCCAGATACTTCTAGAGACTCTAGTTTGTTGTTGTGTGCCTTTGAGTTGTTTTTGACTCATGGTGATGTTAAGGTGGATTTCTGGGGCTGAGAGTATATGGTTTGCCCAAGGTCACCCAATGGGTTTCCATGGCTGAGTGAAGGACTTAACACTGGTCTCCAGAGTTGTAGTTCAGTGTTCAAACCATTACCCTACACTAGATCTCAGAGGCCCTATGTTTGTTAAGTGCCTTTGTTGACCCCAACTCATGATGATCCTGTGGATGAGACATCTCCAAGACCCCCTATCCTCCACTGCTGTGCTTAGGTCCTGCATATTCAGGCCCATAACCTCCCTGATTGAGTCCAGTCATCTGGTATGTGGTCTTCCTCTCTTTCTACTGTCTTCTGCCTTTCCTAGTATTATTGCCTTTTCTAATGAGTCATGCCATCTCATGATGTGGCCAAAGTACGACAGCCTCAATTTGGTCATCTTGGCCTCAAGGAAGAGTTCAGGCTTGATCTGTTCTAGGACCCATTTGTTTGTCTTCTTGGCTGTCCAAGGTATCCTCAGCACTCTTCTCCAGCACCATATCGCAAATGAGTTGATTTTCTTTCTATCTGCTTTCTTCATTGTCCAGCAATCACATCCATACATGGTGAGGGGGAATACAATGATTTGAACAATTCAAACTTTAGTGCTCAGTTGTATATCTTTACACTTTAGGATCTTATCTAGTCCCTCCATGGCTGCCCTTCTCATTCTTAGTCTTCTTCTGCTTTGTTAATTGCAGTCTCCATTCTGATCATGTTTGATCCAAGGTACAGGAACTCTTTAACTATTTTGATTTCCTCATTGTCTAAAGGCCTAAGCAGACTGCCAGAAATAGTGCACATTAAATTGAGGCACTGCCCTGGCTCAGTGCTAGGGAATCATGGGAACTGTATTTTTTCTGGGACATTGAGCCTTCTCTGTCAGAGAGCTCTGGTGCCACAATAAATTACAGTTCCCATGATTCCCTAGCACTGAGCCAGGGCAGTGCCTCAATTTAATGTGCACTATTTCTGGCAGTCTGCTTAGGCCCTAAGTTGACTTTATGTAGATCCTCCATGGTCATTATCAATTATTCTTTATGTTCAGCAGTAATCCTGTCTTTGTACTTCTTTAACTCCCCTTGGTAATTGTTTCAAGTCTCTGATATTTTCTGCTAGTAGTAGCAGTAGTAGTAGTGGCCCTATAGACCTTATGGTATTTTCTTTTATTTAAAACTCCATTCAAAATTTAGTCTCTTCATTTTAACATCCACAGTCCATCTCAATAACACAAGGCAAAATATATCCCTGTGAAGAGAATCATCCAATCCACACTCTCTGCTAGTCATGTTTCAAAATTACATATCCATCAATTATAATTCCTACTCCCATCTTGAAGAATAACCTGAAGTTCAAAGCATGCTCTTTGCTAAATGAAACTTGTCAAGTGAAGTGTGTGTGACATAAGAAATTGAAGATGCCTTCATGGAAAGTTTCAGGGAGTGGGGAAGGTAGTATTTTCAGCTGATACCAGAAAGAAATATGATGGATTTCTGATTGGTATGCCTCTTATTTCCAGCTGAAATGTAAAAGGTGCAGGGTTTGAAGAAGGAAGGCCTAAGAGTTAAAGTGTCTTTCTCTGACAGATAAATCTGTTTCAGAATATTGTCTTTCAATTACACAGAATGTATTTCTGGATTATGAACTAACTACTTGGATAAACTGAACCACATCTCTGCGGCATGGGGAGATAGAAGCATGAATGTTTTTAGTCATGGGGGATATCTAAAGCATTTTGATTTGGATTTAAATACTTGAAGATTGCCTCTGTTGGGAGCAGATGGCATTCAAGAAAGCAACTTCCAAAAGATTTAGCAGGGAATATTAGGATGCAGTATGTAGAAAGTGTTTAGAATGCAATGTTTCATGAAAGGGAGGAAGGATGCTGCATCCGTTATATCCTGTGAGAAAGTGAATGTGTCCTTAAGTTTAAAAAAAGCTGATCATGAGGAAAAAAGCATATTCCAGGAATGTAGCAGAAGGTACAGAGCCAGCATGGCATAGTGGTTTCAGCATTGGACTATGACTCTGAAGACCAGGGTTCGAATCTCTATTTGGCCATTGGGTGATGTTGAGCAAGTTACACACTCTCAGTCCCAGAAATCTGCCTTAGGGTCACTATAAATCAACAACTTTAAGGCACACAACAACAAATGGAGCTATTATATAGTGGAGACTCATATTCAAATACTTCATCTCCAGCTATAATGTTTTTTCAGAGTCCCATTTGGATCTAATACTTCACTAGTTTCATTCCTGAAGGACCCAATGAGTAATTTTAGCAATATTCTTCCTGCTGTACATCTTCATCTTTTAAAAGACTATTTGCAGTTCAGGACGTCTTCTGTGCAAAATCTGCACATTGCATTTTTTGCACAGAAAACAGCATTTTCTACATGAAAGTAATATTTTTTGTACATAGATATTATTTTCTGTGCTGAAAATGCTGGTTTGCATATAAACATTGCACAGAATAAGTCCTGACATGTGAAAATTCTCATATAGATAGGTTTTGCTTTGTTAGCTTTTCCCAATATTTGTAAAAATATGTTTGACCATTTTTGCATATGTTTGAATATTCTTTCTATCCTTAGTGTTCATGCAAAGCTAGACTGATGCAATTGTTGAACTGCAGTTAGGAAAAAGTATACTGTACTTGAAAGAAGTGTCAGAATCTTTTTTGAAACTTCCTGAAATCAGAAACTTGTTTTACAGTGCAATACTAATGTCTTCTGAAAAATAAGCTACATTAGTTCATTGAGAAATATATTCAGGTAGATGTGCACAAGATATCAGCCCTAATGTAGCTGTGTTTGTTGAATCAGTAAAAGCAGGATCTTGTGGCACTTTAAATGCTAATAAAGGTATTTGGGCATAAGATTGTATCTGATGAAATGGATTCAAGTTCATTAAACCCTTTGCTATACGGTACTAAGATAGATATATGTCTACTCAAAATTAAAGCCCACTGAGTTTGGGGTAAAATTTGATGTGTGTTTAGGATTCCACTCTGTGGCCAAATTCCTGTGTTCACAATCTGTTTAGTAGCACATGTATTTTGTTTGGCCCAATATTATTAATAAAGGTATCACTGTTCTGTGGATTTTGGATGTTTGTTGTACTTTACTACATGACCAACACAGCTACTGCTAGATATGTGTTCAGCAGCTACTATGCTGCTGAGAAAAACTGTGGCATAAGGAAGTATTGGGTACCTCCTCAAAGCAGATACTCTCATGTTTGTTGTTGTTGCTTCCTGGTTGTTGTTGCTGTGTGCCTCCAAATTCCTGTTGTGTGCCTTCAATTCTTGGTTACACTAGCATAAAGTCCCAAATGTTTTCTGGACTTAGAGTGTAATCCTAACTGGTCAAGGGCCAACTCAGACACAAACTAACCCAGTAGAAGCTGTGCTTTGTCCATATCCCTTCCAGTTTAGGGATATTGGAAATTATTTAGGCTTACCTTTGTCCTGGACTAACTTTGGGCTGGCATTGTGGCTGTATCTCTTGGCTAGAGAAGGTTGGAACTAGTGTAATTTGGAGATCCTTTTCTTGCCCTGTCCTTTCTCTGCTTCCTTTTGAGCTCTTGTGCTGGTAGATCTTAGCTTGTGGAACAGATCGCTCTATTGGCAGATCCCCAAGATCAGCAGAAGAAGGCTCTACTGAAAGAAGGGGATTTCTGGTACCAAAAAGGCATTTCTGTTGGCAGAAGAGGCTTGTGCCTAATCTTACCCTGCCCCATGCATGCACGCACACACAGCTGGCACTGTTATAGCACAATCCTCACTGGCAAAGATGGCAAAGAGCCAGCTGATCCAACAGTAGACAGCCAGCTGAATCCAAAACCCTCTCAGTTTAGAGATTTGCCAGATTACTCAGAAAATGATTCTGCTGGGCAGAAGGGGTATTTCTGCTGGCATTAGAGGCTTGTTCTTAATCCCCTAACTTCCTACAACTGGTGCATCTTTGATTTAGGAACTGCATTGTCTTTTTATCAAACAATTTTTGCAGTTGAATCACTGATTGATTTACCTAGTTATCCAACATTATATATGTAGCCACTCATTTCATGAACAGACAAAAACAAAGGAAACTAGAATCTCAATACAGTGAAAAGGGAGAAAAATTATTTGTGTGTTTGTTTTTATTGAAGAAGACATGGCTCAACACTTTTTAAAAACGACATCTGCAAATAGTTAAAAGCAATTTTTATAGAAGATCACTGTGAACAGTTTTTTACTTACCCTGTGTTTCCATCTTGAGTTGTCTATGATGCTGTTGGCTTCTTCCAAAGCAGCCAGTCTTCTGTAGTGGGAACGTTACCTTGAATCTGCACAGCATTTTTAGTCTTCAACTCGCCTCAACTCACCTTTTCCATTTAACGGGCTGGGAGGAATTGAAGACTGAAAATGACATACAGGGCAATCAAATTCCACTGTTGCTGAGACGAAATAATCCTGAGACTGATGTCTGCTTTGTGTGATTATCTGAAATATTCATGGAAAGAAACACCATACGGGGAGATTTGTTTATACTGAGAATTTTTGGATGCCATGGAAAACTCCTGCATAGTTCTTTGACATTGCTTGAATTTTCACCCCCAGAAAAATGTAGGTACTTTGATACACTGGCAAATCATTAACATGCCATCTTAAAATAATAAATTATACTACACACAAAGTATCCAGTTACTCTTTCATGGATAAGACCTAGTATATAGATTGTATTTGCATTTCATCAATCAATGCAAAATATAATTTATATATCTGACTTTTGACTGTAATACAGAAGATGTTTGGGCATGAATACTTAAGTTCAAAGGAAACATTGTAAATAATAAATTCAAAACAATACAACTAAAAGCTGTGACCAAAAAGAATGTAATAAAATGGTGGAATAAAAAAGTGGAAAATATACTTTGAAAAGGAAAGAAGAGATATTTAGGTGTCATCAGTGTACTGGTGACACTGAACTCCACAACTCGGAATGACTTCTCCCAGTGGATTCATGTAACTATTATCTCATAATTCTCATAGAATAATTGGTGATTATTGCACCTACAAATAATGTGACTGATCCCTAATGGGATACAGTCACGTTTCGGGTTGCTACCGGGTATTATTGCAAGTAATTTCGCTGCTGTCACCGGGCAACTGCAACCTAGCTGCATCCCAGGTCCCAGCCCTGCTTTGGAGGCCGCTTTTCCAAAATGACAAGTTCCCATTTTGGTTCCCAAAATGGCAAGTTCTCATTTTGGCAAATTCAGCCTCCGAAGCACAGTTGGGGCCCAGGATGCAGCCAGGTTGCAGTCACCCGGCAGCAGTAGTGGTCAATTACATACAATAATACCTGGTAGCAACCCAAAACATGACTATATCCCATTGGGGAGCAGTTGCATTATTTGTAAGTGTGATAATCTCCATAGAGTTGGAAAAGACCACAAGGGCAATCCACTTGAACTCCCTGCCATGCAGAAACACAGTATCAAAGCACCCCCAACAGATGATCATCTATCTTCTGCCTAAAAAACCCCAAAGAAGAAAACTCCACCACACTCCAAAGCAGTGTATTCCCCTGTTGAATAGTTCTTACTGTATTAAACAGCATGGAAGACAGAACCAAGCCCTGAGGGGCACTACAGGCCAATGCACAGAGTATCAAACAGCCTCCCCCAGCACCACCTTCTGAGTCACCCCCAAGAAAGATTGGAGCCACTGCATAACAGTGCCCCCAGGTCCATCCCAGAGAGGTGATCCAGAAGGATACCATGGTTGATGGTACTGAAAGTCACTGAAAGGTCCAGCAGAACCAACAGGGACACACTCCCTCTTTTCTAGCACAGGTCATCTTTAATCATGCAACCATCACTGTAGGAAGTATTTATTTATTTAATATATATGTATGACATCAATGGAGTGCTAGCCAATAAAGGCAAATACCGCCTTTGTGATGTGCCCCTTTTAAAACAGCTTTCCAGAACAATGTGCATTGGAAAACTATATGAAAATGCATGAGAAACAATAAATGCTGGTAATATGCTAAGACTGAACTCCAATGAGGCAGCCCAGTATATCTGTGAGGCCTTTGTTCTTCCCAGCTTTTGCAATAAAGAGAAGCCCAGTCAGCCTCATGTACATGGGGGGGGGGGGGGGGATCTGTAATGGCCCCAGCCCTAAGTTTACAAGCAGAGGAGAAAGAGTTGTTTAGGCATTTGTTTCCTGGTCCAAAAAAAAAAAACAACAAAAAATGGAGAGGTGGTATCAGCAGTTGGGAACCCTGTTTGGAAGAATAATACAGCAAGATTTTTGCACATTCTTCTCCTACTGTTTAAACATTCTGAAGTGTTCTGGAGGATTTTTCTGGACAGAGAAACATGTGGATTTCCCCATATCAAAAAACAAACACACACTTTCTCGGTGTGTTTCCAACAGTGTTCCTGCCCAGGAAATGCAGGTAGGAGGTGTTGAGAGGAGAAAAATGTGTTTTCTATGCAGGAGGATCCTGCAGAATACTTTGGGATACTAAATATAGGAAGAATACTGTTCAAACATTTTTGCTTGCTCACACAACAAGAAAAAAAAAACTGCTGTAATCATTCATCCTTACAGGTGAGAATAAATTAGTCAAGGATTTGTATCCCCAGTTATGAGCTCATGGAGCCCAAGTCATGACCCTTGTGGGTTTATTGTTTATTTTTATCTTAGATTTCAAAACTTCAGAATCTGGGCAATCTGTGAGGTAAAGCATAAAAGGTATGATATAAAAGCATTAAAAAGTGAAAGCCTTTAAAAGTTTAACACTATAGAATAAAAGTAAGGCAAAAACTATCATCAGTGTCTTTTTAAATTTATCATTTAAAAACCCACAACAACTAGTGACTTAAAGGCCTGGGAATGAGATGTTCTTCACTGGGTGCTAAGAAGGCCACAGCCTAGGCACCATGTGAACTTCTCTGAGAAAGTGATTCCACAATCAGGCTGCCACCACTGAAAAGTCCCTCTTCTTTAGGTAGGATTGTCAGGTTAAGAGCATTCCAGGCTTTACATTTGAGTGCTACAATTTGAAACCTAGGGACAATGCTTGGTGATGTGATGGGGATGGACTCCTGGTGATGACATGGAGTGACCTGGTTGATATCATTTGCCCCAGTACATTAAATATCACCCCATGTTGTTTAGAACATTCACATTCAGATTAAAAATATGAAGTCCAACAAATATTTCTCTCATTGGAAATTGGGTTTGCCAAACTCTGTACTTTCAGAATAGCAGGGAGAGGGTGTCTTTCCTGATGTTTCTTTTTCCATTTCTTCTCCCAGCTCTGTTTTCAACATTTTTGGAAGCCATTTTAGTGCATGGCAGTTGACACTTGGAGGGGGGGGGGAAAGGGGGGCAAAGACCATTTTAACTCAGACAGGTTTTGGACCATTGAAGGGTTGATCCAGAAGGATCATTTAAGAAAAGAGGTGCTGTATTTTCACTTCCTTTTAAAATGCTTTTAAACTATTTCAATCCATGTTCATATGACATCTCTTTTAATTTATACTTATTTAATTTTTATTGCTCTCAAACATTAACATTGATTTCTTGTTGCAATTTGTATTTTGTTTAAGTTTATATTGTAAGCCATCTTGCATCCTGTGCAAAAGGGAGAAATAAAATAAAATTATCAGTTGCACTGCAGGTTTGGCCTAGGAGCATCAGATGTTGCAACATTTGCTTTAAAAAAGGTATAAAGTCACTTACATTGGATGCCACAGTGAATATAAAAGTGAGAAGGAGGTATAATATATATATATATATATATATATATATATATATGTTAAAAATATTGATGTTACAGGCAAGCGTTTTTGATAAAACTTGCTTTTAAGGTGATGGTGATCTGTAGCACTTTTTCATCCATGATATAAATGAATGATGCTCTTGGTCTCCCGTTGAGATAACGGTAATGTTAATTAGGACTTTAATTCTCTTGCTCTGTTTTGAGTTTCTTTTCTGAGCCTGTCAGCAGATAATAGCATCAATAGCCTAAGAGATCTCCTGACAGCTTTGCTGATTGTGTTGGAATTTTGGCAGATAAAGCCCAGAGCTACAGAGACAACCTGGAAGTACTAAAATATCTCACTTTCTTTGCTACTTTAGTTGTTAGAATTGGTCATAATGTGACTCACTGATATTTCTATATACTCCCTGACAGGTCTATTTGGAAGTTGTGATGATTTAATATACTGGACCTAAGGGTTCTCCTTGGTGTGAAATAAGAGATGTGAAATGGATATGGAGAAGTGAATACAGATGATTGTAATGAATGTGGTCCATACCACCAGGCAGATGGGTTTTAGAATCCTTGTTAGCAACTTAGCCAAACATTAGCAGTTCAGTGGGATGAGAAGGTTTTTGTGTGTGTCTTCAGTAGGTGCTGCTAGATGCTTATACTTCAGCCTGGAAGGGAATAGGAGTGGTGGGGAATTGACTGGGGTAGAAAACTTTCCTCTTAGCAGTGTACTTGTACTGTTCTCATATTTAATATGAGAGATGGGTCAGATCTACATAACTCAATCTCTTATCTTCTGTGTTCTAGTTGCCTTGCCCTGTGGGACATATGGAGGCTGCACCTCAGCCCAAAGGACGTATACTTCACTCATGTGGATGTGAGGTGTTGTCCCTGGGATACCCTAAGTATCATTAATTGTTTAGAAGCCCAATTCTATTTCATCAGGAATGCTTTCCTCTGCTGTATCATTTCTACCAAAAAAGGCTTATTGTATAGCAGCAATGTGTGTCAGTCTTGGGATATGTCAGTGGTGTCAGCCATAGAGAGGCATGGAATTGCCACTAGTTCCAACTCAGATATGTGAGAGATAATAGAGATGCCTTGGATTCAGTCAGCACACATTTTGCTTTTGGATAGCCCTGGTGCACTGAGTCTGGAACCAGAATCCAAGATTACAAGCTGCAGTCAATGGCATGGAGAACTCTTCTGCTATGCAGTCAGTACAGTTTTCCTCTATACAGCAAATCACAAAAATCACAAGACCTATAATCAGATACATGGGCCAGTTTATAAAATGCCTATCTTTGCAGGCTGATAAATCAGACATCCTTTTTAAATACTAGGCTGAAGGAAGAATAAGAGAGAGAGAGAGAATTTGAGAGAGAATTTGGTTTTCCTCCATAAACTTTCTGATGGCAGGAAGAATGATTCTGCCCACAAAGACTGGCAAAGGAGCATTTTGCATACATCTCAAAAGCATTGGTAAATTCTCTGATGTGTATGTCTATGTGTCATCTATCTGAATCTAAAGGGATTGTCAGTCATACAATTCTTCACTGTTTCTTCAGCATCAGACCAAATGGGGGACTGGAGTCAGCGACAGATGCCGGAACAGATGCTTGTATTATATGGTATGTTTTAACCATCTGGGAGCATGCAAATTTTGCACATTTGAGGTGGATTACAGAGACTAGTGTTGTACAGAGTAAGGGCTCTCAAGATTGTCTGTGGATATTTCTCTGTCAAGAAAAAGCCATCTGCTTGTTCTTCTCCAGGGGGTCACTAAAAGCCAATGAAAATTTTTGGTGGATAAATTTTGTACAAAATTTGTGGTTGTTACCATACAAAGAAGTATACTTACGTTCCATTAAAATCAGATGGATGAGTTAATCACAAATAAAGATGCCTCACATAATTCTTTGCAATGAGACAAGCACCATTTTTTTTCCAGGATATATCAGTGTGGTGTTGGAACTTTAGCAAAGGGAACTCTATAGTTGTGACATAAGCCACAAAGAACAGTTTTCTGTTTTTAATTTGGCAGACTTCCAGAATGTACTCTGGAAGCTGGTGTACTCTTCCTCATTGGAGATTTTTGAACAATATGCTGTGAATGTTGACACTGACAGAGGACTAGATGAATTTTTTTCACTCTACATTTCTATGGTTATATGATTCTAAAGTTCCAGAAGATGGTTTTTCAAGTATGTGAGGCTTAAATGAGACACAGTGGCTCAGCGGTTAAGACACTGACTCTGACTATCACAAGGTTGGCAAGTCGGCAGTTTGAGACCCAATGCCACGTGATGGGATGAGCTCCTGTTACTAGTCCCAGCTTCTGCAACCTAGCAGTTCAAAAGCATGTAAAACTGCAAGTAGGTACATAGGTACCACTTCAGTGGGAACGTAACAGTGTTCTGTGCAGTCATGCTGGCCACATGACCATGGAGTCATCTTTGACAATGCTGGCTCTGTCAGCTTAGTAATGGAGATGAGCACTGCCTCCTATAGTCAGACATGACTAGACAACCTTATCAAAGGGGAAACCTTTACCTTTAAGGCCTAAATACTTTAAAGGCATCAGATTTCATCTGATCTTGGAAACTAAGCAAAGCCAGGCTTATTTAGTACTTGGATGAGAGAATGAAAAGGAATATCAGGTGCTGTCGGCTGTATTTCAGTGAAAGGCAATTGGAAACCACCTCTGAGTATTCTTTGCTTAAGCAAATCCTATAAAATTCATAGGTTTATCATAAGTCAGCTGGTGACCTAGAGGCAAAGGGAGAGAGAGTAAAGAGGGGAGAGGTCTTAAGACCTACACAGTTTTCTAAAACAGTATTCAATTGAGTCCCATCCCCCCCCCCCCCCGTTCTTTTAATTTAAAACTTCTCTATGTGTGTGCAAGGGTCCTGATTGGGGTCACACATGCTTTCTTCAATGCAAAAGAGAGAGAGAGAAAGAAAGAAAGAAAGAAAGAAAGAAAGAAAGAAAGAAAGGTATTTAAATACATACAAATACATCTGTAATGTAGCATTTAGTTTGACTAGGTAGATAATCTCTAGTGACTGCATCAAAAAGATAGTAGGGAGCAACAGAATCCCTAATGCAATCTCTTTTTGATGATTCCAAATTAATATAATAGGTTGTTGAATTCTGCAAAGTGGAAACTTCTAGGCAGTCCTCAAAGACAGCCTTAAACTGACAGCTGAAGCTGTTAAGTGATGTTTCTATTCATCACCATAACCTAGGCTTCCAGGTGTGGTAGAAAATCCAAGAACACTACAAGATTTAAACTTATGGAACATGGAGAAACTGGTTGTCAGCTGTCTTTTTCCTTCCCAGGCATAGATTATGCCACCTAAAATAAACTAGTAAAAAGAACAGGATAAGCACAGTGTACACACTGGAAGCATCCACATGATGACTTGGATACAGTGAGCTGAACTTAAGTTTTGTTGAAATCAGCAGAACAAGCCAGACATGACTTAAAAGAACACACATTGATTTTAATGGAAATGAAGCCCAATGAATGCACCATTTGCTGAAGATTAGAAATCATGAAATTCTTGAGTCACTTGTATAAGACACCACTGGGAGCCCCGTCTCAATACACGTCTCAATGTTTGCCACAGAGAAATGGCATTTCGTGTAATATTTAACCAGATTGCACTTGGTTTTAACAGATAATCCTACCCTAGATATTGCCCATTGCAACTATCACTTTCTGCATCTATTTCTTTTTTAAAAAATAAGACTTTCTTTATTTCTTCCATAAAAAATGTTTCTCTTGAGATTGATAGGAGTCTTTCTACATTTTAAACAAATGCCATGACTAAGAATTTGGTAGGCCTGGAATGGCGAGATCAGTACATTAAAAAACCCAAGTCTGTACAACTTTTCTTTTCTCCCTCCAGTTCGTTCTGTGTCCCATATTTAGTTTGAGATAAATCTCATGTATTGTTGACCTTGACAGGAGATGGGAAAAGCAAAGCAAATACTGACTCATAAAGAGAAGCAAAAATACATCTAATCAATAATGTTTTGGTATATTGATTTATAGTGAGCCATCGTGGTGTAGTGGTTTGAGTATTGGACTATGGCTCTGCAGACCAGAGTTTGATTCCTCGCTCAGCCATGAAACCCACAGAGTCACCTTGGGCATGTCACATACTCTCAGCCTCAGGGGAGGCAAAGGCAAACCTCCTGTGAACAAATATTGCCAAGAGAACCCCATCATATGGTCACCATAAGTCGGAAACCACTTAAAGGTATACAACAACAACAAAACATTGAATTGTATTTTTTAACTCTCAAAAGTGTATATATTTCTCCATTTAAAAAAAAGCTTATCTCATATGATGGTTGTTCATGATTTCACACAACCAAAATTTTTTGTAACTTAGGAGGAAAACATTCCAGAGAATTTTACAAAGGTCCAGATGACAATGGCCAACTTAGGGGGGATGCAGACGGGCGGCCATGGGCCGCCCTGGGAAGCAGAGGATTGTGGCCAAGGCTGACCCATGCCCCTCCCCTTCCCTGCCTCCAAGACAGCGCTTTGCACCATCTGCATCCCCCCTTAGTTACGAATGCACAACTATATAACATCTCCTGGCTCAGCCTCCCAAACCAACTGTTCCAAGCAATGAGGATCTGTTCCACTGGTGATAAGGGAGCAGCACAATGATGTTTCCAATATCCTCCTGGCAGTAATCTGTGGTGTGACAACAAATTGAGATAGGGTCCTGCTTCTGTTTTTTGCAACTCTCTCACTGGTGGGAGGGGCCTGGGAAATTCATCATGCTACACCCCAATTGCCAGCAGAATGACCTCCATCACTCAGAGCATCTCCTGGGAGTTTAAGGTGAGATTTGGAGGGCATTTATGATTGTGACAATAGTGCCACAATTGTGAATACGTAGTATAGCTAAATACAGAGTAATTATGGATCAGTATCTCTAGGTTATGAATCTATAACTGTAATACAGGATGCCAGCTGCTGACTGCTATTTGTAACCCTCCAGAATTTTTCCGCTGCTGCTGATGATGTTTTTTAATAGAAAATAATGCAACAAGGAGGGAAAAGACTGAATAGGTGTACAACACATTTTGGGGGGTAACACTAAGAATGTTCTCTCTGGAAGCACCCCCAGTATGCTTATTCCATCCTGATACCATATTGAAATTGCTCTCTTTTAAAATATGAGGCAGTTAACAACACATCACAATTCATGAACAATGCATTTCAGATGGGTGAAAATGGAGGACCATTACTATCAAGAACTAAAAATATACAGCTTTGTTTATGAAAATACATTAGAGATAAATGTAGTTCAGGATAAACCAGTGACACATCTCTCCACAGAAATGTTTGCCAGTATTATTGATAATAATAATAATAATAATAATAATAATAATAATTTATATCCCGCCCCTCTGCAGAGCAATCGGGGCGGCTTACAACATTAAATTTACATAAAGATATATGAACCTCTGTTGTATGATAAGAAAAACAGCCATTACAATATTTTTATTCCTGAAGGCTGAATATATTCCAGCCTGATTCAGCAGCCCAAGACTGGCAATTGCACTTATCAGATGTTAAGGCAGGTAGCCAGGGTCATTTATATTTGTAAGAATATTTCTAGATTTTCTCTTGGCCCTGGAAGAGTCTTGAAGGATATGTTCAACACCCTTTAAAACCAAGATAAATTAAATGTAGAAATTTACAACCAGATCAGCAGAGAAACTCAGCCTTCAGTTTCAGAATCAGAGATCACTAGAAGCCCACATAAAACCCAGTGGAGATTGTACCAATCTGACTACCTTCAAGGGGGAATTCAAGCATCTTGTCACATACTGTTACCAACTGAACCACTTTTATTATTATAATGGCCTAAATCCAATTGTTGGAGCAAACTAGAGTAAACTGTTTGACTCAATGGGAACTTGGTAAGTCAACCATATGTAAATTCCATTAATTCAATGTTTTACTCTAGTTCAGACTAGCAATTGGATGTAGGCTAATAATTATAATTAATCACTATTAATTATAGTGGGTATGTGTGTACAGCCTGGATGCTGAACATTTATGGATCTGGATCAGACCTAATAGTTGCAGTTTTCTGCATCACTAAGGTCTTGCAAGTGTATACAATGAAATCTTTCCAGATTTAGGATTTTATCACATGAGGCTAAAAAAAAAGGAGTCTTAATAGAATAAAAGCATCTTGATATATGCTGCTGATTAGCATTTGATTTGTTACTGTAGTACATCTTTTCACTGCAGGGCAAAACTCATCAATAGGCTCTCAATCATGCTGCTATTCCATTAATGTCTTAGGGCCTTTGCAGATTGCCAGAAATAGTGCACATTAAATTGAGGCAGTGCCCTGGCTCAGTGCTAGGGAGTCATGGGAATTGTATTTTTTTCTGGGACATTGAGCCTTCTCTGTCAGAGAGCTCTGGTGCCACAATAAATTACAGTTCCCATGATTCCCTAGCACTGAGCCAGGGCAGTGCCTCAATTTAATGTGCACTATTTCTGGCAGTCTGCAAAGGCCCTTAGTGAGATAGGTCCCTTCCACTGTAATTCCACTTCTCAGGCAGTCACATAGCATGAGTAAGAGTGATTCTGCTCCTCTTTTGCTTTTCCCTCTTCCCTCACAGCAGCCAGCTTCAGGAGGCAGTTGGCGCTGGGATTGCTTGTCTCCCTGCTTTCTCCTAAAGCAAAGGACTGCTGTGTGAGGAGTGATCCCAGCTGCCAACACTTTCCTGAAGCCAACTGCTGCTTGCACATTCAATACAGCAGCCAGCTTTAGGAGGCAGTTAACTGCCACAATCACTTGCCCCCCCCTCAAATCATTGGGCTGCATTTTGTGGGGCACATTCACACAACAGCCAGCTTTGGGAGGCAGTTGGCAGCCCCAGTCACTCATTCCCCCTTTCCTTCTGAAAGCAGTGTTTGGCAGTGTGGAAAACAGATTATGCAAAATACTATCATGGGAGAAAGGGTAATAAGAAATTATGCCAAACCAATATGCTTCCATTCTTAAACTAGTGTGATTGTGGAGAGCTAGCAGACTGTTGTGATAAAGTCCTTAAATATTAGCAGAGATATCAGTCTCTGGTACTAAAATTCAGAAGCATGGTTTCACAGCAGGATTACCGATGGCTGAAAATTCCCACTGAAATTAATTATTTTACATGCAGGTAGAGCAATAACTATGTATATTCTAGTAGAAAGCAAATAGTTTCTAAATCTGATTTAAACATCTGATATCAAAATTCTGGTTTTGATGGATAATAATTCTGTTTGATAAATTGAGATGCGCCTTGTTCAGGATAATCCCACATCAGAAAATATTGGACTTGCAATGAATTACACTGTATAATCTTTGCATTTGCTGAAGTGAATGACCAGTTAAAATAAACATATGGGATATTTTGGAGTTCTGGTTTAGTGTTCTGAGTCTAGGCTGAATTGTTCTATTTAAAACTGGATTATCTTCTGCTGTGATGAGATTTTTATGGGCCGTAATTTAAAAAAAGACGGGTGGGGGAGAACAATATAATTTGATATCTCTAGAACATGATATCATACTTCATCACATTATTACTTCTGAAACATCTAACTTTCTAAGTAAGAAATACAAAACAAAGAATTCCTTTTCCTTGGGAATATTTTTAGCCTTGATCATGGCATCTTTTTCATTGGGGACTCTATCATTCTTATGGTGACTAAAAAGCATTGAGACTGCATTAACCTTGAATAGAAACATCCCTTACAGTACACAGTCTTCTCACAGGAAGACAAACAGATACAGTTATATTCATGGAATAGTTATCATGGAATGTAGGGGAACTTGCCACTACTTTCTCCATTTCTCCAGAAAGGAAATGATGATGATGATTCAGAATTGGCCAGTTAATCTGGAACATAAATAAAATGTCTGAAAAAAAAAATATTTTGTTTCAGAATACCATTGCTATTTGTCAATGCCCCCTTCAGAAACTGGCTTAGTGAAGTATTTGGTGGTACTCTACTATCTCCTGTTTTTTAATTACTGTATTTTGCAACATGGAATACAAAAAAGAGAGGGAGGTTCATCTTCTGTTTTCTGTGCAATTCTGTAACAAACAGTTCTGACTGTTGGAAAGTTCTTCATAATGATTAGCTGAAATATCGTGGTTTGAATCCAGTGTGGAAGAGAAGGAAGGAGAGTAGAATTATATGTCAGAAACAAATTTGCTTGTACAGAGATCCATGAGGGTGATCAGAGCGAACCAGCTGACAGTATTTTGGCAAATGGAGAAAGGAATAAAAGTGACATTGTAGTAGGAGTCTATTACTGCCATCAAACCAAGAAGAGGTGGTGGATGGTGCTTTTCAGGAAAAAAAATCAGAAGTCTCAAAGATCCAAGAATTAGTAGTTACAGGGGACTTCAATTACCTTAATATCTTCTGGGAAACCAACTCGGCTAAGCATAGGGCTTTTTTGGGTATGTCAGCAGCAAAAGGAAAAAGAAGGAAATGGTAGGGCCACTGTGTGGAGAAGATGGCAAAAAGTTAACAGGGGACAGAGAAAAGGCAGAATTACTCAACACCTTCTTTGCTTCAGTCTTCTCAGAAAAGGCAAAGGGTGCTCAACCTAAGTATAATGGAGCAGAGGACAGAATAGGAGAATTTCAGCACAGAATAAGTAAAGAGATAGTACAGAAACATCTGGTTAATCTAAATGAATATAAGTCTCCAGGACCAGATGAATTACATCCAAGGGTATTAAAAGAACTGGCAAATGTAATATCGGAACCATTGGCAATAATCTTTGAGAATTCCTGGAAAACAGGAGAGGTCCCAGCGGACTGGAGGAGGGCAAATATTGTCCCCATCTTCAAAAAGGGGAAAAAAGAGGATCCCAACAATTATCGTCCAGTTAGTCTGACATCAATACCAGGAAAGATTCTGGAGCAGATCATTAAACAGAGAGTCTGTGAACATCTGGAAGGTAATTTCATAATCACAAAAAGCCAACATGGGTTTCAGAGAAACAGGTCATGCCAGACAAATCTGATCTCTTTTTTTGATAAAATTACCAGCTTGGTAGATGAAGGGAATGCTGTGGATATAGTATATCTTGATTTCAGTAAGGCCTTTGACAAGGTTCCCCATGACATTCTTGCAAGCAAGTTGGTAAAATGTGGGCTAGACAAAGTAACTGTGACATGGATTTGTAATTGGTTGACTGGTCGAACGCAAAGGGCGCTCAACAATGGCTCCTTTTCAACTTGGAAAGAAGTGACCAGTGGGGTGCCACAGGGCTCTGTCCTGGGCCCAGTGCTATTCAATATCTTTATTAATGACTTGGATGACGGTATTGGGGGCATAGTTATCAAATTTGCAAATGACACCAAATTAGGAGGAGTAGCTAATACACCAGAGGACAGGATCAAAATTCAAAATGACTTGAACAGACTAGAAAGTTGGGCCAAAGCTAACAAAATGAAATTCAACATGGAGAAATGTAAGGTACTGCACTTAGGGCAGAAAAACGAAAAGTACAGATATACGATGGGGGACACCTGGCTGAATGAGACTACGTGTGAAAGGGATCTAGGAATCCAGGTGGACCACAAGTTGAACATGAGTCAACAGTGCGATGCAGCAGCTAAAAAGGCCAATGCAATTTTAGGCTGCATCAGTAGATGCATAGTGTCTAAATCAAGAAAAGTAATAGTGCCACTCTATTCTGCTTTGGTCAGGCCTCACCTGGAATACTGTGTCCAGTTCTGGGCACCACAATTCAAAAAGGATGTGGAGAAACTGGAGCGTGTCCAAAGGAGGGCAACTAAAATGGTGAAGGGTCTGGAAACCAAGCCCTATGAGGAACGACTTAGGGAGCTGGGGATGTTTAGCCTGGAGAAGAGAAGGCTGAGAGGTGATATGATAGCCGTGTTTAAATATTTGAAGGGATGTCATATCGAGGAGAGAACAAGTTTGTTTTCTGCTGCTCCAGAGACTAGGACCCGAAACAATGGATGCAAGCTGCAAGAAAAGAGATTCCACCTCAACATTAGGAGGAACTTCCTGACAGTAAGGGCGGTTCGACAGTGGAACACACTCCCTCGGAGAGTAGTGGAGTCTCCTTCCTTGGAGATCTTTAAGCAGAGGCTGGATGGTCATCTGTCAGGGATGCTTTGATTGGGAGTTCCTGCATGGCAGGGGGTTGGACTGGATGGCCCTTGTGGTCTCTTCCAACTCTATGATTCTATGATTCTAGGCTGTCCAACAAATTCTTGATGTGTCTCTAAGATAATTTACTATTTCAAAAGGTAGAGGAACAAACAAGGGGACCAGCAATCCTGGACTTGATATTAACCAATAGGGAAAAATTAGTAAATGGAATCAAAGTAGTCCTAACTTTAGGAGAAATGACCATGAAATTGTTGAATTTCAGTGGTGTGGTGTGGTGTGCTTGAAAATCCAGCAGAGCCAGGGAACAAAAATCCAAACTTTTAAAAGTAGAGCTTTATTGTTTCAAGAGGTAAAAATAAGCAAAGAAAAATAAAGTCCACCATAGGATCACATCATGCTGATGTGGTTGAACAAAAGAGTTACAGATCCATGTTTCCAGATCCTGAAGTTACATTGTAAAAGCAATATAAGCATATTATAGTCCAAGAAATAACTCCATAGTTAGATCCATTGCGAACACACACACAATCGAGAAGAAGCAAGAAATATAAACAATTCTAGACAAAGGATTTCTCAGCCCTGCCCTTTCTCCACCTTCTGGGTGTTAACCTTATGTTGATTGGATGTTATGTGTATGATGTTTGTTAACCCAGCCCCTTGCTGTCTATCACCCACCACATGGTTTTCTTTCCCAGGCTAGTGATGTTTTGATTACTGTTATCTGAACTCGGCTGCCTTTCCCAGCTAGAAACTTCTGATGTTATGACTCTCTGGCCACCTGGACTGGGTTGTTTTTGTTTGCCTAGATGTTGTTCCCATGAAGAAAATTACAGACATGCATCTCTACATTTCACCTTTGACTATATAACCCATCTATATTCTAATAGAAATGCATAGTTGTGGGACAGGGCAAAGAAAAATCAAAGAGAGACCTTAGATTTCAGCAAAGCTGGTTTTTAATTTTTAAAGGTTAAGGTGAATTCCATGGCTAGAGATGATAAAGGAAAGAAAAATCCAGCAAGCGTGGAAATTCTTGAAGAAGTTGCAAAAAACACAATCACAAACAACTCCATGGAAGAAAATTAGGAAACATCTGAAAAGTCCATGTGCCTACACAGCAAACTCAAGGAGGAAGTGAAAATAAAAAAGAACATGTGTACAGAATGAAAGGAAGGATGAATCACCAAGAAATAGTACACATGTGCAGCCTAAGCATACACTGTTCCTATTAGGCAAGCAAGGAGCAACAAAAAGGGGTGTTTAGATACATTTGAGGCAAGAGAATGACAAAGGAGACAGTGGAGTGACTGCTCAGCGAGGATGGTAAAATGCTAACAGATCACAACAAAAAATGCAGAACTGCTCAACACCTATTTTGTGTCAGTTTTCTCCCCAAAAGAGAACTGTGTGCTTGCATGCATCAGCAGAGACCTTGGCAAGGGATCAGGATTTCAAATCAAAAGGAGATAATGGACAAGGAGATAAGAATCGCGATTAACCTAAGTGAGTTCAAATCTGCACGCCGAGATGAACTGCATCCCAGAGTACTGAAGGAACCTGATGATGTGCTTTCTGAACCACTTGCCATCATTTTTGAGAAATCTCAGAGAACAGGTGAGGGGCCAGAGTCCAGAAAAAAGCAATAACTGTCCCTCTCTTCAATAAGGGCAAAAGTAAGGTTGGGGAACTAAAGACCAGTCAGCCTGACCTCAAAAATACTAGAACAGATTATACAGCAGTCTGTTTGTAAGTATTTTGATGACAATGCAGTGATCCAAGGGAGCCAGCATGGGTTTTTCAAGAACAAATCCTGCCAAACTAATCTTAAATCTTTTTTGATTGGGTCACTAAGTGGCAGAAATAATGCAGCTTGAGGCCACTTTAACTGCCTAGCTCAATGCTAGGGAATCATGGGAATTGTATTTTTTTCTGCAACATCGAGCCTTCTCTGTCAGAGAGCTCTGGTGCCACAATAAACTACAGTTCCCTTGATTCCTTAGCACTGAGCCAGGGCAGTTAAAGTGGACTCAAGCTGCATTATTTCTGCCAGTCTATAAAGGCCCTAAGTTAGCGAGAAAGCTGTAGATGTCATTTATCTACATTTCAGAAAACTATTTGATAAAGTCCCCCATTATATTTTGATTATCAAACTGATTAAATGTAGAACAGTGGAAACAATGTCAGGTGGATCCATAATTGGTTGGAAAACTTTGTTCAAAGAGTCATAATCAGTGGCTATGTTTCAAACTGGAGGAAAGCCTCAAGTGGAATACTATGGAACTAATCCAGGCCCTGAGATTTCAAAACTAAAACTTGAAACTAGGCAATGAGTCCTTTTGATATCATAGGCAGGATGACCTTGAGGATAATGTTGGTGATGTTACAAAGAACAATTCATGACAATGTCATTTTAAAAATTTACATGATGAATTTTAAATGTAGATTGCTTTAATATGTATCTTTTTTTTTGTTCTTTTGAACTCTTATGTGTTGTTAACTGATGTATTTTTAACACATGCTGCTTTTTTGCTGGTCTCCTGTTGTTCACCACCTCAATCCATGGGGAGAGAGGCAGGTAAGAAATATTATTGCTACTACTACTACTACTACTACTAAGCATTTATCACAAAGTTTGTCATTCAAATTAAAAAAACTACACCTAAGTAATGAGGCAACTATAGATACACATAATTTGCACTTTCACTTGAGAGTCTTCACCTTGCCTTGAGAAATGGCAATCCTACTTCAAACCTGGACTTCTCTCCTTCTATGATTTATTAAGAAAACAAGGGTTGTAGTTCCATTTAAACAAGAGTAAGTAGCCTATGGGCCACAGGTAGTGGTCAGTAGGAACCCCACACCCATTATTGAGCCCCCACCATATCCTCAGATTCTCCAGCATCATCTCCAAGAACCTCTTGACCAGCTCAGGCAGGGAGGCTGCTGGGCAGTGGTGTGAGCAGTATGCTAGCAGCGTCTCCAGTCTTTCTCTTTGATCTAACACTAGATACAAACTCCCAATAGTGGCACCAGTCTGAGGTGTCACTGGAGGAGTGTAGACCACACTGGAGGAGTGTAGACCTGGTAGGACAGTGCACCCAGAGGAACTGGCATGGCTACTGGGTGAGTGCGATAGGGCATTGCGTCCCTTTCTCTCTTGACCAACAGCCACACTAGACTCTAAATGTGCCCTCCATAAGCCATAGCACCACCAACACCACCCAGTGGCAGTGGCTGCTAGGGAGGTGGTGTCTTCAGGATCTGGTGTAGCTGCTCAGAGAGCAGACATGATGAAACCTGAATGGGCACTCCAGAAGCCGCAGCACTGCCTCCCTCAGCAGCAGCCTGAGTGGCTGGAAGGGAGGGAGGGCAAGGCAATATGTCCTCTACACACACACCAGGTAATGACAACCTCAGCTACACCACTGGTATCAGTGTGGATGGTTTTCCTTGTGAGATAAATGGATGATGGCAACTCCTTTCCTCTGGCCCTCTTGTCTAGGTTGGTGCTGCACTGCACAGTGGAGTGGGCAAATTTGGTATAGGTCTACCCCACCCAACTCATCTACCCAGACCTCAGCAACACACACCAAATCAACCTTTTCACATACAACCAAGTCATGGAATCAGCAGCACCACCAGCAGACCGGACAGCAGGTTCACAAGGCAATCTGGATCATGATGGATGAGGGAAGGCCCTTCTATCTCATGTGTCCCTCACCTGGCATGCCCAACCTACAGGACCATACTTTTTCCTGCCCAGGATTCTACAAAAGAAGGGAATTCATTGCTTCCTACTCCCTTGGGACTCACCCAAACATATGAATAATATATAACATATATGTGAAACAAAAGTAAAGGTGCTACTATGGCAGGAGAAAACAGATAGTGTGCATCCCCTACATTTCTAGACCAATTGACAGAACATCTTTAGTCTAGCTGTCAATAGGCTTAAGTGCTGCTGAACCATGTCATTCAATAAAGCATTCCACTTCTACCCACATCAGAATAGAATAGAATATGCCCCTGATTTCCTGTAATTTACTATCTTTTCAGGAAAGGTATGTGGGGGGTACCTCAGAAGAAGTGTTGACATGGAAAATTTCTCCAGAAAACAGCTTGAATGCTCTGGTCTTGCTAAGCCAATTCTTAAATATTTTCATGATTTCATGATGAACATAGGAAAAGAAAACAGTTATAGTGACAAAAATTGTCACTTTACATTTAGTCTTTTATTCAGGTGCACAACTGATAGCATTATCCTGTAATAATTTGATTCCTTGTCCTCATGGCTAGTCTCTGTAGTAACAACCCTTTGCCTTTGATAGCTGACCTACATTTCCTCAAAATAATACATGAGAAAAAACAGATGTGTTTATTCCACATGATGAATCTTCACTATTAACATCCAGGTGAACCTCTACACAGGGCATAGAGGGGTTCAGGAGAGCTCCTCACTAAATAGTATCCTGCTCTCCAAGGTATGCTGATAAAAGTAATGTCATATGATTTTCAAAGTACTTGAGAAGCCTCTGTCTCAGGGGATGGATGGAGCCACCATAAGGAAGCCATAAGATGCACTTGTACATCCTTAACTAAATCTTTGGATACAGGGTTGGCAAAAGTTTCTCTCTGTGTGTCTTAAAACTCTGCAAAAGATACTGAGTTTGGCAGCTCTACAAATGAAGTCTTTTTATGCAGGCTTAGAGAGCCAGCATGGCATAATGGTTTGAGTGTTGGATTACAACTCTGAATACCAGTGTTCGACTCTCCACTCAGCCATGAAACCCACTAGGTGACTTTAGTCAAGTCATATTCTCCCAGCCTCAGGTGAAGGCAATGTAAATCTACTCTGAACAAATCTTGGCCCATGATAGGTTCAACTTACAGTTGCCATCAGTCGGAAAAACAACAAAGTGAATATAAGCAAATCAGTAGCAGTCACAGCCAAATATAAAGATGTATAATTGAATACTAAATTCAGGATAATTGGTGCCATGGTATTTGTGATTTCTGTGTAGTTTGTGAAAGCTGGACAGTGATGAAAACTGACTGAAAGATTTGAAATGTGGTGTTGGAGAAGAGTTCTGTGAATACTATGGTCTGTCAAAAAGATGAATAAATGGGTCTAAAAGCAAATAAAGCCTGAACTCTCACTAGATACCACAATAACTAAACTGAGGCTAGCCACATCATGAGATGACACAAGTCACTGGAAAGACAATATTTGGTAAAGTGGAAGTGAGTAGGAAAAGAGGAGCACCACACTACTGGTAGTTTGGCTCAATAAAAGAAGCCACAACCCTGAGTTTGAAATACCTGAGCAGGGTTTATGATGGATGGGGTCTTGGGGGTCACTCATTTACAGGGTTGCCAGAAGTCAAAACTGACTTGACAACAAATACCAACAATAACAAGAAGCATGGGGCAGATAGTAAAATATTCAGTGTCAATGTGTGTCATTTGGGCATTTGTGGAGGAATTGTCATACTTTTTGTGGGTTTTTTGGGCTGTGTGGCAATGTTCTAGAAGAGTTTCTTTCTGACGTTTCGCCAGCATCTGTGACTAGCATCTTCAGAGAAAAAAAAAAGCCTACGACTTCAAATTGTCATACTGATTGTGAAATTTTGTTTGTTAATCTGGAGGTTCAGATGGAATAATTTTGAACATCTGATTAGAAAATGCTGTTTTGAAATTGTTATGCATTTATCTTTTTTATTCTATTTATACATATAAACTACATATAGTTTGGAAGAAGACTGATAACAAAAACAAAAACAACTAAAACATAGTAAGTTATAATATTAAAATGCAATTAAAAGAATTATCATAGTAAAACAACTGAATAAAAACAATTTAAATCCACGTTGGGGTTCAGAGGAGAGAAAAGAAAATGCTACTGTATGGATGAGACCACAAACAGTACTGGACCATGACTGCTTGACAACTAGCTGTTCTGGGCTGGGGGGGGGTATTCTGGGATCTCACCTTCCTAGAATTCTTCCCTGTCATGGTAGCAATCCACATCTGCGGGAGCAACATCTCCAACAAGGTGGTCTGCTTTTGGTGTGACAATCAGTCAGTGGTTATGATCCTCAACCACCAAACCTCCAAGTTCGAGAGGGTCATGCTCCTGGTACACCATTTCATTCTCCTATGTCTCCACAAGAACATCACTTTCAAGGCCCGCTTTGTACCTGGCCTTGAAAACAACATTGCAGACACTCTCTCTCATTTCCAGGAGGCTAGGTTCCATCAGTTGGCACCCGGAGCAGACCTTGAGCAGACCTCCTTCCCGAAGGAACTGTGGGAGGTTGGAAATCTGTCATGATTCAGGGTGTCCTGTCTTTGCTGGCCCCATCTACCTTTAGAGCCTACATGAGAGCTGTTGCCAAGCTGTACACCTTCTTCGAGGCAGCTGGCCTTCGGGCCCATTGGCCTATACAGTTTCACACTGTCCTTCAGTTCCTGCTCTGGTTGAGGGGGCGGGATCACTCCTCGGACTATGGTGGTTTACCTGGCAGGCATTTCCTTCTTCTCCAAAGCAAGGGGATTCTGGGATCCATGTTCATCTTTACTTGCCAGGATGACTTTAGAGGGCTGGAAGATGACAGCTGGGGTCAAAAAAGATGGCAGCAGACCTATTTGTTTCAGGCTACTTTGCAAAATCTCAGCACAGCTTGACCGAGTCTGTGATTCCAGAGCCAAGGTACACCTGTTCAGGGCTGTAACTGCCTTCTTTGGGGCATTGTGGGTGGGAGAGCTTGTTCCCTCCTCCAAGACGGACAGCTCTATATGTGCACTCCCAGGGGGGGATGTTTCTTTGGTAGGCAACACTGTTTGTCTAGTTCTTCACAAATCAAAGTGCAACCAGTTTGGCAAAGGTTCTTCCATCATGCTACAAAGGTTGTATAGCTGCTGTCTGTGCCCTGTCCAGACTTTATGCAGATTTATAACATCCCACCTACAGAATGATGGCCCTCTCTTTATCGATGAGGTCAGCACCTCACTGACCCAGTTCCAGGTGGTGTTGGTTCTTTGTTTGGCCTTACAGCCTGCCAGACTTCCTGCAAAGGATGTTGGGGGTTATTTGTTCCACATTGGGGCTGCCATGGTGGCGGCAGTATGTGGCTTGCTGATTGATGCAATAAAAAAATGGGCAGGTAGAAATCTGGGTCATTTGCTGGCTACATCATCCACACATGGACTCTTGTTCTGGACTGCCTTGCAGGACTTTTTGGGGGCCTCTGTTACAAGGGTAATCTACAGCTTTCTAGGCTTGGTGGAAGGCGGGCCCTGGGGGCGGGCCCTGGCCTTTTGTGATGGTAGCATGGGCCTTGGATCTGGTGAAAATGGTTTCCTGTGTTGTGGAGCACTGGATCAGGAGTGCACTGGGGACCTGGGAGTGCTGAGAGTATCACGGTGTTGCCAGTGCAGGGGTAATGCCGGTTCAGTGTCCCCCAGTGACAAGGGGTAGAGATGCGAATATGCACTCAGTCAGCTTCCAAAGATCGGAACATACGATCAGCCAATTACTCCCCTTGTTGTCCTGAAACTTGACTATGATCAGGCATATTGGTTCATAACCAGGGGTTAGTTGATGATGCCAGATCCAGACCTCATACATTGTGGGCCAACAGTACCTGTCAGGTGTATTCAATAAAATTGTGGTCTTTTCTTTCCACTTGGTCTATCGTGGTCCTTCTTTGCGATGCTCCCTCTTCCACTGCAAGTAACTGTTGTCAATGCAACTGATGGCCTAACCTGATGATCATGTTTTTATTACTGTTGCCATGATCAAAAGCACAACCTCTGTATACTGAACAGCTCTGCTATACTGTTCCTGACAAAACAAACAGTGAAGGGACTTTTTTCATATAAAAGCCAATTATCTTGGGTTCCCCGCCAGGGCATTTTGTAAAAGTATGAAACAGTTCACAAAGTACTGGGTTTACAACATCCTTCATGTTCAAAGATAGAAGAAAATACAGAAATTTTCCATCAGCCTCGCAGTTTATGTAAACTATTATTCTTGCTCAGTTGCCATTTCTCTGCAAAGTATCCTTATAGGGAACCTGACATAATTGGTTTATATTTTCCTCTATCTTTAGATGTGAATGATGCCAGAAAGCCAGAAATTTATCAACCATTTCACTCATGAATCCCTTGTGTCCTCTCTCTTTCCCAACCATGACACTTCCACAATGGCTTCATATGTCAGAGAAAGTTCCTCTCAATTCACCTCCTCCTTCTTTTCAACCCAAGAATGGAGTAACTTTTTTTCTTGGATCTGATTCTTCCACACCATCCCTACTGAGACAGCTTTTGCCAATGGGGAAAGAAAATCTCTGGGATCAGTACTGTCAGATCATTCACCTCCATTTAATCAAAAATACATAAAAAACCCAAATGTGACCATCTGGATTAAGAAATAAGTGCAAAGTTAAGGCGGGAAAATACAAAGCAGTATCGTAAAGTTTTAATTATCACCTTTAAAAAAATTTGACAGAAAGTTTGTTTTGATTTGTAGTTGTTAACTTAACTCTATGTAGTCACCATCCACATTTACACATTTTCCCAGTGTTTCTTGACCCTCCAAATACTGTTATTGTAGGGGTCTGCAGATTGCACCTTAAACCACTCTTCCACTTCATGAATGACATCATTTGTGCTGTCAAATCGGCAACTCCACAATGGATTTTTCATTTTTTGGAAAAGAAAAAATCACTTGGTGATGATGACACTGACAAAATTTCATCAATCTACCACAATAACTTCCAGGTGATAATTATTACTTTACGATACCCCCTCATAAGTGCTACTGCCTAGACACATTATTTCAGCTTGCTTTCATCAGATGAGATCTAGTAAGGGCAGGGCTTGTAGGAGGAAATTATGTATTCTTTGATATTTTATATACCATTAACAATAGTACTAAAAAGAAAGTTCAGAAAAGGAAAAGAGAAGAATCAAGCACAGAGTGTAAAGAGCTAACACTACGCTGAGTGTGTATCTTTAAGCCAACTTATGGCAATCCCCATAAACATCATAGGGTTTTCTTAGGCAAGGAAAACTCGGAGATGCTTTTGCTAGTTACGGTACTTCCTCTGAAATATACCATAATATCTTCAAAATCTAACACTACAACAGACATGTAATGGGGTTGGGAATAAAGGCATTCTCCTCCTCTCTCAATAAGAATTCTCCCCCTCCAAATGAAATAATTCCTCAGTCCCCAAATTTCTAATATTGGAGTCATCTAACACTTCAGGTGAACAATTAGAAATACATTTTAGATATGAAAATAAAAAGGCTCAGGCAAAGTTACCAAGGAATGCAAACAGCAAATATAAGAATTCTAGGTATCAACGATTTTCAGTGTCTCACTCTCTGCAATTCTAGAAATTTGGGGACTGAATGAAAATTTTATGGGGGATAATTCTTATTTGCTTCACAATAGTTAACAAGTTCTGTTAAAGATATATTAATTGTTCTTGTCCCAAAAATCTAGGAAATTTCTGTAAGAGATGTGCTGTACAGATGTACCTCAGTTAACAAAACTTCAAACAAATAATCTCTTTTTCAACACCCAGTCCTCCTTGGCCTCTGTCTAGCTAGAAGGTTTTTATCAGCATTGGCATTGGAAGGGTAAGGGAGGAGGGTAGAGAAACACATAATTGTAGTTCTAGGTTGCAGCAATGTGTTGGCAGTAAACAATGTAATAAAGCTTGATCTGAAAAGGGATGGGATTCTATTCTACCCAATCCTACCACCTACAATAGGCAAGGTAAACAGCACCTTGAGTCTACTACTCCAAGTGTCAAGTCAACTCTCAAGTCTCTATTGTCAAGTCTCAAGTTGCGTCAAGTCCTTGCACGTTACTTTTAAGTCAAATCTGAAGTCAATTCTGAAGTCTATGAGTCAACTTTTAACATAAAAACGGAGAAGGAAGCATTTCTCAGAGAAAAACAACAAGCACATTAAGCAATGAGCTTGAGGTTTGCTTGACAGCCTGTCCCTAGTGCACATCAGATCCTTCAAAAGCTTTAGAAGGATCCTTCCACCTCAAGCCTATTGCCCAATGCATTAGCTGTCCCCTTCCAAGAAACAAAACCTGGGCTTTGGGGGCTGGGTCTTGCCTGCAGCTCAAAGTGAATGATGTCAGCAAGTCGGACTCTAAAAATGTACATATTGTGAGTCACATCCAGTCAAGTCAGTGCATCATATATTGCTGAGTCGAGTCCAAGCCAAGTCACTGTAGTGACTTGAGTCCAACTTGAGTCTAGGGACTGAAACAGATGGGCCTAATGAAGTGGGCCATGGCCACTCTGGTGCAATTTGCTCCAGGGCCGCAGCAAGTTCACACACCTGGCCCCCATCCACACTGCTGCTGTGGTTTTAAACCAGGCCAGCAAAAGGAGCAGTATTTTACCACTCCTTTTTGGCCTGGTTCTTTGTAAAAGGCATGGCCTTGGTGCAGTTTCCAGCTGTGCTCAGGGCATGCGTCATCTAAACACTATGTGCCAAACGTGGCTGGAAACTGGTTTATTTGGCCCATCTGTTTTGGGTCTAAGTCAATCAACTCAGGTCTACATCACTGGTAAACAGTAGATGTCTCCAAAATTCCTTACTGAGTATGCATGACCTGCAAAACAAAGAGAAAATAGGAAAGCAAATAAGCCTACCTCATCGAAGAAGCATAGATCGATAAGTTTAGCCAACAAAATGAAAAACATAGGTGCAGGTTTGTGAAAGAAAAAATGATCCCTGAATGCACTTTGGAAGAAGCTTTCAAGTGGTCTCTAGAAGCTGAAAATATTTTTGTTTAGTTATGCAAGGCTTGCCTGACTTGGTTGCTTCATTCTGCACATGCATATCATAGTTTTGGATAAAAAGTTTATTGAAACGTGTTGCCCTGGTCTTCCTTTTTGTGGTGTAGTTCTTATTCTTTCCATGTTAATTCTTTCCCTGATACCAAATTTCTTGTTAAAAAATTAATGCCCAGGAACACATCTATTTCATTAAATCTATATGTACACCCATACTTATAGATTTAACTCATATGGTTCGGCCTTGGCACATTCTCTATAAGCATGCAGTTCCTATATTCATTCCGTCATGTTAGCCTCCCTCAACCTGGTAACAGAGAACCCCCATTATCCCTAACCATCAGCCAGATGAGTGGAGCTGATGTGAACTGTAGTCCAAGGTATTGGCATGGTTCTTAGTTAAAGAAGGCTACATTATGTACTCATGTGTATGAACTTTACACCCCCAAATGTAAAGCCTATATGCAATAAATTTCTGTCTTACTGATAGAAAGGTGGAGAAATTGTGTTGTTGCAGCACTTACTTGTACACTCAGGCCATAATTCTACACTGACTACTTAGTTATGTTTGCATAATGTCTCCTGGCCTCACCACCACCACCCAGTCTACTTTACTGGGTTTCAGCTGCACCAAGAGAATCAGATAAATTCTGCAGGCAATTGAGACATGAGGGAATGGCATTTTCACCAATCTCTCAGCTGAGAGTGAGGCTGCAACAAGGATGTGTGACTCTTACAGCCTTGCTTGCTGGTAGGAGATACTCATGCTGTGATCATCAACAGAATTAACCTATTTTGATTGGGATGGCTGATGCCTGGTAAACTAGGTTTGGTGGAGGCAGTTATGACTGTAGTAATTGCCGTGATTGTGACTGTGTAGAGATCTTGAATATGGATCAGTTACAGATGTGTAACTCCAGGTTATGCATCAGTAAGTGTGATACTAAAGTACGGCCTTGATTTTTATGTTAAAAATACTTCCAAGCAAATGTAGGGCCAATTAATGTAACTTCTTTGGTGGTCTTTGAAAACCTCTCAGCAACGACTGAATTTTGACATTGTGGAGCAGTTATCACCTAATCACTTTGCCACAGGTGCTGTCTAATGTAACCATCAGGTGACAGTGTCAGTGATGGAGTGGTCCATGAATTCCTGAAATATCTTATTTAGTATGGAGCCCAACCAAGACAGCAGAATGTGGTGATCAATGACTGTCAAATATACATGAGAGATAAAAGTTACATGAGAGAGAAAAGTGTTGCCACTTCCCATGGAGATCAAACTTTGAACAGAATTGACCTTGTGAGTTTGTCAGGCTCATGTATTGTGTTGGAATATTAGAACTAGAGCAGCCAGAAGATTTGATAGAAGAGTGAATGGATTTAGTTAGAAAGATATGTACTCAAGAAAAATGCAAGATTCTAATATTGTTTTGTTGTTATTCTCTTACTACTTTAAATTATTAAAGTTGATAGTCTCACATTGCTGTGTATGATACAGTACCTAACTGAAAGATGTCTAACAAACCAACTAGTCTGTTGTTGTTTTCCTTTTGGGATTCCAAAATATCTTGGTTTAAAAAGTTACTGCTCCTGTTCAGAAGTCTGCGTTTAACAAATTTTAAAAATGTAACTTGGTAACACTTCCCAGTGTTGCTCCCATTCTTCCTTGCCTACATAGCCTTTTGTTTACCTTTCATGGTGCCATAACATTCCCAACTGAAAAGTTAAATTAATGATAATTAAAGCGTCCTTTACAGCTTCTGTTTGTTTTTCATAAATGGTTATTTGACAAATAGCCTCCATAGTCAAATAGTTTTGTCCTTTTCTTCTCTGTCTCAAAGTGAGTTTCATTTACCTGTTTATTCAAAAAGATGTAGATGACTGGGTTGTAGACTGTGCTGCTCTTTGCAAGGATTGAAGGAATGATACTGGCAGAGGGAGTAACTGAGCCAGGTTTCCCAAAAGTTGCTATCAGGGCCACGATCCCATAAGGCAGCCAGCAAAGTAGAAAGCAAATTACCATCACAACCACCATGATCAGGACTCGTTGCTCTCTCGTTTGTGCCATTCCTTTGATTACTCCACTGACCTGAAATAAAACACAAAGGAAACATAAACAAAGGAGGGCTATAGTTAATCAGAAGTTACTACAAGATGAACCAGTGATCTTGTAGTTATGACATCAACCAGTGAAGTTTCTTGTAGTTACTTGTACTTATTACATCAAGCAGTGGATAGCAGGCAGTTCAATGTCCAGCCCCACATATGTCTTCTTTTGGGTTAGGCACAAGGGACTACTCTCTAGCCCTTTTCACTACATCTAATCCCACACACATCACAACCATCAAGTCCCAGAAGGGGCTGCTGCTTACTGTGTGAAAGGGAAGGGGCAAGAAGGCACACCAGACAATGAAGAAGCAATTTGTCTCAGAGGAGGAGAAAAATGATAGTGCTCTCACTGATGACATACATCCTATCTCTTCCTCAGAGCTACAGCATCTGAACTGTCTCCCCATCTTCCTCCCCTCTCAACCAGTAAGAAGCATCAGTAGCCTTCTAATGATAGATAGCTGCAGCATGGAGGTTTTCAACATTGTGCAAAAGGCTAAAGAATAGCCACTTACACTCCAACCAAAAAGAGACATAAGCCACACTTACGCATGTGCTTGTTATAAACAGGATTCTAGGCCTGGAACCTCTTAACTTTTCTGAACTCCATACTTAAAGCATCTTTTTTTTTCTTTTTTTTTTTTTTTGTACCCAAGGGCTGGGTGAAGTGAGGAGAAGGGCCACACCATCCAATTCTGCTCCTAAGCTCTGGTGTGTGCATTTAACTATACACTTACTCAAATCATAGAATCATAGAGTTGGACGAGAACACAAGGGCCATCCAGTCCAACTCCCTGCCATGCAGGAACTCAAAATCAATGCATCCCCGACAGATGGCCATCCAGCCTCTGTTTAAAGACCTCCAAAGAAGGAGACTCCACCACACTCCAAGGGAGTGAGTTCCACTGTCGAACAGCTCTCACTGTCAGGAAGTTCCTCCTAATGTTAAGGTGGAATCTCTTTTCCTGTAGCTTGCATCCGTTGTTCTGAGTCCTATTCTCTGGAGCAGCAGAAAACATGCTAGCACCCTCCTCAATATGACATCCCTTCAAATATTTAAACAGGGCTATCATATCCCCTCTTAACCATCTCTTCTCTAGGCTAAACATACCCAGTTCCCTAAGTCGGTCCTCATAAGGCATAGTTTCCAGACCCTTCACCATTTTAGTTGCCCTCCTTTGGACATGCTCCAATTTTGCAAAATCCTTTTTGAATTGTGGTGCCCAGAACTGGACACAGTATTCCAGGTGGGGCCTGACCAAAGCAGAATAGAAAGGCACTATTACTTCCCTTGATCTAGATCAGGGGTAGGCAACCTTTCACCTTTAAGGGCCAAAAGACTTCAGCTCCCAGAAGCCTCAGTCATGTTGGACAATAGTCCCATGTTGGCCAATAGCTCCTGAGATTCTGGGAGCTGAAGTCCCTCAGCCCTTAAAGGGGAAAGGTTGCCTACCCCTGATCTAGATACTATACTTCTATTGATGCAGGCTAAAATCACATTGGCGTTTTTAGCTGCCGCACCACACTGTTGACTCATGTTCAACTTGGGGTCCACTAGGACTCCTAGATCCCTTTCACATGTAGTCTCGTTAAGCCAAGTGTCCCCCATCTTATATCTATGCATTTAATTTTTTTGCCCTAAGTGCACTACCTTACCTTTCTCTGTGTTGAAATTCATTTTTTTTAGCTTTGGCTCAGCTTTATAATCTATTAAGATCCTTTTGAATTTTCATCCTTTCCTGTGGGGTATTAGCTATTCCTTCTAATTTGGTGTCATCTGTAAATTTGAGAAGCATGCCCCCTATTCCTTCATCCAAATCATTGATAAAGATGTTGAATAGCACTGGGCCCAGGACAGAACCCTGTGGCACCCCACTGGTCACTTCTCTCTAGGATGAAGAGGAGCCATTGCTGAGCACCCTTTGGGTTCAGTCAGTCAACCAGTTACTAATCCACCTAACAGTTGTATTGTCCAGCCCACATTTTACTATCTTGCTTGCAAGAATATCATGGGGAACCTTGTCAAAAGCCTTACTGTAATCAAGATATGCTATGTCTACCACATTCCCTTCATCTAGCAAGCTGGTAACTTTATCAAAAAAAAGAAATCAAATTAGTCTGGCATGACTTGTTATTGAGAAACCCATGTTGACTTTTAGTGATTATGGCATTCCCTTTTAAATGTTTAATGAACTGTTCTAGAGTCTTTCCCGGTATTGATGTCAGACTAACTGGGCGATAGTTGTTGGGATCCTCTTTTTTCCCCCTTTTGAAGATGGGGACAATGTTTGCCCTCCTCCAGTGTGCTGGAGTTCTCCAGTTCTCCAGGATGTCTCAAAGATTATTGCCAGCGGCTCTGAGATTACATTTGCCAGTTACATATGCACACCTTCAACTGAACACAAAGCCATCAGGGGTTACCCCACACATGCTTGCTGACCATATGAAGAGCTCTTATGTCTCCAAGGAGGAAGACAACAAATGAATAATAATAATAATAAAATGTATTTATATCCCGCCCTTTAGAAAACCAATCAGGGAGGCTCACAACCATAAAATCTTACATAATATCCCAAAACCAACAATCCCTCCCCCCCCCCTTAAAACAGTATTAAATCCATAAAATAAAAACCACACTTCTACAATTAAAACAATTAACATACTTAAACAGTTTTCCAAAAAGACAATATTAGGCCCACGGCAATGTTCCTCATCCATCCTTAAATGGGGCCACGAGAAGATCATTGGGGTGGGGGTACCCGAGGCCAGGATAGTTAATCTGCAAAGGCCTGCCAGAAGAGATCCGTCTTGACAGCCCTTTTAAAGCTGTTTAACAATGTTAACTGATGGATCTCATCCGGCAGGTCATTCCAGAGTCTGGGGGCGACAACTGAGAAAGTCCTCTGGGAGGTCATCGCAAGCCTCGATTTTTGAGGCTGCAGCAAATTCCTCCCAGAGGACCAGAGAGCATGGGGAAGATTTTATGGGAGGAGGCGGTCCCTGAGATAGCTTGGGCCCAAGCCATTTAGGGCTTTAAAGGTGATAACCAACACCTTGTACTGGGCCCAGAAGCTGATAGGCAGCCAGTGGAGGGACCTCAAAACCGGAGTAATGTGGTCCCTCCTGGATGTTCCCGAAACAAGCCTGGCTGCCATATTTTGTACCAGCTGTAATTTCCGAACCAAGCACAAGGGTGGCCCCATGTAGAGCGCATTACAGAAATCGAGGCATGAGGTTACCAGAGTGTGCACACAGAGTGTGCACAGTCTCGAGATCCCTTACTTCCAGAAAAGGGCGCAGCTGGCGTATCAGCCGAAGCTGATAACAGGCGCTCCTGACTGTCGCATTTACCTGATTTGTCATCAGGAGCGACGAGTCAAGGAGCACCCCCAGACTGTGAACACAGTCACTGGAGGAGAGTGTGACCCCATCCAGGACTGGAGGTTGCAACCCAGTTCTTGGTTTCGGGGCTGCTACCGTGAGCACCTCCATCTTGTCCGGATTCAGCTTCAATCTGTTTTTCTTCATCCAGCCCATTACCGCCCGAAGACATTCATTGAGAGAGGAGATGCCATTGGAATTCGAGGCCGACGAACGAGACACGGAGAAATAGATTTGGGTGTCATCTGCGTACTGATAACACCCAGCACCATAACTCCATATAATCTCACCCAGCAGCTTCATATAGATGTTAAACAATGTCGGGGACAAAATAGCCCCCTGAGGGACCCCACAAGTGAGCTCCCTCTTACTGGAGCTACTGCTCCTGAGCAGCACCCTCTGGAATCTACCCAAGAGGAAGGACCAGAACCACTGAAGAGCAGTGCCCCTGATATTTAACCCTCTCAGGCGGTCCAAGAGGATGCCGTGGTCTATCGTATCAAAGGCCGCTGAGAGGTCTAGAAGCACCAACAGGGTCACACTACCCCTGTCAATGCTCAGACGCAGATCGTCAGTCAAGGCAACCATGGCAGTCTCAACCCCAAAGCCTGTCCTGAAGCCAGTTTGAAATGGGTCTAGATAATTGGTTTCATCCAAGACCGCTTGGAGTTGAAGATCAACCGCCCTCTCGATAATCTTGCTCAAGAATGGCAATAATGAAACTGGCCTGTAGTTGTTCATGTCCAGGGGATCCAGGGAGGGTTTCTTTAGAAGCGGCCTAATAGCCGCCTCCTTCAAACAAGATGGAATATATCTCTCCCTGAAGAATGCATTGATGATGTCCATGAGGAACCTCCTCAATGCATTCCCCCCCCCCCCGGACGGCCAGCCATGATGGGCAAGGGTCGAGAGGGCAGGTTGTTTTCCTCACCTTCTCAAGCAGCTTGTCCATGTCCTCGGTACTCACAGATTGGAGCTGATCCAGAATAACTTCATTGACGGATTCTGTTACAACAGTGGTGTCTAAGTTGGCTCTTATCTGAGAGATTTTATCTGCAAAGAAGTTGTTAAACGTGTTGCAGCAGGCCGTTGTCAGGTTAAGTAAGGGATTTGGTGCAGGAAACACCTGTGTCATCTCCCTCACCACCCTAAACAACTCTGCTGGACGGGACTCTGCAGACGCAATACGTGCAGAGGAGAAAACTCTCTTCGCTGCACGTATTTCCTCCCGATAGGAATGAAGAAAGTTCCTATGGCGAGTTCTGTCAGATAAGAGCCGAGTCTTTTGCCACCTGCACTCTAGTCGTTGTCCAAATGGAGCCATGGTGGAAGGAGACTGGCACTAGCCATACATTCAGAGGCATGATGGTGAACACAAGAATGCTGACCTGCAGCATTTGCTATTTCCCATGTTGTTTTCCTATTTATTATTTATTTATTTCATTTATATGCCGCCTTTCTCCATGGAGGGACCCAAGACAGCTCACAGATAAAACATTTAAAATCTCAATAAAAATCAAAACAATTACTTATGGGCATTATTATCACTAAAAACTCTAGAAAATGTTTCTGCTCAGTCAAAGGTGCAAATATTCTTGCGTGCTAGACCGCTGTACTCTGTTGATTTTTTAAAAATAAACACATGAAAAATCAATACCAGTTCAGGCATGCTTTCCATTGCAATTGCCCCATAGCTCAAGAGATCTTTGAACTGGGGATTAGTTTAATATATTTTTTAAAATTAAATACAGCATTAATTTCCCTTACACTTGCATAAAGGTCTTGCTGATCCAGTTCTGTGAATAATCATTAACTCACTTAGACTTCTCTTCACTGTTTGGCAGGCCAGACTGTAATTTTCAGATGCCATTATGTAGAAGTGATAGGAATTTGCACCAAGTTTGTCTGAATATATTATTTAACACTCCATAAATGAATCATAGATAGCAACAAATCATTTATCCTGCAGGGCCAGGATTCCTGAGATTCATTTAAGGCCAAGTCATGAAACTACTTTAGGGCTTATTTTCTATTGATAACTTTGAAATCACATTCAAGTATAGGCGAAGTACAGCTTTTCAGATTTTGAACTTCATCTTCCAACATTTCTCACCACTGGCTATTCTAGTTAGAGCTGATGGAAGTTGCAGTCTGACAATATCTGCTTATTTAAACAACCTCAACTATAAAACATATATATAAAACATATACAATCTCAGCTATAAAGCATATATAAGACATATATATTCTGGGTCCTAATCCTTCTCTAGCCAAAAGAGGTCCACCCATGCAGAGGATGTTAGTTTTAACAGGCTTGGGGAAACAACCATGTTTGTAAAAGCAAACGCACATACACAAAATCCAGAATTGGGGCCAACACAGGGAAACCGCAGTAAGGAATTTAAAATATTAAGCAGGCATGGAATGGGCACATGAGACATGGGCAGTGCCGGAAAACAGGGAGGTGAAGTGGCTGGCTAAAACTATGAACAGGAGCACTTCATACTGCAACATTTTGCTGCATGTCCCACTTACAAAATACATAATGAATTACATTACAGTAGGGTAGGAGAGCTTTTCGCCTTCATTATATTTTGGCTTACACCTTCCATCAGTCTCACCAAACATGGCCAATGGTATGAGACAGGGGCTCCCTGTCCTATGTTACTACAGAGAGACATTGGGGCAAGTTACAAAGGATGGACAAGGTGGGTGTAGGGATGTACATTCTTGACTATTTCATCCTTGCATGCAAGGACAAGTAAGTACTGCAGTTTTCCTCTTGCTGCAGGAGAAAACAAATATGCCTCTTCAATATTCTTCCCATATTTGAACATCTCAAAGGGTTGTGGACAATTATTCTGTGGATAAAAACACCTATTTTCTTGTATCTTTTTAAAAACTCCCAGCGGTAAAGGTGTTTAAGTTTCTTTAGTCAGCTTATGCCAGCGCACGGTTAAGGCATTTTTCTTATTATATGAAGCTGCTTCTGCTCTGAGTCTGTTCCAAAATAAGAACTATTGTTATTTGTTTTCCAATTCCCAAGGACTGCTATCAATATCACTAAACTTTCTAATGAAATGTTTTCTAAAAAAAAAACCAAACACTCAAAAGGTGTTTATTTGTGCCTTGTCTCAAATACTTAAAGACCAGTGATTAAACCAGGTGGGTATCTAGCCACCTTTTAGGTGATGTAATCACTGTAAACAATTGAATGTCACCATACAAAAGTAATGATACAATTGCAAGACACAGCCTTCAAAACATCAAAAGGGATTACGAGGCTCTAGGAAAGAAGCTGAAAGAAATGGAGGCACAGATTGTCATCTCGTCTCTACTGCCAGTTGAAGGGCACGGTCCAGGAAGAGAGAGGAAGATAGCAGATGTCAACAATTGGCTCCGCAGATGGTGTCGTTGAGAACGATTTGGATTCTTGGATCATGGGCTGCGGTTCCATGAGGGTGGACTCCTGGCAAGGGATGGGCTGCATCTCACACCAGTTGGAAGAAACGTTTTTGCCAACAGTCTGAAGAATTTGATCAGGAGGGCTTTAAACTGAGTTATGTGGGGAAGGGAGACAGCACCCTGGAAGACAAAAGGACTGGAAAAAATAGTCAAACTGTCATAGAGGAAACAAAGCAAACAGTAGAGGGACCCAACAGTGGGAGGCAAAAAAACGTGCTAAGGCAGCAAGTAAAGGAGACATATGGTCTTAGATGTCTCTACACTAATGCACAGAGCATGGGAAATAAGCAAGATGAACTTGAACTCCTAGCGCAACAAAGCAAATATGATATAATAGGCATCACTGAAACCTGGTGGGATGAGTCTCATGATTGGAATGTAAAAATACAGGGGTATAACCTCTTCAAGAGAAACAGGCCAAACAGGAGAGGAGGAGGAATAGCATTATATGTCAGGGATATTTACACCAGTGAAGAAATCCAGGACAACAATCCTGGAAGCCAGGTGGAGAGCATTTGGATAAAAATTAAAGGGGAAAGAAACAACAGGGATGTTATTGTGGGAGTCTACTACAGACCCCCGACTCAGGCAGAAGAACTGGATGAAGCCTTTCTAGAACAGATGACCACACACTCAGAAAGGAGAAATATAGTAGTGATGGGTGACTTCAACTATCCAGATATTTGCTGGAAGTCAAACTCGGCAAAATCCTTGAGGTCTAGCAAATTCCTCACTTGCCTCGAAGACAATTTCATTGTTCAAAAGGTGGAAGAGGCAACGAGGGAGTCAGCTATTTTGGATCTGATCCTAACTAACAGGGAAGACCTAGTTAATGGGGTGCAAGTGGTTGGATCCTTAGGCGGGAGTGATCATGTCCTCCTGGAGTTTATTATACAGTGGAAAGGAGAAGCCAGGCATAGTCAGACACGCATTCTAGACTTTAGGAAAGCTGATTTTACTAAACTTAGAGAAATACTGAGGGTGATCCCATGGACAGGAATACTAAAAGAGAAGGGAGTTCAAGACGGATGGGAGTTTCTCAAAAGGGAGATACTGAAGGCACAATTTCAAACCATGCCAATGAGGAGGAAGAATGGGAGGTGTCTCAAGAAACCAGGATGGATGACTAAGGAACTTGCAACTGAACTATGTTTTAAACGGAACATGTATAAGAAATGGAAAAATGGGGAAATCACCAAAGAGGAATTCAAACAAATAGCTAGCACGTGTAGGGTTAAAGTCAGAAAAGCTAAAGCGCAGAATGAAATCAGGCTTGCTGGAGCGGTTAAGAACAATAAAAAGGGCTTTTGGGGGTATGTCAGTAGCAAAAGGAAAAAGAAGGAAATGGTAGGGCCACTGTGTGGAGAAGATGGCAAAAAGTTAACAGGGGACAGAGAAAAGGCAGAAATACTCAACACCTTCTTTGCTTCAGTCTTCTCAGAAAAGGCAAAGGGTGCTCAACTTGAGGATAATGGAGCAGAGGACAGAATAGGAGAATTTCATCACAGAATAAGTAAAGAGATAGTACAGAAACATCTGGTTAATCTAGATGAATATAAGTCTCCAGGACCAGATGAATTACATCCAAGGGTATTAAAAGAACTGGCAAATGTAATATCAGAACCATTGGCAATAATCTTTGAGAATTCCTGGAAAACAGGAGAGGTCCCAGCGAACTGGAGGAGGGCAAATGTTGTCCCCATCTTCAAAAAGGGGAAAAAAGAGGATCCCAACAATTATCGTCCAGTTAGTCTGACATCAATACCCGGAAAGATTCTGGAGCAGATCATTAAACAGAGAGTCTGTGAACATCTGGAAGATAATTTCATAATCACAAAAAGTCAACATGGGTTTCAGAGAAACAGGTCATGCCAGACAAATCTGATCTCTTTTTTTGATAAAATTACCAGCTTGGTAGATGAAGGGAATGCTGTGGATATAGTATATCTTGATTTCAGTAAGGCCTTTGACAAGGTTCCCCATGACATTCTTGCAAGCAAGTTGGTAAAATGTGGGCTAGACAAAGTAACTGTTACATGGATTTGTAATTGGTTATCTGGTCGAACACAAAGGGTGCTCAACAATGGCTCCTTTTCAACCTGGAAAGAAGTGACCAGTGGGGTGCCACAGGGCTCTGTCCTGGGCCCAGTGCTATTCAATATCTTTATTAATGACTTGGATGACGGTATTGGGGGCATAGTTATCAAATTTGCAGATGACACCAAATTAGGAGGAGTAGCTAATACCCCAGAGGACAGGATCAAAATTCAAAATGACTTGAGCAGACTAGAAAGTTGGGCCAAAGCTAACAAAATGAAATTCAACACAGAGAAATGTAAGGTACTGCACTTAGGGCGGAAAAATGAAAAGTACAGATATAGGATGGGGGACACTTGGCTGAATGAGACTACGTGTGAAAGGGATCTAGGAATCCAGGTGGACCACAAGTTGAACATGAGTCAACAGTGCGATGCAGCAGCTAAAAAGGCCAATGCAATTTTAGGCTGCATCAGTAGAAGTATACTGTCTAGATCAAGAGAAGTAATAGTGCCACTATATTCTGCTTTGGTCCGGCCTCACCTGGAATACTGTGTCCAGTTCTGGGCACCACAATTCAAAAAGGATGTGGAGAAATTGGAGCGTGTCCAAAGGAAGGCAACTAAAATGGTGAAGGGTCTGGAAACCAAGCCCTATGAGGAACGACTTAGGGAGCTGGGGATGTTTAGCCTGGAGAAGGGAAGGCTGAGAGGTGATATGATAGCCGTGTTTAAATATTTGAAGGGATGTCATATCGAGGAGGGAACAAGCTTGTTTTCTGCTGCTCCAGAGACTACGACCCGAAACAATGGATGCAAGCTGCAAGAAAAGAGATTCCACCTCAACATTAGGAGGAACTTCCTGACAGTAAGGGCGGTTCGACAGTGGAACACACTCCCTCGGAGAGTAGTGGAGTCTCCTTCCTTGGAGGTCTTTAAGCAGAGGCTGGATGGCCATCTGTCGGGGATGCTTTGATTGGGAGTTCCTGCATGGCAGGGGGTTGGACTGGATGGCCCTTGTGGTCTCTTCCAACTCTATGATTCTATGATTCTATGATTCTATGATTCTATGCTTTGATTTTTGATAATACGCTAGCTCTCCAGCTTTACCAAATGCCTTATTTTTCAACTAAAAGTAATCTGCAACATGTCCCATAAAGGCAGAGACCTTAATAGAGCTGCTATTCATATCCCACTCCTATCAAGATGCTACTATATGCAATGAGAAAATACTGGCTGTCAAATTGAAAGTATAAAATTCAGTTAAATGACAAGAAAAAGCAATTGAACACTGGTTGGAAGGAGTGGAGAAATTAATAAATTGAAAAGGAAGGAAGGTATAAAAAAATACCAAGGAATAAAAAGATAACCATAATTCTTTTGTATGTCCAAGAAACAACCACCTTCTTATTAAAACACATTGAACAGACTTTCCCATAGCTTTACAAGGAAATGTATAGAGACCAATAAAAAGTTCTGCATATTCTCTGTGATCATGGGACACAGAACATTTGTGCTCAGCCATTTTCCTCATGAGAAAATCTATCATGCCTTATCAAACAGATGTGATGCTGACTTTCTTGATGTAGAGAAAAGGAAGGAGGAATTGACCAACTCAGTCTCAGACTACATTTTAATGAAGAAGTATGAAAAGGAGTCATTGGGTCCCAACTATGGCATTATTTTATGGCAAAATAATAGTGATGTTATGTGTAAAGCACTCTGGACAGTTCACAAAATAAAGCTTAAATTACAGTTAAAAAAAAGTTATTGGGAGTACTTAATATCCCACAGAAGGTATGCAGAAGTTCCACAGGTTCATCTAGAATCATATGTTCATTTTATCTAACTGTTCTGAATGTTATTAGCTCTGATGGTGATGGTGGGAGCAGCCAGTGGCTTTCACATCAGGGATCTAGGAAGCTATCAAAAGCCCTGTCTCCAAAAAAGGTTCATCACCTTGGACATCACTTTTAAAGTCTAGAATAAAAGCCAGAGCAGGTTCACTGAATCACTGATGTGGAACCATCCAGCCACCTCTCTGAAGCAACAATTGGATGAATGCAGTTTTTTTGTCTTGTATCAGTTGAGTTAAAGGATGTTTGAGGAATAACAACCATGTTCTCTTTGCTTGACCAAAAATGTCTAAGTTTGGGACCTCATCAACTACTTGTTTTCTTCCATGTGGAAAACATTTGTCCTGTGGTTTCTGTAAGAGCTGTTCTTAATGAATCTGCATCTTTTCTTGATGTGTGATCATGTCTCTACATCTGATTTCGACTACATTCATCCCAAACAGGCCAGGAATCTCATCATGGTTGAAATCCTATATTGCTGGCTTAGTTAAGAGTGCTAACTAAGAGTGTCATCTCCCAACCTAACTCATCTCTCAAACCTACCTCAATAACCAGTGCTCACACTTAGCAATGGAAGACTGTTCTAGTGGTGATTGTGATGTACAGGGCTGACATTTGACATGGCAATACTGCAACAATTGTGAATACATAATATAACTGAATACAGATGACTTATGGATCTACAACTCTAGGTTGCAATATAGGCTATCATTCCATGTCTATAGGGTAGCTCATTTTGAATACGTCATGTTATAGCAAGCTAGATGCCCTTTGCTTTTAACTGTATTCTGCTCAAGTGCTGTTGGCCGATAGTCAAGTCACCTTTACAATCAGCTACTAGAATACAAGACACGTTTCAAGTCATGGAATTAATGTAGCCAGAGAACAAGATCATGCCTGTCAGCCCTGACCCTTTTCTATGTGCTTTCAATGTAACTTCCAAACTATGTCCTATGAGGAAAGACTGAAAGCTGGGTATGTTTACACTGGAAAAGAGAAGGTTAAGAGGGGATATATTTAAATATTTGAAGGAGTGTCACATTGAAGATGGAGCAAGCTTGTTTTCTGCAGCTGCATAGAATATGACCCAGAAAAATGCATAGAAGCTACAGGAAGAGATTCCACCTGAACATTAAGAAAAAAATCCTGATAGTGAGAACTGTTCTGCAGTCGAACAAGCTCCCTCAGAGTATGATGGAGTCTCCTTCTTTAGAGATTTTTAAACAGGGACTGGATGGCCATCTGTCGGAGATGCTTTGATTGTGAGCTCCTGCATGGCAGGGGGTTGGACTGAGTGGCCCTTGTGGTCTCTTCCAACTCTATGATTTTGTGATTCAAAAAGCCTACACTACAGCATGCTCACAATCTTCAAACTGTGTTTTTCTCTATACGTGTTCTGAAAATACATCGACCTTGTTTAGAACGTACTCTAAAGGGAGATAAATAGGGCTAGAGGGCAGCAGGAATAATCCTGTTCTCTCCCTACGCACATTCTGTGCACCTAAAAATAATGTCCACACATTCCTACAGTATTTGTGCCATACTTCCTGTAGATTCCTTTTCAGATCTTGAAATTTCAACTCCTGCAGGGCCTTTTATCAAGTTAAAGGTTACATATTTAGAACTGGTGGAAAGCACAGGGATCACACACTCATGATAGCTTAGAGTGACATAAAAATCTCTATTTTCCATCATTCTGGGTTATATAAGTAAAAGGTGATGGCAGCAGCTGTTTTTAGTCTTGGACTGCAAATACCATATACAATCATTAGCCACCTTGGGTAGTAATGATGGACATTGCAATCAAACGCCATCTGCTATGCACGAGACTGCTTATGTTTTTATATCCCAACTAGAATTTATAAGATTTGAAAGAATAAAATGAAAGAAACAAAATTCAAACAAATACCATATCCCTCTGCTTTTCAGCCTTGGTATAGATTGTTCATTTTTATCAGAAATGTCTCCAAGAGTAATGCACATTTATAATAGTGGCATTGGCAGCAAAGGTGTGCATAATTTGGACTACCAACATTTCAGTGGGCAGACAGGAAGAAAGATGAAAGTCAGTAGGAAAAGAAGAAGAAAAGAGGAACAGCTTTTGATCTTTCACCACTAGACTTTATAAAGAGCAGACAAGTGGTTCAGGTCACCCGTCTTTTCTACCTCCTAATAGCATGTACAGTATCATTAATAAGTAGAAGAAACAGGATCAGCCCTGCATTTAAGCAAAGTGAGACAGCAGATTTTTTGGTGCCACTAAATGGCAACATATTATTAGTAATTTAATTTATTCTTACTTTTTTTTTTTTTACTACCAGTAGATTTTAGATTTTAGCATACATAGATATTGGGGGTATATATACCCAAAATGTTTGGGTTTCAATACCATGCAACTTGATGGGAGAGGTTATTTGTCATTCTGCCTCAGACAGCAAAATATCTTGGGCTGCACCTGACAAGAAAAGACAGACGGAAGGAAGGAAGGAAAAAAGGAAGGAAGGAAGGAAGGAAGGAAAATACACATTAAAAGGAGTGTTAAGCAGGAAACCAGAAACTGATACTATTATAGAATATATCCTGTGAGGTCAGAACAATTACTCATCTTGTTCAGTTTCTAATTCTGCTTGAAGTTTGTTTCCTCATCTTGATTTACTAATTGCCTTGCTTTATATAATAATATTTGAGTTCCTGTGGGGGCGTGCAGAATCTGAATCAGAAATGGATGCATTATTTTTAAAACTTATGCTATAATATCGGATCTGGAACTCTGGGCCAAATTAGATATTACATTATATTCATCATTACATCGGACATACGTATATGCTTTTCTTTTAAAAAAAATGCAAATAGCATCTTCAGGAGGGAGACTGAACACTATCATGATTGTAGCAGCAAGGGAAAGGGCATTTAACCCTTTCTCTCTTACTGAAATATTGATGGGAACTGCTTGGTTGAAACTACTATTTATATTGGGAGACAATTCTCCCCTTTAATACCAGTGGAAGGAAATGTGTGCTCACAAAATGTAAACAATTTCAAATAAATCATCCGGATTGCTGTAGAGGAGGAAAGGTTGGGTGAAAGTCCCTATCCCTACCTTTTGTTATCCTGATAATGTCTAGCCTTCTTGCCCTTAACACTCCTGAGAGGGGCTGCCCTTGAAGAAGACTCTCTGCAGCTAGTGCAAAATGTAGTATTCAACAACTACGGGAATGCTGTATAGATAGCATGTAATGCCAGTCTGAAAAGAATTGCACTGGCTGCCAATACCTTTGTGGTTTGAATTCAAGATGATAGTGATGACATATAAAACCTTAAATGGCTTGGGACCTTGATACCTGAGGGAGCACCTCTCCCCATATGTGCCTGCCTGAGGGCTGAGGTCTGCTGAGGTGGGGGGTTCCTCTGTGTCCCACCAGTGAAATCAATACACTGCATTGGGACATAGGGAGGACCTTCTTGGTGGTGGCACCCAACTGTGGAATGCCCTCCCCCTGGAGGCCCAACAGGTGCCGACACTCACTTCAGTTCATGTTTAGTATATTTTTACCTTATTTACATTACTTCACTATTTTTAAACTGTTTTACTTGTTTTAATGCGAATTGTAAGCTGCCCTGAGATCTTGTAATATAGGGCAGAGTATAAATGTTTCAGTAAATAAATAAATAATGATGCAGCTTCTATTTGCATTTTTTAAAAACATGCATGCTCATTGTAAAGGAGTATTTGGCTGTTATATCCATTTTAGACATTTTGACCATTTTATTATCATGAAACCATAAAGCATCAATTTTCATTTAAGTATTCGGGTTCGTTTATTACATTTTTATCCTGCCATTTCTTCAGTGGAATCCTTATAATACCCCAGTGAGATTGTCTGAGCTTGTTTGGTTGTTATTAACTGAAAGTTACTGAAGCTGCATCCGCACTTCAATGGTAATGCATCTTGATATCACTTTAACTGTCATGGCCCAACGCCATGGAATTCTGGGAATTGTAGTTTTGTGAGACATTTAGCTTTCTCTGTCAGAGAGTTCTGGTGCCACAAAAGACTATATTTCCAGAATTCCATAGCATTGAGCCATGGCAGTTAAAGTGATGTCGAAATGGGCTATTTCTGCAGTGCAGATGCAGCCTGATGATGGCTTTACATACAAGCAGGGTCTGGAACCCATAAATATGTAGTCCATTGTGTTAATAACTATGTCATACTCACTCTAATTAAGATTAATTAGCTACAAACTAATTCACGGCCCAATTGTGACCATGTATGGATTATCTATAAAACCTTTCTCAGTTCCAAAGTCTGTGGCTTTAAATAAAGTGAGAGAGATGTATTAACTCTCTACTTTTCAGCCTATAAAACAAATATGTTTAGCTGACATAGCATTTCAAACGAAGCATTTTTTTCTGTCCAGCCCTGATTTAATGGTTGCTAGTGAATCCAGTTTGCTCTCCGAGGGTTTTTTTTTAAGTGAGTATTGTACATTATCTAGTTGTTCTTAAATCAAGAGTGACAACTGTGCAGCCCATGGGCTTTTTTTGGTAAACCCTGTCCTACAAACAATTGGGGAACTGGATGTTCTTTACCCTGCAAAAAGTGAATTGCTGTTTCCAAAGGAGCAGCAGATTTCTTTTAATTCTCACACAGCTTTCCACCCCTACTCAGGTCTCAAGAATGCAGCCAAAAATCCCAGAAGTCACAACTGGACATGACTTGTATTTGGGATTTTTGCCCATTTTCAGCTGAAAATGTTGTCAAAGTGGTTCTGTGATGCTCTCAGGAATCTGCCCCTGTGTCCATGTATCCTCTCAGGAATTTGGCCTCTGTATCCCATCCCTTCCTAGGCAAAAAAAAAAAAAAAAGAAGACACCCTTATTGCTAAATGACAGCAACTATTATTTACCACACAGAGACAATTTTCTCTGCTATTCTTAAATATTAGGGATTCTTGAAAAGAACCAAAGCAAACACAACACCTCCTGCTGGCACTGAGCCTACACCAATAGTTGTTACTTTTTTTAAAAAAAAGATTTGGTGGGATAATTTTAAATGCTATCTGTTGGTTTTGTTTTTGCTTTATTATTTTTAAATTAACTATAACGCCTACAAATGTTCTGTTTTCATTAATAATAATAAAATCAATAAATTCTATTCTTACATTTCTTAAATCAAGAATTCTTCTAATTCAATTCTCTTTTACCATATACTATTAATTTAATTGTCTATATTGATTCTTAAGTAGCCATTACAGTATTGCAAGATTATTAAATAACTAAAAAAAATAAGCTACTTCCTTCTAGTTTGTCATTAATTCTGTAGGGTCTCTGTTGCATGTTAGTCCGAGTATGGAAAGGGTGGAAATGTTACATTTATCAGAAAAAATACTGAAATACAGATGGCCAACCTCAATCCCTATTTTACTCTCCCAGATATTCCTGGATTGTCCACTGCTGCACCATTGCATTTAATTAGGTCAATGGGAATGTAAAATATCTCCATCTTTGTGCTTTTGAACTGTGAAGGAGCATCAAATGGGGACAAGTGAAATGGGGAAATGGATTTTAAAGTGAGGTTCAAATCAAGTATGAAGTGATATGTGGAGGGATTCTCTCTCTCTCTCTTTAGTGTATACATGAGAGAAGGCCTTCTTTGCTATGGCATGCCAGCTGTGAAGCATCCTCCCTTTAGAAGCCCAGTTGGTTATGATGTGCTACCAAGTCAAAACTTGGCTCTTCAACCAAGCTTTTGGGCCAGTGACCTTGTTTTTGCTCTGACCTGTTGGTCCATGGGTTTTATTTTGGGGTTTTTGTTTGTTTGTTTTTCTGTTGAATAACTATTTAATGCTGTTTTATTGTCTGTTCCCCACCCTATATCTTTAGATAAAGGGCAGGATATAAATATTATAATACACACACAACAACAACAACAACAACAACAATGGGGTCTAATCCAGGAGTGACTATTATTTCAAGAGCTCCTGTCACTAGTCCCAGCTTCTGCCAACCTAGCCGTTTGAAAGCATGCAAATGCAAGTAGATAAATAGGCACCACCTCTCAGTGAGAAGGTAAACAGTGTTCTGTGCAATCATGCTGGACACATGATCACAGAGTAGTCTCTGACAATACAGGCTCTTTGGCTTAGTAACGGAGAGGAACACTGCCCGCTACGGTCAGACACAACTTGACCATCTTGTCAGCAGGGAATACCTTTACCTTTTTTACAAGGAGTAGCCAGGAAAGGGATTGTGGTAGGTAATTAAATGAAGACATGTACCCAGTCCACATCAGCTGTGGTTAGCATTATTAGAAATAGAAACAAAAATAAAATGGCCAAATATCATATTGTCCTTATATAAACATATGGTGCAACCACACTTGAATTAGTGAGGGAAATGGCAACTGCAAGAAACAAGGGGCCAAAGCAGCTGCTTTGTTCAGAGGAGTTTGCCATTGCTTTCCTTTGAGGCTAAAAGAGTATGACTTGTTCAAGTATAAAATTATGTATTGCATAGGAAAACAACACTTCGTCCCCTCTCATAAAACTCATGCAATGAATCAGAGTGACAAGAGATTTCAAACTGATAGCAGGAAGCACTTCTACACAGAATACATATTAAATTTGCTGCCACAAAACACTTATGACCATCAATTTAGATGTGCTTAAAAGGAGATTAGACAAATTCATGTAGGACAAGGCTGTCAGTGGCAACCATATTATGTTATGTTGTTCTTCAAATTAACTCTATTGTAGTTGGGCCTTTTGCTAAGATTTTTTCAGAGGACGTATGCCATTACCCTTCTCAGAGGCTGAGAAAGTGTGATTTGTCCAAAGTCACCCAGAGGGTTTCCATTGCTGAGCACAGGTTTGAACCCTGGTCTATCAGAGTCTCAGTCCAACAGTCAAACCACTGGCACTATTATGCAGCAAGGAATGTCCCAATTAGAAATACCTTGCTTTTCAATAGCAGTTTCTGGGAAAGAGAAGTAAGATTGCATGCATGTCCTCTTTTTCCACTTCCCAATAGGCATCTTGCATGCCAGTGGGGGGCAGAATGCTGGATTACGTAGATCTGGAGTCTAACTATCACAACTCTTCTTAGATTTTTAGGAACTGAGTACTAAAACAAAGGTATATCAAGTAAAGCACCACAGGTACTATGCCAAACACAATCAGTGCAGAACCTTGAAAAGGCATTATTCAACTGTTATGAAGTAAATGCTCTGTTATGGCAACAAAAGCCATAAAATGTACAATAGCTGTCTAAACTGTAATGGGTCAGCTGATCCATTGGGTGAACTGCCTTAGTCTGAAGATTTATTGGCTATCTGGTTAAAGGTCATCAGTGGGCCTCTGGCATCTTGACATTTCAGTAAACCTTCTCTCTGTGTTAGATAAGTAGTTGTATAAGGCTTGTTACTTAACATGGAACTCTAAATCATAGTAAGTCTGGAAATACTGCAAATATGGCTAAAGGCAATACCATTACTTCAAATGGATCCTCTGAATACACTACATTTCTTCATCCCTCACTTTAATCCTAGGTAAGGTGCAACTTGGACAGAAAGACATTAAGAGAAAAAGATATGGGAAATTTGACTGTCTGCTGAAAACATCACAGAAAATGGAAAACATCACATAAATCTTCATTAAGGATGAGCTACAGGAACTAGGAAGGCCAATGATATGAAGACTGCTGCTTTTAGATATGTGAACCTGAATGTGGATATTGCTCTCTCAGGGATATTGAACTCTCCCTGGAAGCAAGATGATTAAATTGAGACTGTCGTACTTTGTCTACATCCTAAGGAAAAATGAATCATTAAAAAAGACAATGATGGTAGAAAAAGTGGAAGGCAGTAGAAAGAGAGGAAGACTACATGCCAGATGGTTAGATTCAATCAGGGAGATCACAGGCTTGAATCTATGAGACCTAAGCAGAGCAGTGCAAGTTAGGGAGTCTTGGAGATGTCTCATACACAGGGATGCCATGAGTTGAGGTCAATTTGAGGGCAGCTAACAACAACAAGGCAATAACAACAACAATAATCAATCATCAAATATCTCTGGAGATGTCAGCCATAGATGCAGGTCAAATGTCAGGGATAAATTCTTCCAGAACACAGCCATATAGCTCAACAAAACCCACAAAAAACCATCAAATATCTGTCTATACAGAAAAATCTTCACTCGTCTGTGAAGTAGGGAGGGTGCCAGTCTAACCTCACTTGAAAGGGAGTTCCAGAGCCTGGACGAAGCCAAGGAAAAGGCCCTGTCCAGTGTTCCCACCACATGTACCTGTGAAATTGGTGGGATAGAGAGATGTGCCTCCACAGCAGATCTCTAAGCAAAGGCTGGTTCATAAGGAAAAATACGGCCCTTCAAATAACCTTGACCTGAGCTGTATAAGGCTTTATAGGTCCAAACCAGCACTTTAAATTGTGCATGGAAATGGGCCAGCAGTAGGTGAAACTGTTGCAACAAGGGAGTCATGTGTTCCCTGTATTACATATTCTCATTATGACTGTTTGACGTTTTGCTCCTAGATGGATACTATCTGATCTCCATAATTTATTTAGCTATTTCAATGTATGTAAAGGTATAAAAATCATCTCTTGTCATTACCATTTGCCTTCCTAAAAATATCAGCCAATTACCTCTTCCACCCTACCTCTTCTGTAGTGAGGAAAATGCAAGAAATAAAGTGAGAGACAGTAGCAGCTGGTGGAATGATTTCATGGGTCACATTAGTTTCCATGGGACCTTGGACAGCTGCAGCTTTAACTGGATAGATATCACCTCATATTGGTGGTATAAGCTTCCTATATGTCTTTGGGGTAGCACTGAGTCAATTCCATCATAGTTCATAGACTTCCTGGATTGCTTTAAGCCCAAGAGAGACTATTTTCAAACAAGAGGTCAACTGCAAGCCAATTTTAAATGAAAAAAGAGGCCTCTCTTGGGCTCAAAATATATGGGGGGGAGAGATAACGATATTGCCCCACACCCCCTTAGAAGTATAAATTTTGTTGACTTGTGGGACCCCCAGAGATACAAAGACAGCCCTAGGGGACCACATGCAAACCACAGAACACACTTTGACCATGCATTTTAGTATCTAACATGAAGCTAAGATCATGTGACTTCCTATTATAGGAGATCTATAACTTCCTATTATAACTTTTTATAATGACATGGAATTACACAACCAGATGTAGTTACTGCAATTTCATACAGGAAGTTTATACCAAATGAGCCCATTGGTTCTTCTACTAGGTATTATCTACAGTGGTTGTCACTCTGGTATCCTGTTGGTTAGTCGCAATTACAGGAACCCATTGAATCAATTATTAAATGATGAGCCAACACATAGGTAAATCCCACTGATTCAGTCAGTCTGGTCTAGTCAGAACTAACAATAGGATTGAGACCAGTGACTCCAACAGTTCCATACAAGAGCGTTTTCTAGCCTTACTCAGAAATGCCAGAGATTAAACTTTCCGCAGAGCTCTTGGGCCCTTCCTTTAAAGCAGGTGTGAGCTTTTGAAAAAGAACTTTCAAAGAATCCAAAGAACAGGAAAATGTATGACAGGTAGGAAGTAGACTAAGGGTTTGTGTATATCAGCAGGAAACCCTGTACTCGTCCCATAGAATCTGCAACCTGGGCATACAATGTTCCTCAGGATTCTCAGGCAACATGGAGCTTTTCTCAAAAAATCAGGAGGGAAAAAAAGAATTGCCATTTACCCTGCATTCACTTGGAAAATCTGGATCAGTGGCAATGACATGGCCAAGTGGCAGAAAATATTCTGCATCATAGGACACAGAATAATTATAAGACCTCCCTTTTCTTCTGGGTTACTCCAATCTCACCACAGTGAGTATGGCATTATCAGAGTCACTATAGACTGGGGAACTGTGCTGCAGCTACGGGATGAGTATGGTGGGTTTCCACTGGGTAGACAAGCCCTAAGATGCAGGAAGCTGGGAGTCAGACATCACAAAAATGGACTCAAAAGACCAAGATGGCCAAAGAAAGGGCTCAGATTAATACATATACTGAGTACAGCTAGACAAGTCACTTTGTAAACTCCCTGTGAAAACTAATATGAAAAGCTGAGTGCAGTGACAGGATATGTGTCTACCCCCACATACAGTGAAATCACATCACTGAGGTTTAATTGCAGTGATACATATTATCTGTGACAAAGTAAAGATCAGTTCTGAAGAAATATTGAAATCTGTGAAGCACCCAGAGGGTGGGTGATGGTATGCAGAAACCTGGAATGCATGTGTTCAACTAGTTATTTAATTACCGGTACTCCACTTACAAACAGCAATTTTAAATGTAATTTGAAATAACAAACCTTAATAAACACCTAAGTGCTTTGCTGAGCAAAATGGAAAACTCTTAGGACCATAAAGTAAAAGGTGAGTTCTCAGCTCATTTCTCCCTAGCTGGTAACTCCAATGTATCTCACTCCTCTGTTGCATAAACATTATTAATAGGCTACAAAGAAGTCCTGTTGCCAGGGGGAGGAGTATTAAACTTGAAATGTTGAATCAGAAAGTGCCTTTTGGGGGCTGAGGCCTAGGGAGAATCTGTTTCAACTCCACTGGAAATCTTACATAAGGAAAAGTCCCAGCAAATTTCCAATCAGTATGGCTCATTTTTGAAAATCTCAATTTAGATCTGCCAGACAACTCAATAATCAGTGTCACCTCGTCTGCCCTGTGGACTTCCATGAACCTTTCCTCTGCTCCCAAAGCTGCCTAAGCAGGTTGTGAGTTGCAGTGAAGTCGAGACACTTGGATAGAAGGTTCTTAACCCTTGCATCTCAGGCCTTTTTCATTCTTAGAATCACCTTCTTTAATTTGCTTTTTATCAAACAGATAGAATTTATTATCCTGTATTTTTTTTCTTCTGAGCTACAAAAACAGCTTGTGGGAAGTGATTCTAAGTCTGAAAAACAACCACAGAGTTGAGAATTAAAGAGCCTTTCCTTATCTCCCTGTCTTCATCTCAGACTCAAGGCCAAACTACATATAAGGCTAAAGTTGCAGTTTGTATGAATCTTTCTTCCTCTTTGTAAATGGCAGCCACTTGTGGCCCTCTGGATGTTGTCACACCCCAATTCCTATCACCTCCCACCAAGATAAGGGAAGATGAGGTAGCAGCCAGAGATTGAAAGCTCATGTTATTCATGCTGACTGGGGGATTGGAGGAGCTGCCAATATACTTAGGGACATATGACAATATTTTTATCCTTTTGCTCATGATCCTGCCCCCCATTGTGTCCCCAAGAACTTCTCTGACATTATACTTGGCCCTTAGTTGAAAGCACTTCTCACTCATGGTGCAGAGATCTTGTCATAGAGATCTTCAGAGACCCCTCTGAGCCAGCATCTGAATCCCTTTCTTTCATGACATTCTCATTGAACTAATCTATTGAAAGACTCATTCTGCTGAGGAGGAGAGAACTTTAGGACATTAGGTTTAACTTTTGCTGCTCTTATACTAAAGATGCCAACAGCTTGCCAAAAGCAAGAAATTATGCAACTTGAGTCCACTTTAACTGCCCTGGCTCAGTGCTAAGGAATCATGGGAACTGTAGTTTATTGTGGCACCAGAGCTCTCTGACAGAGAAGGCTCAATGTCACAGAAAAAAATGCAATTCCCATGATTCCCTAGCACTGAGCCAGGGCAGTTAAAGTGGACTCAAGCTGCATTATTTCTGGCAATCTGCAAAGGCCCTTAGACATTAAATCAAAGTCCATGAAGACCAGACTCTTTCCCTTCATTGAAAAAGAAAAGTTGAATTCTCCCAGGAAATATTTCTGTACTTTATTCAGGTGTGCTTCATTTTTTATTTTTCTGTGTTCAGTAAAGAGTGAATATAACTAAATGTATTTTGAGAGTAGAGAAAGAAGATTATTGGGGAACAAAAGGACCTGGGGTCTTTTTTAAAACTAAAACTCTGAGAATTTTCCAAACCAATGCTAGCTGGAGGAATTTTTGTAACCCAAAAAATGACATTTCCAAATTCTGGAAAACACAAATTTAAGATGGCACTGACTTGTTTATAATTTTCCAGTTAAAGAATTAGATTTTGCTGAGATCCTGCATTGGGAGACATATTTCAAATTTTGGCACAGTTACTTTGTGAAGCTCTATAATGAATGGACTTCATATGTTGATTAGTAAAGAAAAAGGAATAGAGCTCCAAAAGTTAATCCACTCAATTCATTGACTCCATCATAATCAACACAACTGATTCCTTCCAAAAAGATACCACCTTCCCAACTAACATTGTTTCACATTATTCATTTTGTGGTTGTATTAATTAGCAGGGATTCAAACTGATTGAACATTCTTTCTGAACTGCTCCAATGTTGAACTCTCTGTACAAAATGCACATGAAATAGGTTTACTCCAGAGACCTGACATCCCATCTCTTAAGTTTTGATAACACAATAATATTGAATTCATGATTCAACATCTCCCTGAACTATTTTTCCTGATGGTGTTGAACTTCTTGGTTGTTCCTTGTTAAAATAAATGCATTTTTTAACATAAATGAAAACAATCATCCAGAACATTGGCTAACATGTATTTTTAACAAGATGTGCTCTTTTTCAGTAATACTAATTTAGAATATTATACCATAAATTCTAGAAGCACATTATTTGTGGGTAGGTAAGCTGCTTCTCTGAAGAAAGCAAAGTGCTGATAATTACCTTTTAAACCCAATGCAACAGGTCCAGGTTATTTAAAGACTATATTCTTCCATATAAACCTGCCCATATTTTAAGATCTTTGAGTGCCCCTTCTTTTTGTCCCACCATCCTCACAGATACATCTGGTGGGAACATGGGAACAGCCCTTTTCAGTGGTTGCCATCACACTCTGGAACTCCCTTCCCAGCAGGGTTAGTCTGGTTCTCTCCACAAGCAGATTAAGGCTATGATTATGATTATGATTGTTATTATTATTTCAGCAGGTCTTCAAAGATTGAACATTCAACGGGACAAGGCTTTGCAGAACTGTGCAGTACTGTTTGCGTTTTGTTTATTTGTTGTTTTACAAACTAGTTTTAATGTTATGCATAGTTTAATGACATTTTAATCTTTTTTATTGGGTATGTTTTTAGCTATGTCTCTCTTAATTACTGTATGCCTCCTTGAGTCCCAGAATAGGGAAAAGGTGGGATATAAATAATACTATGTATCATGAATGCTGATAGCAAAAATAGACATTGTGCACTTTGATACTTTGTCCTTTTTTAAGACACATTTGCTAAATTTTGACCAATTTTCTTTCTTCAATGGTTCTGAGAATCAAAGGTAAAGTGTCTGAATTACAATGTTTTGCTTTTGCTAATCTTCAGGGGAAGTGGCTTGCACATCAACAAATAATTCAAAGGCATAGCCGTGTTAGTCTGCAAAATCAGTATGCAAAGGAATCTTGTAGCGCTTTTGAGACTACTTGAAAGAGAGAAGCTGGTAACATGAACTTTCTATGGATCTTATCACACGCTGGCCATGAAGCGAAAAGTAACCGTAATAAGAATAAATCCAGTACTATACTGAAATGATCCCAAAGAGCCCCCACAATACGTAAATAGCTATCAGACGCAACTAGCATCATCACGCAATTATCGCGCTTCCATTAAAGTGCATCCTGGATACGTATTTGCTGTTCACACACAATTCAGAAAATCCCAGACATGGCCCCACGCCGGCTTGTGAAGGAGGGGTTTGGGTGACAGCCGGATGTCAAACACACCCCTCTTTTCCAAGCCGGCACGGGGCCTGGGCTCTGAGCAGAAGGGAGCCCGCGCCGACTTGAGAAGGAGGGGTGCGTTTGACAGCCAGCTGTAAAACACACCCCTCCTTCCCAGAGTCCCGGCCCCGCGCCGGCTTGGAAAGGAGGGGTGCGTTTGACAAACACAAGAAGGAAGGAAGGAAAAAGGAGCTGAGGAGGAGAAGAAGGAAGGAGAGGAAGAGGAGCCGGGAATAGCAATGGCTGAGGGAAAGGAGCAAGAAGGAGGGAAGGAAAAAGGAGCTGAGGAGGAGGAAGGAAAGGGAGAGGAGCTGGAAAAAGCAACGGCTGAGGGAAAGGAGCAAGAAGGAGGGAAGGAGGAAGGAGCTGAAGAAGAGGAAGGAGAGGGAGAGGAACTGAGAAAAGTATCTCTTGAGAAGCAAGGAGAGGGGAAGGAGGAAGGAGCGAAGGAGGAGGAGGGCGAGGAGCCGGGCAAAGCTGCTCCCAGAGGCGAGGAGCCAGAAGAAGGGAAGGAGGAAGGTGCTGGAAAGGATGGAGGGGTGGGAGCGGAGGAAGGGGGCGCCGAGGCGGTGGAGGCTCCATCGGGTGGCGGCGGTGGCGGCTCTTGAAGCCAGGATGCAGCTGGAGAAAGCGGCCCTGAGGGGAGCCTTGCCTCGGAGGACGGGGGAGAAGCCCCGGAGGAGGAGGAGGAAGAGGAAAGCCCTGGAGGAGCAAGAGATGGAGATGGAGAAGGAGGAGGAGATGCTGCTTGTGCCTCCTCCTCCGCCGCTGTCAAACACACGCCTCCTTCCCAGAGTCCCTGGCCCCGCTGTCAAACACACCCCTCCTTCCCAAGCCGGCACGGCGCAGGCAGGGGGCGGGGAAATGCTCCACAATACGTATTGGGGAAATGCTCCCCAATACGTATTGCATGTTCATATGTATTTCGGAGACTCGGGCATTGCGCAATGATTTTGGAAGCACAGTTGTACTTCCTAAAGAAACTGAAATTCAAAAGATCTCAATTCGTTTCGGATTCGTTCGGGGTTCTGTCAGGGTTCTGTGCGGTTCTGTGCGACGTCGTGTGTAAACACGGAAAAATAATACGTATTAGGTCAGGATTTCTTTTGGATTCTGTCTGCTTTGGACCCCGTGTGATAAGGTCCATAGACTTGCATCTACTTCCTCAGATGCATGGGGTAGAGTAGAAAGTCCAGGGACATACATATATAGTAGTCTGTGTGCGAATACAAAACTTTGTGAATGTGGAGAGGAAGTGACTAGTTCAGTTTTAATGATAGTTGTTGGGGGGGAGAAGGTAGAAGGAGGGCTGTTGCCTAAAACCAAGGTTAGTAGATAAACATATGAATGAATAATAATAATAATAATAATAATAATTTTTATTTATATCCCGCCCCTCTGCCAAGCAATCGGGGCGGCGTACAGTATTCAAAATATCAAAACAAGTCACATCAAATCAGATCCCATCCCTCATTCCCACCCCCACTCACCCCCCAAAAACAAATCAAACCAAACAAATTAAAGACAATTATTAGAAATATACAATATAAAATATACAGTATACAATATAAAAAACATGATCACATGATTGCATTGCCGCAGCTGCTCTGGGTGAAGGGGTGGGCTAGATAGCTTCTGGAGGGACTCTCTTCCACCACAACCACTACAGATGGTAAATGGCTGGGGGATGGGCTAAATAGCCTCCAAAGAGGTCTTCTTCCACCGCTGCCACTGCAGATGGTAAATTGGTGGAGGGATGGGCTAAATAGCCTCCATGGATGTTCTCTTCCACCGCCGCCACAAAGGGGATGGAATCAAAGCTGGATAGGGCACACACCCTTCCACGGTGGTGATGAGGAGGGAGATGATGTCCTAGGCTTGGCTTTCTTGCCACGCCTGCCCTCACCATCGCCGCTGCACTAGTGTAGCCAGTGGTTGGGCTGGGGAATGCTGGGGGCGCCTTTTGAAGGTTCCCTCTGAGGCCAGGTGTTACACTGGGGGAGGAGGGCAGGCAAACACACACACACACACGCCACTCCTCTTCTCAGCCTCCTCCTCGGTGTAGCCGGTGTTCGGGCAGAGGAGGGGAGCCCCTTTTGAAGGTTCCTTCTGAGGCCAGGTGTTGCACTGGGGGAGAATGAGTATTGGGATGTAGTGTGGGAACCAAAAAGAAGATGTAATGAACTGGCCAAGAGAGCCCTGGGGGATTAGCTACTGTGATAATGTACATAGTGTGCCAAAAAACCATTGTTTCTGTTCAACATCTGCTGATGGACAGCAGTTTGTTGATATATTCCAATCCTGCCATTTCTCTTTCCAATCTTTCTTTCACCCTTTTTTCCCCTTTTTTTTTATTTTGTTTAAGGACTGCTGTTCTGAGGTCTGAGATGGAATGCCTATGAAGACTAAAGTGTTCTGCGGCTGGTTTTTGTGTACACTTGGCCTTTGGTATCTGCTGGGATTTGGTTCTAGGACACACATACACACACACCATGGATACCAAAAATTGTGGATACTCAAGTCCTATTAGACACAATGGCACAGTAAAATGGCAAAATGAAAGTTTGCTTTTTGGATTTTGTATCTTTGTAAAAATATTTTCAAGCCATGGATGGTTGAATCTGTGAATAAAAAATAAAATGTGGGACAACTGTATTCCCATTCCTAATGTCTGATTTATATACATTTATCCTCTGCTGCAGGGCCTGACCTGTTTGTCCAATGCAGAGTGCTGAAGAGCATTGTTGCCATAGTATGGCACATATCACATTGGAGGATGTGTCTTATCCCCCAATAACCATTGCTAAAAGTGAATTTCTTACCTCTTCTCCACATCCACAAAATTTTGTATTTCTATTGACATTCTCACACACAGACCCATATATAGGACTGTTCCTGGACTTTCCACTCCATCCCATGCACCTGAGGAAGTAGACACAAGTCTGCTAAAGCTCATGCTACGAACTTCTCTCTTTCAGTTAGCCTCAAAGGTGCTACAAGAACCCTTTGCATCCACAAATAATGTGGAACTTGTTATTAATTCCTTTTTCCAATGATGAAGTTGGTGACATCCAGGCTAGTGGGGCCACAAATCCACCCTGTTTTAATAGAGACTTTAAATAGAGACTTTGTAGGTTCTGATCCCTATCCTCCAAACAGATCCAGCAGTTTGGGTAGCTTACTTAACATCTAGAGCAAAGTCACTGACTCATTGAAATGAAACCCCCCAGGTATAATTCTAGCCCTCCACATTTGAGGATTTGACTTTTGTGGATTTGATTATTTGCAGATTAGATTAATATGTTCTATCTAGGAAACCCTAAGTCCTTCTGTACAACTGTGCCAGATATCAGCCTTAGAGTTGTGCTGAAGGGCCTAGAGATTACTAGAGAAAAACTTCTCTAAACATTTGTATGTCCTCCAGTGTGATTCTCTGGTCAACTTCTGGAAGATGTTGACCATAGAATTGTGCTGGAGGACCTAGAGATTTCCAGAGAGGTGCTCTTTCAGGAGAAAAAAATAGTGGTTGGTTTGTTTTCAGTTTTTCCACTGGTGGGGGGGGGACCTGTGTCTCTAACCCATGTGAAGGGCCCACTGTACTCTTCTAGTTCTGGAAGTTTGGTTTGGCTAAGGCAGACTATCACATGGATGATTCCAGGACTGTTTTGTAATGTATTTTCATGCTGCTTCCTCATGCTCTGTTGTGGGTGTTGAAGTGACAACAAGGTCGACTGTAGAAGAGGGTGTTTGCATCACAAGCCAGTAATTTATAGCATTCAGATTAACTAAAATTAACTATTCTTGTTGCTTTTGAGAAACAAGGCAGCAAATACTTATATTATTTCAATGATGATGCAATTAACAACTTCGAGGAATCTTGGAACTGTAGATATACCTAATTATATTTTAAAATAAGCTCCCAAGCTCAGTATTTACCCATCCCACATTACTGGACTGATTTCAGAAATTATTTGCAGGAAACAAAATTTTCACATACAATATCCAACTGAACCATACACTGGAAATTTTATACAGGTTAATTCTATCCAGATCAAGAGAACATTTAGGTTGAAAGAGTATCTGGCTGCAGAAGGGTAGCCCAAGTACTGCTGGCTGGGAATTGTGAGAGTTTAGTTAATAAAAAGATGGTCTTTGTGCCACAGACAGAAAAGGAGTGAATATGTCTGAGCTGGCAGAATGGTAGTTATAAACCTTTTGGACTGTTAGCCCATAATCCTGAAGTAACTAATTTTTGCCACTGATTGTAATGTATGTGTGTACAAGAAACATTGTTTCTTTGCTTCCATTCTAGTATCTCACCATTTTTTCCCTTTCTTCCAGTGATCTACTTTCATTAAACCTCATGATTTTGTTTCACTCATTTTACCTCAAACAGGTTAAAACAGAACCAAAGACAGTAGCATCTTTTGAAGATTTTGTATTGTGAATCCTCTTGTTGTCTTCCTTCAAGTCATTTCGGACTTATGCTGACCCTAAGGCAAACCTGTCATGGAGCTTTCTTGGACAAGATTTGTTCAGAGGGGAGTTGTGTTTGGCTTCCCCTAAGGCTGAGAGAATGTCATTTGCCCAATGTCACCCAGTGGATTTTCAAGACTGAGCAGGAATTCAAATGCTGATTTCCAGACTCATAGTCCAATGCTCAAACCATTACACCATGCTGACTTTCATTGCATATCCTCTACATAATTGCAATAAAGCAGAAATTCTGATTGCCCAGCTGGTGCATGGCTTGGCTAGAAAGCAAAACAAGCCCTCTTACAGATGAAAAGGATGTTTTCCAGATGAGACCTCTGTCAATAATGCATCTTTATCTGTATAGTTGCTTGAACATTAGAAGAAGGAAGATAGGGAGCTGCTTTATACTGAGTCAGACCATTGGTCCGTTTAGCTTAGTACTCCACTCTGACTGGCAGCAGCTTGCAGAGATTCAAGCAGAATTCTTTCCTGGCCCTTCTTGCAGATCCCTGGCATTGCATTCTCCCCAGAACTGGGACTCAAGGTAGCTTACAAAAATAAAAACAAACACAGATAAAATCTCATATAGGTAAAGCCATACAAAAGTTACTGTTCAAATGTAATTAAACTGCCTACAGAATTAAAACTATGAAAAACATATTCATTAAAAAGAGGACAACATCAAAAACACACATAATATAGCACACGATTAAAAGACTTTGCTGTATAAACTGTCATTTCCCCTATCAGAAGAGAAAGGTCTTTACCTGCCTACAGAAAGATAAGAAGGAGGAAGGTTGTCTATCTCTTTTTCAAAGAGAGTTTGAGAGCCTGGAAACAATCACTCAGAAAGCTCTTATTAAACTGAACCCCCAGAACAGGCAATAACCCCTAGATTTTGGAAAGTTACTTTAAAAATAACTAGTTGCAGTTCCTCACAACTCAGATATTTACCAGCTCAAATATTTATTGTTTGCTTATTAAAAGAAAATTTGAATGCTGGCCAATGGAACAAAATATATTCTTTTCTGTCCACCTCATTTTGGGCTCAGCAGCAGAGATGGGAACTAAATTATCAGTTAACAAAAAGGGTTAACTTGCAACTAAAATGATTGACATCAGTTAAAATCGAACATTAACTCTGTCTGGGGTTTGGTTCTGGGAGAGGCATGAATGGGAAAAATGCAGGAGCTCAAGCCCATATTAGTCAATGAGTGATGACATGTGTGTGCCTGCATTGGCACACCTGTAGCTCCAATCCATGGGTGACTAACCTGCCATACATTTTGTATATCTGTATGGTGTATATTGTAATATCTGTATATTTATCTCTAAGATATACATATACATTAAGTGCAATACTAATTGTACAATTAGTACAAATCAAAATTCATATAGATCGGATCAAAAGCAGTGTAACAAAATAACTTGTTTTAAAAATCAAAGGCTAAAATAACAAATGTCAGAGTGATAATACTACCTAAAAATGTGCTCATAATGGGGGGAGGAGAATAAAAATGTTTTGACCTTGTGTCAAAAAATGAAAGGCAAGCACCAGAAGGACTATATTTGGCAGTGGTTCTCAACCTTTGATCCTCCAGATGTTTTGGACTTCAGTTCCCAAAATTCTTGATTGTTGGCCAAGCTAGCTGGGGCTTCTGGGAGTTGAAGTCCCAAACACCTGGAGGACCAAAGGTTCTGTGAACCACTGTTCTGTGGGGATGGCATCCCTTAACTCTGGGATAGGAAAGGAAGCTACTAATGAATTACCTTGATCCCAAGCTATCTGTTATATTTTAGCATGAGTGGGTACTTAAAGCAAGACCTCGGATATAATAAGTCTCAGGAGTCAGCAGATTATATTGTGTTAAACAGATTTATGGTTGGGAGCTGCTCTGAGTTTTTAAAACAGGGAAAAGATTCATACACCACCCTGTTGTTGAACTGCAAATTCAATGATTGCCTGAGCCACATTGCCAATAGTAAAGAATGCTAGGTGTTGCAATCCAACATCTAGTGGAGGGCCACATAATTCCCACCACCATTTTAAAATGATAAGCAGGATAATGCGATAATTAAAATTTATTCCATAACAGAGATTCAGTGTAACACTTACAGATTGTCTTTATTAATGAGAATGCTGTGAAAAGAATGCTGTGTTGTTAATTGCAGATTAAAGATAGTTCTGTTCTTTGTTGATCCATATAAAATAATCACAAGTGTTCATACTGTGCCTGTTCAATCTAAGTTATTTGTTTTTATTGTTTACTTTCATTTAAAATTGCACCAGTGCCCATCAAGAAGTTTTCAAAAGAAGATTTCAAAATCCTAAAATCAATGTGACAAAACAGATGGGCTGATGGAACAAAGGAGGTAAGAAAGAAACTTTCCCTCTAAAATATGCACCATTTCTGTCTTCCAAATGACAGCATATTATGCTTTGTTAATCTCTGAGATGGGGTTCGAGCAGTTGATGTGCTGGACCCCAGATCCACTACTACAACCTAGTGCCCAAAGCACCCTCTTAAATGAGATCAGTTCAGCTGATGTGAACTCTGTATTCATTTTAAAATTTCTATCCCCTCCTCCTCCTCCTCCTCCTCCTTTGTACTGCTACTGCTACTACTACTTAAGACAGCTTCAAAAGAGAAGTATAGGAGATAATTAAAATACAATAAAATTACTAAACTGCAAACTCAGGTTCTGCATTTACATGTCAGCACACTAGACTATAGTTTAGTGTGACAAAATTGAGCAGGAACATGGTGCATGTCGCTCTGGCTCACACATTTGCTGTCCTATTGTCTCTCAAGAGCAGATTTCAGAAGATTTCACTCCCACTTTTAGCAAATTATATCCTTCTGTTTCATTTGAAGAGGGAACTGTGTTTAACATTAACTATGGTTAATTTAAACAAGCCAGCTTCAGAAACCAAGTAAATATTAACCATGGTCTGTCACTCTAGATGACATGACAAACTAGTTAAGAGAAATTGAAACCAAAAAGCTCTGAACTCACAGCTATGGAGGAGAACTGGTGCAGGGGAAACATGATATTACAGAGCCCACTGCAACTATTTGATAATAGTAAAAAGCAGCCCTATAATCAACCCTGTTAAAAGTCTCATCCAGTAATTCCAAACCTTTTGGTCCAGATCCTGATGAGTCAAATCATTGTGGAATAGATCATTATAAACATTTGGTATTTTTGCTGCTCACACAATGGGCACCCAAGACTTTATTACATATGCAGACACCACATCTTCTGATCAGTGATTGGCACATTTAGGGTGGCAAGTAGAAATGATCCAATATTATTATGTCTGTGGGGCATTCTGATATGCCAACATTCAGTCAAATCTCGGTCACTGAGACATGAAACACTGCAGAAATAAACCACTTTAATTGTCATGGCTTTTTTGTTGTTAACTGCCTTCACGTCCATCTCGACCCATGACAACCCTATGGATGAGACATCTCCAGACCCCCCTGTCCTCTACTGCTCTGCCCAGCTCCTGCAACCTCATATTCATGGCCTCTTTAATAAAGTCCATCCATCTAGCATGTGGCCTTCCTCTCTTTCTACTTCCTCCACCTTTCCTAACATTATTGTCGTTTCCAAAGATTCATGCCTTCTCATGATGTGTCCAAAGTATGACAGTCTCTAAGTCTTGTCATCTTGGCTTCTACGGATATTTCTGGCTTGATCTGTTCTAGGACTGATTAGTTTGTCCTTTTGGCTGTCCATGGGCTCCTCAGCACTCTTCTCCAGCACCACATTATCTCAAATGAATTGATTTTCTTCCTATCATCCTTCTTAACTGTCCAGCTGTCAAATCCATACATGGTATAATACAATGGTTTGCATGATTCTACCTTTTGTGCTGAGTTGTATATCTTTGCATTTTAGAATCTTTTCTAGTTCTTTCATAGCCACCCTCCCCATTCTTAGTCTTCTCGTGATTTCCTGTCTGCAGGCCCCATTCCAATCAATGTTTGATCCCAGATATGAGAACTTTTTTACTATTTCTATTTCCTTATTGTCTAGTTTGAATGTGTGTAAGTTTTCTGTGGTCATTATTTTTGTTTTCTTTATGTTCAATGTTAAGCTTGCCTTTGCACTTTTTTTTTTATCTTCCTTAGTAGTTGTTCCAGGTCTGTGAGGCTTTCTGCTAGTATTATGGTGTTGTCAGTGTGGATTGCAACAGTTCTATTGTTATATCATCTGTTCCTGGAGGAGCCCTGATGGCACAGTGGTTAAATGCCTGTACTGCAGCCACTCACTCATAAACCACAAGGTTGCAAGTTCAATACTATCCAGGGCTCAGGCTTGACTCAGGCCTGCATCCTTCAGAAGTCACTAAAATGAGTACCCAACTGTTGGGGGGCAATGAGCTTACAGTTGTAAACCGCTTAGACACTGCATAGCATGGTATGAAGCGGTATATAAATGAAGCTGCTTTGCTTTGCTTTGGAGTCTTGTTTTTTGACATTTCTTTTGTTGCAGCTTCCACCTCAGTTTTTTTAGAATTTGGGCTTCATCTTCATATGGCTCTTCGCTCCATGTGTCCCTTCATTTTGTCATCTCTTTTGTATAGTTCTTCTGTGTATTGCATCCAACATCTTTTTATTCCTTCCTGGTCTTGAATTATGTTATTTTTATTGTCATAGAGTGTCCTGGTCCTTGGTTTGAACTTTCCCTTGATTTCTTGAATCTTGTGTAATAGGTCTCTCATTGTTCCCTTTTTGTTGTTATCTTCTATTTCTTTACATTTGTCATTGTAATAATTTTCCTTATCTTTGCACACTAGCCGTTGTACTGTTGCATTCATGTTTCTTAGTTTATTCCTATCTCCTTTTTGTTTTGTTTCTCTTCTTTGCTTTATTGCTTGTAGCATTTTATCTGTCATCCATGTCATGGCTTAATCCTGTGGAATCCTGGAATCTGTAGGCTGGTGAAGTATTCAGTCTGGTTCGTCAGAATGCTCAGGGTGCCTCACCAAACAACAGATCCCAGGATTCTGTTGGATATAGTAATGACAGTTAAAGTGGCTTCAAACTATATTTTTCCAGTGTGGATACACCCTTGGGTATCCTCACCACAGATTTAAGATACACTTTTCATTCAGCAGCCTTTCTGGTGTGCTTTTCCTAGTTTGTTTACTTAGAATATAAATATTAAATGGTTACTTTTGTTGTTGTTATTGTTGTTAATTGCCCTCGAGTTGATCTCAACCCATGGCGACCCTATGGATGAGACATCTTCAAAAAACCCTGTCCTCCACTGCTCTGCTTAAATCCTACAAACCCATACCCATGACCTCCTTAATAGAGTCCATCAATCTGGCATGTGGCCTTCCTCTCTTCCTACTTTTCTCTGCCTTTTCCAGCCTTATTGTCTTTTCCCATGAGTCTTCTCTTCTCATGATGTGTCCAAAGTACAACAGCCTCAGTTTGGTCATCTTGGGGGAGGGGGTTGCAGATGGGCGGCCATGGGCCGCCCTGGGAAGTAGCAGATTGGGGCCGAGGCTGCCCCACACCTCAGCCCCAATCCTCTCTTTCACCACCTGGGAAAGGAGCGCTAAAATAGCGCTCCTTCCACAAGCCATGAAAGGGGTGCCCGAAGAGCCGCCATGCGGTTCTTTTGTGCCTCTTCTAGCTCTGTGTGTCTGGATGCTGAGCTGGAAGGACATCATCAGAGCACCTCCCGTGTGCAACGGCAGGCGCTCCGATGACGTCCTTGGGAAGGGGTTGGGGCGCCCGGCATGTGGCTGCCCCTCCCCTTCCCTGCCTCCAAGATGGCACTTTGCACCATCTGCAGAGGCCCATAGCTTCTGGGGAGGTTTCCAGCTTGATCTGCTCTAGGACCCATTTGTTTGTCTTTTGGGCTGTCCATGGGATCCTCAGCACTCTTCTCCAGCACCACATCTCAAATGAATTGATTTTCTTCCTATCATCTTTCTTAACTGTCCAGCTTTCACGTCCATACATGGTAATTGGGAATACGATAGCTTGTATGATTCTAACTTTTGTGCTGAGTTGTATATCTTATCATTTTAGAATCTTTTCTAGTTCTTTCATAGCCACCCTCCGCATTCTTAATCTTCTGATTTTGTGACTGCCGGCCCCATTTCTTTCAATGTTTGATCCCAGGTATGAGAATTCTGTTACTATTTCTATTTCTTCATTGCCTAGGTTGAACTTGTGAAGGTCCTCGGTGGTCATTATTTTTGTTTTCTTGATATTCAACATTTTAGAATCTTTTCTAGTTCTTTCATATCCACCCTCCCCATTCTTTGCACTTTCTTAGGTGTTCCAGGTCTGTGAGATTTTCTGCTAGTATTATAGTGTCATCTGCATATCTTAGATCGTTGATATTCCTTCCTTCTATTTTCAAGCCTGCTTTTCTTATAATATGTTCTGCATACATACTGAACAGATAGGGTGTGAGGATGCAACCTTGTCTGATCCCTTTGCCAATTGGGAACCATTCTGTTTCTCTGTGTTCTGTTCTGACAGTAGCCTCTTGTCCTGAGTACAGATTCCTCATCAGACCTATCAAATGTGTTACTACTGTGCATTTTGTAGTCAATAGCACATCTGTAATTTTGTTTACAAAATGCTTTATTTGTCTTGTCAATATTTGTATGTGCAATCATCTTGCCAAAGAGTAAAATGCAGCATGATCTGGATGTTGTGATGGATGTCTTTAAACAGAAAACCTTACAGCAAAATTATTATAGTCCTTATGTTTCAGGGTTCTATGGCAGCAAACTCATTTTCCTCAGTTAGCTTTGTAACCAAGGGCCCTTGTTTCTTTGGTGAACACACAGAATGAAAACTTGTACTAATTAGTGAAACAAAAGAAGTGTCAACATTGCTTATCTCACTAGTTGTCTAGATTCTGTAATGATCTTCTAAGAAAAATGATTACTACTGTTTTATTAATATTCTCAAGCAATTACAGTGTTAATGAATGATTTCATACCAACTTTTTAAAATTAAACAGATTTAGTATTTCATGCAGTTTTTATTGGCTTATTTCTTTGATAAAAACACATGCTTATGTATTTACCTTTGATAAAATGTCATCTTAGAAGAAAATAACTGGTCCCCATTAGTTTTCTACTATAATTATCCAAAACCTAGTTTTCTAAAATGATTTGTTAATTTGGGAATTTGTATATTTTAAAAATATTTTCAAGCCATGGATTCTTAAATCCAGGGATAAAAAAATCTGTGGCTATGGAGGGCTGACTGTAGTGTTCCCATCAGTGTCTGGTGGCTATGTATTGGCAATCTCCAGCCACCTTTAGATATTCAAAGGATGTAAAAGAATGCAAAGGATGCAAAAGGTTTCAAAGTATGTAAAAAACGTGGTTATATTGTTGGAGTGGAAGCAGGATCTTGGCACCAGGCTCTACACCACCAAAGATTGTCCAGATCAAGACTGTGTAAACAGTTCCTGTGAACATACCAACTGTATATTTATAGTGGACAACAACATTTCACAGATGAAAACTGTATGGCCAAGCAACATTAATGTATGATCACAATGACAAGAGTTATTAATGAATAATAACATAATATAATATAATATAATATAATATAAGAAAATCTACTGGGTGGCCTTGGGCAAATCATACTCTCTCAGTCTCAGAGGAAGGCAATGGCAAACCCCCTCTGAACAAACTTTGCCAAGAAAACCCTATAATAGGTTTGCCTTGGGTCACCATAAGTCAGAAATGACTTGAAGGTATAATACAACAACAACAACAGTAACAACAACAACAACAACAACAACATAATATAACAAAATATAATATAATGGAACATGATTAGTTAAATATATGGAAATGTAAAGAGTCAAATCACGTATGTATTATAACCTTACTTGTAAGATATGTTTTTATACCACTACTTATTTGCAGAAATCCCAAAGTTGGATTTCTTTAGATTTTTAAAACAGTTTTCAACACCATGATGCAAAAGAACAGTATGAACACAATAATTTAATATTTTGGACAGTTCAGAATGATTGTTGGTGTGGGGGAAGCCAAATTTTAAAAAGAAAAAACCAATGAACACCTAAAATATGCCAACATGATATAACACTGATATTTAGGGATGTAAAAATTATTATTATTATTATTATTATTATTATTATTATTACATCAGTAAAAATTATAGTAAAACATTCAGTAAAAATTATATTTTTTTTACATCAGTAAAAATATAATACAAACACAAAAATACAATCGATAAAACATTAACATTATTAATAATTCAATAAAATAGCCAGTCATCATCAAACACCCAAAAACCATGCAATAGAATCAGAGGTGGTACATTTTAGCTTAAAAGTCTACTATAGGAGATCAGGTGGATAGGCCCACCAGAAGAGATCCATCTTAACTGCCTTCTTAAAGGCATCTAAGGTAGTGATAAGACAGATCTCTTCCAGTAGGCTGGAAGATGATTGATGCACATTGCGACCAATGCACAATGAAATTGGTGTATAACAGAACTGATGTGGATCAGTCCTCATCAGGACACTGACTGGGGATTGCAGAGGCACATTGGGACACTCTTGCCACATTGGGACACTCTTCACAATCCACTAGCAGGATTTCTCTGCCACATCACTAAGTATATGTAAAGTTGTGGAACACATTCTGTGAAAGAAGAATCTGGCCATATTTGAAACTGTCAAACACAATAAAATTCTTTTCTTCCTCTAAATATATTAATGCCAACTTCTTAAACCTAGCTTGGAAATGTCAACCAGGGTAGATCGATTAGTATACACGCAATGTGAAGATCCCAAGTCAATAACCTATATGCTGCATTTTGGATGTCTTCAAATTCCAAAATGACCTTAAGGGGAGCAACCACATAGAGCATATCTCCAGATTACTAAAGTGCAGATCACAGTGGCCAGGCTGTCTGGAAACAGATGTAGTTGAAATAGCCTAATGACAGTGATGGATTTAGAAACCCACTCAAGTTGCAGACTTCATAGAATGCTACTGTATCTAGTGATGGTGATCCCCTAATTCCATTCATGAACACTTATCCACAATGCCTCAGTATTATCATCTTCTTAACACTTATCCAGCCCTTCATTGCTTTGAAACACAGATGTAGTTTGCTCAGAGTATCTTCTGATTCTGATGCAATGCTGGGTATCATCGGCATACTGATGGCACTATGCCACAAATGACCTAATGGCTATACCAAGGGGAGTCATATTTCAAACAGCATTAGGAAAAATGTTTTGTTTTATCCAAATGAAGTCTTTGGGCAAATCTACACTGACAGGAAAATGCAGCTTACCTTCAGGTTACCGTGATCTGTAGGGACCATGGGCTTGTCTATACACACTGAAACTGGTTCAACACAGGTTTCCTTTCTGAACACACTCCAGTCTGATAAATCGTAGTATGCAGCCATGGCCACTCCAGGTTTTTTTTCTCTGTCCCCGTCCACCACCACCCTCCTGATACATGTGAATGAACGTATTCTGAATTACAATTTTTTAAAAAGTAGTTTAAAATGCAGTACCAACAAATCCAGCAAAAAACACTGCTGTCAATCCACAACTGATACAGGAGGATCAGAAACCATGGAGAGACTGAAAAAGAGTAATACAGGCCCCATCTGCACAGGCTTAATGAACTGGCTACCCGCTGTACTCTTGGCAGCCAGACCAGATGATGCACAGCCCAAAACCTTGCTTTGACGTGAAGAGACCAGATGACCTCTGGCTCATTCAACACCAGAATTGAAATATACCCTGCTTAAGAGACATTTTAAAAACCAACCTTTTGCTCTGGATCTTCCTGGAAGAACCAGAGCCCTTTGTTCCAATGGTGGGTGGCTGTTCAGACACATGTCTCACTCTGTCACCAAGCACGTCCACAATTGCTGTGGGCCACTTTCTCTGAGGTCAAAACAAAGTGCCCAGCATGTGATTATCACTGGATGCATCATTCTGATCTCAGAGAGAAGTGAGGAGGGTATATACAAACAGTCACCCAGTGTCAGAACAGAGGCCCTGGTAACAAGTGTTAGACTTGGAGCTTAAGGCTTCAGTATGGTTCAGGCTGCATTTTGCATTGTAGACTTGTAGACCTTGTTTGCCTTGCTAAAGAATGGGCCAAGGAAAAGTTCTCCCTGCCTCTGGATGATACAGGGAGATGGAGGAATTGCATCCCAATGCCAAAAGATAAGATGGTCCAATTCATCTCGGCAGCTGTAGACAACTCAGTAATTGGTATGGGAATGTTTTCCCTTTGCTTAGCCCAGTCCCTGTAGGTTAGATGACGTGGTGTTTTCTAGAAGTTTTTGTAGAAGGGGAAAGATATATATGATGCTGTCAAACATAGGCTTTTGCTTCACAGCCGTGTGCAGCCCTACATAGCCAGTATGTAAGCAGGGGTTTCTTTTCTTCTTACATACCTATTTGTTGAAGCTAGAGTGTGTATGTATGTATGCCTTGTCTTTCTGTTATTCTACTTGTTTAAATGAAACAGCCTTTCTCAAGACCAGGACTGTGTGGTCATTTCACCTGCCTCATATGCTAAACCAGCAGTATATCCAAGCTAGGGTCTTGTGCTGCAAATGTTACACAAGGAGAGGGTTGGGTGAGCTCCAGAGCCAGATTACTTCAGGCTGCTCCCAGAGTATCCTAGCCAATAAAAACAGGACCACAGTCACTCTCCTGTTCCTCCTCAAATAAGGTCATGCATTAGTGACTAGGGACAATTTCCACACATATAACATGCCAGAACCTTGACTAGAAATGATCTAGAAAATATATCCTGAGAATATCTGTTGTTGAGCCATCACTGCCCTTTCAAGCATCTCAGAATGTATTGCAATGAGTTCATAGAAGAGAAAATAAGCATGCCAAAAGATAAGACATTCAAAAGATAAGAAAAGCATAGCACCATGCCACAAATGACATAAACATGCCAAAAGATAAGAAGAAAAAATACAGTCAGCCCTCTATACCCATAGATTTTTTTATCCATGGGTTCAAGCATCTACAGTTTGAAAATATTTTAAAAAATATAAATTCTAAAAAGCAAACCTTGATTTTGCAATTTTATGTAAGGGATACATGCCACTGTATTTAATGGGATTTGGACATTCACAGATTTTGGTATCCACTGGTGGTCCTGGAACCAAACCCCAGAAGATACCAAGGGCTCGCTGTGTGGTGCTTAGGATATTGGGCTAGGAACTGTGGAGACTCAAGTTCAAGTCTTCACTTAGCTATGAAGCTCCCTGAGTGATCTTTGGGAGTTATTCTCTCTTAGCCTGATCTACCTCATGGGGTTGTTTTGAGGATAAAAATGAAGAAGACTACATACATGACCTTGAGCTCCCTGAAGGAAATGTGGGGGATATAAATGTAACAAACAAAATAAAGCACTCTTACATTCCTGACTCTGTCACACATTTGAGGCTTTTAAGCTGAGGCTGCCTATCTGCTCTTAGAAGTGAGAAAGTTTTTTGCTTGTGTGTTGTTGTTTTTAATAGTGTAATCAACAACTGTAAAAGAGATGACAAAGCTAGAACAACATTAAGGGTTTTTAGCACTATCAATATGGCAGCTGTTACTGGGGGTGAGCTCTAGATGACCTCTCAAAAGCTTGCATTGTGGTTAATGGTTTCTCAATAGTCAATCGTAAGTGTTTGATTCCTGGGAAAATAAGAATGATGGCTTTCTTCTTTGCAAATTTTCCCTCAAGCTACAGGCAGGCAACTTCCCTTGCTTCTTGTCTCTTTCAAATGCTGCCCTCTCTTCTTCCTCCTCATCTCTGCCGTATCTTAATATTCCAAACTGAAATCCAATCACTAAAATACATGAGCTGGTAGCCGCTAGTTGAACATTTCCATTTATCTCCAGTAGCTTGCTTGCAGCCTGAGACAAAGAGGCTCTTTTGGAAAATACATCCCAGGAAGAGAGCAACAAGTACTAATGTACCAAAAGCTTTCTTCAATTATCTTTGGGCCTAAGCAGACTGCCAGAAATAGTGCACATTAAATTGAGGCACTACCCTGGCTCAGTGCTAGGGAATCATGGGAATTGTATTTTTTTCTGAGACATCGAGCCTTCTCTGTCAGGGAGCTCTGGTGCCACAATAAATGACAGTTCCCATGATTCCCTAGCACTGAGCCAGGGCAGTGCCTCAATTTAATGTGCACTATTTCTGGCAGTCTGCAAAGGCCCTTTGTTTTCTTTTGTTTCCTCAAGAATCTCTGAAAATCCAGGAATATTTGAGCAACATCATCATAAGTTTTGGACTACTCTGCAGGGCACCCTGATCTCTCTCTTTCCCTCCCTCCCTCTCTTTCCCCTTGACCCAAACTGGTGATATTCTATCCAAGCAAGCAGTTAACAAATTTCAAGAGAGTTAACCTCTCTACCACAGTTAACATATTTCATTATGTTGCACCTAAGCAGCACAGCTGCATGAAACAGATGTCAAACAATGGTTTAAGAATGATAAGCATGATTATACCTTTCTGTCTCTCTCTCCTCCAGATTGTTGTCATTGTCAGGCAGTGAAGTTTCATTTGCGATTTCAGCTGCCATGCACCTGTTTAATGGGAAATGCAGGAAACGGTACCCACGCTCACAAAAGGATAGGTTTCAAAAATCCATGTCACCCTTTCTCTTGCTTTGTGGAAGCTTAGTGTAAATGTTTAAATCCAGAGATGGTGGATGAAAGGAGTAGAAGCTATTCTTAAGAAAGGAAAAGGAATCCAATTTAACTCAATTTTAAGGGAATTTATCCACCTCATTGCCTACAAGAATATTAACACATATCTTGGTTGCCATTATCAGGGGAAATAGGAGCCATCAGATGCTTTCTTTTGTCTCTTTTTAAAAATTACATGCCAGTAACTAAAAATGTATATATGGGGGGGGGGGAGACTTTAAATATACTTCAGTTAACTGGAAAAAATATTTAATACCTTTATATTTAGTGCAATAAATAAAATAATGCATATATTAGGAGCAATGTGAACCAAAATATAAATGAACTTCTATATAGGAAAAGAGACAAATCTTGCAACACAACATATAACTTGAACAGAACAAGACTGTTGGTGGGATTTTGAGAAATGCAGTAAAATGATATTTACTCATATCCAGATAGTTTGGGCATGAACTGGCATCAACATGAACTAGGATCTTCTCATCTCTAGATAGTTTCATCATTAACTCTCTTGTCCTCCACACATGATGGGGAAGATTTTGCATATAACTATTTATTTTCTTACCCTTAAAGCAGAGAATAAGCATACAACCAACTAAAAAACTGCATTTGTCATATTGTGCTGTGCCAAGACTGACAATTTGGGTATACTGAAGGGGAATCCCTATGTTTGAGTCAATGGGTACATTTGGAGTATTGAGAGTGTTGTTGGCTGCCAGAGTAGAGGCTTCCAAAGGAGAGGGGCTTGATTATTCACAAAAATGGTAGCCATGGTGGACATAGATAATCATAATTCACCCATTTCCCCAAAAGCAGTTTGGTGAAAGCAGAAGAAAAGTAATTGTCACAAAACTAATCACAAGGCAGAAGAAAGGTTTGAACTCTTTAAAATATGCATACACAAGTATTTTCAACCCATAGTTTCCTGCTCCAAGATCTGTTTCAAATTAAAGAGGCTCAGGAGTTTATCACACGGGAGGCAAAGTGCCTAAATCCTGTGGATAAATGAGGTTTAAATCCCAAGAAAAACCTGCAAAAGCGGGATTGTTTTCAGACACATCAGGCTAATTGAGCATTAATGTGACATTAAACCATGCAGAAAATGGGCAAAATCTCTCCACTTTTTACTTTTGGGAAAATCCTGAAAGTAAAAAGTGGCACGATTTTATGACTTTCTGCATGGGTTAATGTCATGTTAGTGCTCAATTAACCCAATGTCATCTGAAAACAATCCCGCTTCTGCAGGTTTTCTCTGGATTTAAATCCCCTTTATCCATGGGATGTGGGTGCTGCCCTTTCATGTGACAAAGTTTTCAGAGAGATAAGTAATCTAACCCTGTGGTGATCTGAGCCCATGCCGACAGGAAAGATCAATAGTACAAATGCATTCAAGCTATCACAATTATAAAGTTCTGTATAAACAAAAATTCAGGATTCCAGTCTTACAAACAAAATTATTGAGCACCCTTACATGTCTTTTATAGACTTTTACCATCAATATCAGGGGATTGGGAGTACAGGACAAAGTGGTGCGAAACAAAATCTTGGAACAGTTACCTTTTCAGAGTATAATTCCCAGGATCCCCCAAGAAAACAGGCAATGGCCATGCTAGCAGGGAGATTCTGGGAGTTGTAATGCATGAAAAAAATAACTTATTCAAGATCCAATTTGAAGCTCCCAGCTCCCGGTAAACAATTTCAAAATACCTAATAAAGCTATATCAGTGGTATTGTCTAACATGGATGGATGGGCCTCCCTCCCTGCCTTAAACTTGATATAAAAGTGCAACCCTGTCTTTAGTAACCTGGCAGATGGCAGAGGTCACATCATGCTCCTCTTTGGTTCTACAGCCCCAAGGAAACATATGCAGAGGTACAAACGTTAATTTCTTTTCTTTCAAACAGCTACCTATCATACATTCCTACAAAATAGGGATAATCAGCCCACAGGCAGCCTTTCTAAATCTAACTAGTGTAGGACTAAGAATCTTTGGCCCTGCAGCTGTTTTGAACTACAGCTTCCATATACCCTTACTGTTGGCCATATTAGGTGTCAGTGATTATAGCTACAGGACAAAACATTTGAAGGACAAAAGCTTCCTATCCAACTAGAATTAAGAACACCTCTAGACCAATACTACTTCACTAAGGGTGTTTCAAACACTAAATCAAGTTCATTTTCACACAGTAAGCATAAAGTTTCTTTGTTGTAAGTTTGATCTTAATGTATTTTTACTCTTCTGGAAAATTGGTTCTATCTTTGAGAAGATTTATTTTGTCATATAGTAGTGTATTATATTGTTTTGTGTTCATCTCTTTGTGTTCGTATTTTGTACGGTTATTTCAAGGTCAACTAATAAAAATTAATGGCTGGAATTCACAATCATCATTAAGAATGCGAGACCTAGAGCTACACATTTGTAACTGATTCATTTTCACAATCCCTATGTATTCAATAGTGTGGGGAATACATTTTGTTGTTTATGTTGCGTGGTTTCAAGTCATTTACGACTTATAGTGACCCTATGATGAACCTAACATTGGGTTTTCTTGGCAAGTTTTTTCAGAGGGAGTTTGTCATTGCCATCCTTTGAAGCTGAGAAAATGTGACTTGCCCAAGGTCACCCAGTGGATTTGCATGGCCAAGCCAGGAGTCACATTGATTGCAAAAGTCAACCAATCCTGACCTACCAGGCAGGAGCTACTGCAAATGACAGTGGTGATTTGGGTCCACCACTCTCCTGTGAGCAATCTCACATGTAAGAAGGAACTGCAACAGGGATTCTGTTTCTGGCTGTCACACAGGAGATAACTCACAAGCGGAGATGGACATGTCAGTCTCCTTCATCCCGATCAACAGCACGGACTCCCATTGCTCACAATGTCTGATGTGTAGTAAATCAAGAGGGGCAGTAGGGGAGAGCTGGCCACTTACACTATTATACTTAACTATTATACTAGTTTTCTTAGCTGATCTAGAATCTTGCCCACATTTTTTTAAAGGAGTCATGTTTCTATAAACCAATCTGAAAGACCCCATACACTTAACATAGATATGGCCTAATACCCGTCTACTGATAATCAGAAACTCTAGTTGGGCTTGAATTATGGGGTTTAGAGGTGTTTCATGATGTCCACATGGCCCATCCTCTGATTCCCCCCAACCATAGCCTTTTCTTTCTGGAACAATAGCTAAGGATAAGGTAATATATATATATTACCTTATCCTTAGCTATGGGGAATCATATAAGGGGACCATCTCCCTTCTGCTCCAGCCACTATGATTCAAGGGCTGCTCAAAACTGACATTCTCTAAAGTAGGGCAGAGAATTTGTAACAGAAAAATCTCATACTTGGGACCTTCACCAGATCAAAATTTATAGAACTTTTCAGAAAATAGTTCTTAGTTCCTCAAATCTTATAGGACATCTTGCCAGACTTTCAGCTAAAGAACCTGGATCCAACCACAGCAGAAAGAGAAAGCCCACTTTTTCAAGAAAGGCTTTGACATGCATTCTCATATTGAATAAACTTTGTGGTACATTTTGAGGACATCAATAATGCAATATTTTTGTGGATAGTAAACAGACACACACAAAAAGATTTCTATTAGTAACTGAAAATTGTAATAGTATTGTTAAGTATAAATTATACGGTTCAGTATAAATTGAGCCAATGTGGTGTAGTCATTTTGAGTGTTGAACTCAAATCTCTGCTTAGCCATGGAAACCACTGAGTGACCTTGGGCAAGTCACATTCTCTCAGCCTTAGAGAAAGGCAATGGCAAACTTCCTCTGAAGAAATCTTGCCATGAAAACCCAAGGAAAGGGTTATCCTAAGTTAGAGTTGACTTGAAGGCAAACAACAAATACATTTTACTGTTGTGTTACCTGTAAAACATAAATGTAATGTCTCATCACACTTGCAGAAGGACATGGATATTGAGGGGAAAGAAAGAGAAATTGTTATGAAAGCCCTGTGCCCCATCTAGACTATTCCAGTATTCCATCAGTAGTGCATATATCACTGGTTGAGAACCACTGTTTTGGAAAATGCCCAACAAGCTGTTATAAAACTAATATAGCCTTACACTTTAAATACATACAGCCTGTTAGCCTGATATTTTTCATCTTTTCTTAGATGCAAACCTGAAATCAATAGGATGCACTCCTAAGTAAGTACACATGATTGCAACTCTAGTGCCATATATGAAAATATCAACATAGTTTCTTCTGTACTCTGACTAGAGATGTTCTTGTTATCACATTTGATTAGTTATTTTGGGACAAATATGATTTTATGGCCATTCACAGCAGCTAATTGCTCATTAATTAACTTTCTTTATCATCTATCATATGCTAGAGAAAAGGCCATCCCTTCATTTTGCATGATAGAAAACCATGACCATGAAAATATTTGTCAAGTGGGATGAAAAACTGAAAATCACGTGTCTTAATTTACACTTGCTGAATACAAACCTAACATAATATAATATACATCTCATCTTCATTGCTAGGTACAAAGAGCAAACGATAATATGGGCTAAATTATCACTGATATGACAAGAGGTACAAAGTAAGACCTTCCCCTGTAACTGCAGAGAAGAAAAATGTCCAATTATTCTAATGTTCTTTTGACATTTTCAGTTTGCAATAGTATAAGTTCAATGAAGCCATTAAAATGTTGGTCTCCTTTAATTAATGGTGTGTGTTTCCTGCCAGTTACTGACTTTTAAAAACAAAACATTTTCTTCTACTTACCAGCTTTTAATAACTAAACATTTTCACTAGTTACTAACTTTTAATAATGAAACATTCAGTATAGTTGTGGAATAAATTAGTAGGCATTGCAATAGTAGACCTCAATATTTTCAACCCCATTTTGGGCTTTACGAACAAGCTATGGCTTGTTGTCCTCACAGAACTGCCTTAGAGTTACCTTGGGGGAGCCATGTGCATCTTCAGCCCACCAATGCAGGGTGGATGATATCAGAAGCACAGCCATGCCACTGATGTATCATTTTCAAAGTATCCATCCTGTTTCAGGAACTGCAAGAGGGAAGCAAAGGTGGAGGATCTCAACTTTGAGAGCTGGCTGAGTCATGAAGTCAGGCTAAGTTGCTCTCTTTTTGCTTCCCAGAACTGGGAAAACAATTAAGGAATGGAACTGAGTGTACTCAATGGGGTGAACTCAATCTGAAAGGCCCAATCACATATGAAGATAGGAAGTGATCTAATTTTTCAACCAAAAAGGGACTCACTGAAACATTCTCTTGTTACTGTTGTTACTGTTATGTGCTTTCAAGTCATTTCTGACTCATGGTGACCCTAAGGGTACCCTTTCATAGGGTTTTCCTAACAGGATTTATTCAGCTGGGGTGTGCCATTGCTCTCCACTGAGGGAGAGTGTTACTTGCCCAAGGTCACCCAGTGGGTTTTCATGATTAAGCAAGGATTCAGATCCTGGTCTCCAAAGTTGTAATCCAAACCATGCTGGTTCTCAACCTTCTCCTTTATTTTGTGCTTTTTAGATTTTCCCAGCAAGCATTTTTTTTTCACCTCCAATTAGGATCAAAGCTGAATTCAGGAGAGAAGCATGTGTGAGAAAACCAACAGAGGCCAGAATCCTCTGTTGACTTATGTTGCGAGAACCCTCAGGAAAACTAACTGGTAGTTTCTCTACTAGGGAAAAATAGTCTCTATAAAAATGAATGTACTGCCAGAACTCTTATTCTTGTGTCAGACAATCCCAGTAATACATAATGAATCAGTATTTAAGGAATGGCATAGAGAAATCTCTAAGTATATATGGGCTGGGAGAAAACCCATATTAAAAGGGAAAAAATTATATGATGCCAAAGAGAGGGGAGGCTTGGGATTCCTGAACTTTAAGCCATATTATCAGGAGGCCTGTTTGATGTGCATTAGAGAATGAGCAACACTACAAAATACTAGTTTATTAAATCTAGAAGAGGCAGAGCTAAGATTCGGGTGGCACACCTATCTTTGGTTTGATAAAGAAAAAGCAAATAAAGATTTTAACAATCATTATATTAGAAGAGCCCTATTGAAAATATGGAAAGTATATAAAAGAAGGTGCAGCCCATATACACCCCACTGGATATCACCACATGAGGCTTTCTATAAAAGAGAAAATATAATGCATGGATCACCCATGGGGATATGATTTTATTCAAGAGAAATGGATATAAAATAAAAACACAAGAAGAATTTTAAAATGATGGTATTCCATGACATTGGCTACTTCATAGGCAACTGAAAGAAAAAACAAAGATAGAAATAAAGAATCATGGAACAGTAAAAGAAATGACAAAATTGGGAAAAGTCTTATTAGGTGAGAATCAAAAAGTACTATCCAAAATTTACAAAAATATTATTTTTGATATTATTAAGATGGGAAAGAAGTGATTAAAGTATCTATGGTGAAATGCGTGCAAAATGTGGGTCACATAACTGAATTGGATAAATGGAAAAGGTGTGGGGGGAAAACAATAAAAATCCCACTAGCACAAAATATTAAAGAAAATTTACTTAAGATGCACCATAGATGGTACCTCACCCCCCAAAGACTCTCAAAGATATATAAACAAATTGACAAGTGCTTGAAGTACAGGAAGGAAACAGGAATGTTCTGTCACCAGTAATGGACTTGTGCAAAGATTAAGAAATTTTGGAATCATATAGACTAATTAATTGAAAAAATATTAAATCTAAAATTCCAAATGAAACCAGAAGTATATCTATTAGGGATTTACTATATGACAGCAGTGGTCAGGCTATTATTGGCACAAAAATGCAAAGAGTGTGAAATACCAAAAATAGATGACTGGTTATTAAAATTATTAGATATGATGGAATTAGATAAATTGACATGTCTTATGAGAAGTGAAACTGGGGAAATATGTGAAGGAATGGGAACAGATATTGAAATATATATGTGATCAATGGGGTATATTGATAAAAATGGATATATGGGTTTACTGATTAAAGTCGATGTGCAATTATATATCTATTAGGATTATAAGGGTAAATCCTTTGTTTTTGTAGAATTAAAATGATCTTTCTTTTATGTCTTTTGTATGTGACAAGATAACAGTTTGATTAAGAAATATAAGAAATAATAATGGAATATTAAAATGGAGTTCTTCTAGTCCTGGAAGTTAGGTATATGAATATAGATAGAAAAGAATGCACTTATTAAAGATATTACATGTCATAGAAGATCAGATTAGATATAAAAGATTAGATTAGACATAATAGACATTTATAAGAAGTTGTGTATAAGATATGTATAAGAATAGGTGTATCCTTTCTTTTCTTTTTGTATAGGTATGAATGCAATTTTTAAATGATTGTATATTTGTATGTATGTATGTATGTATGTATGTTTGCTTTTTATGTATGTTTTATGTTTAATAAAATAAATAAATATTTAAAAAGGTATCTAGTACTTTCTAGTAATAGAGGCTGGAATCCTGTTAGTGACATATGCAGGTACAATTCAAAGTTATACTTGATTATGTAACTTCTCTGGTCATGGTGAATGAAGGAATTTAGCATCTTCTACCACCTCTTCCCATACAATCCTACCCGCGCCCTCCGGTCCTCTGGGAGGAACCTGCTGCAGCCTCAAAAATCTAGGCTTGCGGTGACCTCCCAGAGGGCTTTTTCTGTTGTCGCCCTCAGGCTCTGGAATGACCTGCCGGACGAGATCCGTCAATTAACATCCTTGGACAGCTTCCAGCAGGCCTTTCCAGACTAAAATACCCGGCCTTGGGATCTTGGGATCTCCCCCCTCCCTAGGAATGTCTCCATAGCCCCCTTTTCAGAATTGAAGTTGCAGGGGTTTATCGTATTTCTATTGTTTTTAATTTGTCATTGTTTTAAATTGTAAATTGGTTTTAATTGAGATGTGGTTTAATAACTTTTTAAGTGGGGGGGGGAATTATATTGTTTTAAGTTGTATGTATTTTAGTGTTGTAAACCGCCTGGATTGGCTTGCCACAGGGCGGTATATAAATAAAATTTATTTATATTATTATTATTAAGCTCCCTTCCCAAGATACTTACCTCTCTACAAGCTGGGTGCCTCCCCATTTCAGCCGTTCAGTGGCCAGGAGATGATGAGGGAAGGGGAGGCAAGTAGCCAGCTGTTTGCATTGTTGAAACTACTAACAAGAAGAAAAGGACATCCTCCTAGATCTCATGGGATCTTCCAGAGGTCCATGATGACCCCCTCTTCCTGAAAGCAGCTGCTGCAATAGGGATGACTACTTAGCTGTCCCCCATTCTTCCTCAGCCACTGAATGGCTACTGGGGGTGGGGGATGACAAGGGACAGCCTGTAGATTGGTAGGTTAAGTATGCAAGTAGGGTGAACAAGATGTAAGTAAGTAAGTAAGTAAGGGGAACAAAATGTAAGATGTAAGTAAGTAGGGGTAATAAGATCAGAATGGATGGGAGTTTCTCAAAAGGGAGATACTGAAGGCACAATCTCAGACTGTTTCAATGAGGAGGAAATATTGGAAGTGTCTCAAGAAACCAGGATGGATGACTAAAGAACTTTCAACTGAGCTAAGTTTTAAATGGAACATGTATAAGAAATGGAAAAAGGGGAAAATCACCAAAGAGGAATTCAAACAAGTAGCTAGCACGTGTAGGAGTACAGTCAGGAAAGCTAAAGTGCAGAATGAGCTCAGGATTGCTAGAGAAGTAAATAACAATAAAAAGGGCTTTTTGGGTATGTCCATAGCAAAAGAAAGAAGGAGGAAATGGTAGGGCCACTGCAAAGAGAATATGGCAAAATGCTAACAGGGGGGCAGAGATGTGGAGACAGTGTCTCAAGGAAAATGTCCAATGTGGATTTATACACAAGTGACTGAGCATGAAAGGGTCACTGACAGACATAATGACACAGCACTTTCCACCAGGTGCTGTGTCATAGGAAGTGACATCAGCTGATGGTCACAAGGTGCTGGAAAGCACAGAAGTGGCTGCAAAACTGCAAAGTCACCATGGATGAGTGACAGGTGTCCAGAGGAAGAGGCACCCTGGGTATATAAGGGAGTTGCCTCTGGACACATGTGTTGGTTGGATTGATGTTGGTTGACAGTGGTTGATGGAGTTTGGAGTTGTTGCTGTGGATCGTGTATATAGCCTTGTACATAGAGGAACCAAGATTAAAGCCTCATCTGAGAGATGTCTGTCTCTAGAGTCTCATTACTCTTTCTGGAAGGGGAGAGGTGCTCCTTCAGCTTACAAGCTACTGCCTGCATCTGAGAAGGTGGTGACACTGGTGCTGCACATTGACGTGAATCATCACGCACTGCATAACCACACTAACAAGAGAAAAGGCAGAGCTACTCAACACCTTCTTGGCCTAAGTCTTCTCACAAAAGGAAAAGGGTGATCAACCTGAGGAAAATGGAGCAAAGGACACAATAGGGGAAATGCAGCACAGAATAAGTAAAGAGGTAGTACAGGAATACCTGGTTAATCTAAATGAATGTAAGTCTCCAAACCAGATGAACTACATCCAAGGATATTAAAAGAACTGGCAAATATAATCTCAGAGCCACTGACAATAATCTTTGAGAACAGGAGAAGTCCCAGCAGACTGGAGGAGGGCAAACATTGTCCCCATCTTCAAAAGGGGAAAAAGAGGATCCAAGCAACTATTGTCCAACTAGTCTGACATCAATACCAGGAAAGATTTTAGAGCAGATCATTAAACAGTGAGACTGTGAACATTTAGAAAGGAATGCCATAATCACAAAAAAACAACATGAGTTTCTCAAAAACAAGTCATGCCAGACTAATCTGATCTCTTTTTTGATAAAATTACCAGTTTGGTAGATGAAGGGAATGCAGTAGACATAGCATATCTTGATTTCAGTAAAACTTTTGACAAGGTTCCCCCATGATATTCTTGCAAACAAGATAGTAAAATGTGGGCTAGACAATATAACAGGTGGATTAGTAACTGGTTGACTAACTGAACCCAAAGGGTGCTTAGCAATGGCTCCTCTTTATCCTGGAGAGAAGTTACCATAGGGTGCCACAGGGTTCTGTCCTGGGCCCAGTGCTATTCAGCATATTTATCAATGACTTGGATGAAAGAATAGGGGGCAAGCTTCTCAAATTTGCAGATGACACCAAATTAGGAGGAATAGCTAATGCCCCAGAAGACAGGATGAAAATTCAAAATAGATTAGAAAGCTGGGCCAAAGCTACCAAATGAATTTCAGCACGGAGAAATGTAAGGTACTGCACTTACGGCAAAAAAATGAAATGCATAGGTATAGGATGAGGGACACCTGGCTTAACGAGACTATGTATAAAAGGGATCTAGGAGTCCTAGTAGGCCACAAGTTGATCATGAATCAACAGTGTGATGCCTCAGCTAAAAAGGCCAATGCGATTTTAGGCTGCATTAATAGAAGTATAATATCTAGATCAGGGGTAGGCAACCTTTTTGAGACAGGGGCCGGGTTGCTGTCCCTCAGACAATTGGGGGGCTGAAGCACAATAAATAAATAAATAAATAAAATTTAAAAAAAATTAAAAATATGCATGCACACTCTCTCAGCCCCAGAAAAGCCATAGCAAACCCCCTGTGGAGATTTTGCCAAGAAAACCCCAAGAACAAGTAATAACAACAATAATCAATATCATCATTGTGGGCGGCGGCAGAAGAACTGGCCTGGGGCCGGTCCAAAGGCCTTGGGGGGCCGCATCCAGTCCCCAGGACTTAGGTTGCCTACCCCTGATCTAGATCAAGGGAAGTAATAGTGACATTCTATTCTGCTTTGGTCAGGCCCCACCTGAAATACTGTGTCCAGTTCTGGGTACAACAATTAAAAAAGGATGCTGAAAAGCTGTAGAGTGTCCAAAGAAGGGCAACAAAAATGGTGAGGGGTCTGAAAACCATGTCCTATGAGGAGAGACTAAGGGAACTGGGTATGTTTAACCTGGAGAATAGATGGTTAAGGTGATATGATGGCCCTGCGTGATATGATAAGTAGTGTCATATTGAGGATGGAGTAAGCATGTTTTCTGCTGCTCCAGAGAACAGGACCTGGAACAATGGATGCAAGCTGCAGGAAAAGAGAGTCCAGCTAAACCTTTGGAGGAACTTCCTGACAGTGAGAGCTGTTTAACAGTAGAACACACTCCCTCGGAGAGTGGTGGGGTCTTCTTCTTTGGAGGTCTTTAAAAAGAGGCTGGATGGTCATTTGTAGGGGATGCTTTGATTTTGAGTTATTGCATGGCAGAGAGTTGGAATGGATGGCTCTTGGGGTCTTCCAACTCCATGATTCTATGATTATTTAAGTACACCTGACAGAACTTTACAATCTAGCAGTGTGATACCTGACCTCAGCTACTGGTATGGTCTGGTGGACAGGGGTACTGGATAGAACTGGGGATGCAGCTTCACACACAAACACCTTGGTTTCTTCAGGCCACTTGCCCTCTCTGCATTCCCTTTTGTTGGACATAGAAGTTTGCAGATTTTATGAAATGACTTCTTCGTTGGTGCTCTGACCCCAGTTTCTTATGTATTTTCCCTGTGATGTACCAACATAGATACCTCAGCTCTTATCTGCAAGGACTGTCTAAATGAATGTACCTTAAAATTTTGAAAAACGGGAGCTCTGTTAATGAATTTGTAATCTCTCTGTTGTATTTTGATTCATTGTTTTAAAATGAACTAGTCTGCAAACTGATAGAAAATACCTAATCTGAATTCTTGGCAGTACAGTCCATTTCATTGTAACCTCTTCTGAAAAGCAATATTTCAAGTCTTGCTGTCCTCTCATCTGAATGGAATTATTCTTGTTGATCCTAAACCAAGCAAATAACTGATTGGAAACATTCATTCTTTTCATTGGACAGCATCAACAATACAATTGTGCCAATAAAATTTGGATTCAAATGCAGAAGAGGGGATTGAAACACCTTGCTTGGAAAATGAAGTCAGGAGATTTATTGAGGATTACTGCCAAGCAGATGAATAGGAATTTAGAGATAAGTATCATCTTTTTGTTGTCTGTCACCCTTGCATCTCAAGGGATGGTGTGATGCTTTCCTTCAGTAAGCATCATTAATTATCTAGAGCAACTAACAGCTTTCACAGTGTTTTGGCAAATTATGCACTCTAATAGCTGCTTTATGCGTTCATTGGCAGTGACCTCATCCTCCCTTCAAGACTGGCTTTAACACAATGGTAGGCTTTGCATATGAACAGTGAAATGTGGGTGATGGCATAGCACTTCTAAACTCTACCTCAGGGGTAGGCAACCTTTCCCCTTTAAGGGCCGAGGGACTTCAGCTCCCAGAAGCCTCAGCCGTGTTGGCCAATAGTCCCATGTTGGCCAATAGCTCCTGGGATTCTGGGAGCTGAAGTCCCTCAGCCCTTAAAGGGGAAAGGTTGCCTACCCCTGCTCTACCTGCTCATAAATGTTTCTTTTATTGTAATAGTGATCCTTTCCCATGACAATTTCCCAAAGGCCAGTCAAATTATTTTAGCAAGACAGGCAGAAAAATCTTCCAAACACTTTATCCTCTTCCTCTCACTAAGAACACAATAGCAATAAATTACATAACAATTTGTTGTCCTTTAATGACACCTCAAGCCTCCAGCTTGAGGCACCCATGACACTCTGTCTAATGATAGCACCAGTTCTGAAAAAACTTGGGTATATCAGTGGTAATGTACTAGAGTGGCATAATCAAGATGAAGCAGGTTCTACAACCTTCTGTGTGCTACAATGTCAAATGGTGAGCACCTTATCTGAGAGCAATTCATTCTTCAATCTTTCATTACTGGGGAAAGGGTTCGATTAGACACTGCATACCGCAGGACCGCCAAAAAAGTGCTGCCATCGCAGCAAAGGTGGCTTTTCACTGCTTCTTTTTGTGCTGGAAAAAATACTGGGTTGGGGGCATGGCATGTGGTTGCCGCGGCCACAACCCAGCAATCAAAGGGGTGGCATCATGCTGCCCCTTTACAGCCATCTGTTTCAGCCCTGAATATACTTAACTCAGGGGCTCTACAGATGGCCCCTAAGGGATGGATCCATGCTGCCCCGGGAGCGCTGGGTCGGGGCCACAGCAACCACATAGCGTGGCCCCCATCTGGCTCTTTGCCACTTCAAAAAGAGCTGGCAAATGCCACTCCTTTTTGGAGCAGCAAAAAGCCGCCCTTACTGCCACCACAGAAGATTTTCTGCACTCCTTTGGTGCAGCATGTCTAAACACTGTGCCAAGGGAGTGCCCTGATGCCGCCCACCATCTGTTTGGGTGGGTGGCGTGAGGATGATGTGGGGGCAGAGTTGGGGAGGCCGGTGTGTGGTCGCCACATCCCCACTCCACCCCCAGGCTAGCCCTTTTGGCCGGTCTGTACAGGCCCTCAGTATATGATACAGAATACTGACCAAAATGTGTAAATGTTTCAAAAAAATTCAGTACATGTCTCTCAGCTCTTGCACATACAACTGCATAAAATTGTTAAAATAAATATTAGGTGTGGAAAACAATGAATAATCTCTGATGCAACCAAGAGAAGACAAAGTTCAACTGTGAAAACCTTTCAAATACCAAGAGTTTAAGACAAAATCACATACAAGAAGGTATTACACATTTAACATGCTAAAAACCTCTCAAATACCAAACCAATTAAGGCAAAATCATATATAGTTAGAAAGTGTTACATATTTTATACTATTAAAACCATTGAAATATTTTTTTTCCCTAAGAAAATTGATTGGCTCATAGAGTTCTGCTTACTCATTATGTATTTATTTAAATTCTTCATTTATAGGCTTGAGGTACAGTAGCTCTGTTTGGACTATGAATTTTAAAAAACCACTAACTTCAAACATATTACTGTCATAACAACCTAACAATTGAAAATTTCACCTAGTCTCTCAACCAACCGATCAAGCAAGTAAATCCTCTGTCTTAAATATTTTTTGTTGCTGCTGTGTGTCTTCAAGTCATTTTTTACTTTTAGTGACCCTAAGGCAGCGGTTCTCAAATAGTGGGGCGGGCCCCCCAGGGGGGGCACGAGGCTCCATAAAGGGGGGCCCGTTACGGCTGGAGAGAGGGAGATTGTCCCAGCACAGCCCCAGTAGCTCTATCCTGATTGGCCAAACTCGCCCATGTGATCGCAGGGGGGGGGGCGAAATGTTTTCTTCTTTCCTAGGGGGGACGTGACATAAAATAATGGAGAAACACTGCCCTAAGGTGAACTTATCATTGGGTTTTCTTGGGAAGATTTGTTCAGAGGGAGTTTGCCATTGCTATCCTCCAAGGCTGTGAGAGTGTGAATTGTCTAAGATCACCCAGTTGGTTTCCATGGTTGAGCGGAGATTTGCACCCTGGTCTCCATTGTCCTAGTCCAATGCTCAAACCACTAGACCACATATGGGTCTACATATGTATAAAATAGCCAACATGGCCCTATGAGGCAATTTTTGCCAGGTCACTCCTTGGAAAATGCAGTCAGATTCATTTTGTCTTTTGTGGACACAATGATTGGATCTTGGCTATATGCATCAGTTACTGAAAATATAACCAATCAATCCTGGTCACAAGAAGAATAGCTGAAAGTACATTCTGTCCCCAGATCTCATATAGCTGGATTAACTTCCCATCAGGGGAAATGCCAATGCTGATGATTCAGTCAGCACTTCTTTCTCAGATCATCACCTCTTTTAGTCACTGTGCTTTTGCCCCACTTAACTCAAGTGTACAAGTTTCCTAAATCTGCTTCCACCCTCAGATCTGCTGTAAAAACAGCATGGGGCCAAACAGTCATGCTTCATACCCCAGGAAGACTGAGTGGTAAAGAATTACCAAACAGATGACATTAAATTAATGAACCATTGTAATGATATTAATGGAAAGAACTGCTATGTACATACAGGTGAAGGAAGGCATTTCACCTGTGGTGTCAGAAACAGTACAGGACCTAGTGATTGTGTCAACTGGTAGCATCTGGGAGGATTCAAGAAGTTCATACTGTTCTGCAACAATATAAGCCATCACAAATCCACACATTTTCTCCCTGGCAGCCAACAGATGCAATAAATGGTAAAATGAAACCATTAAGCAGATGGCAATTAAGCAAGAGTCCATCTGTTCATCTACACAATTTCCATTTCCAGAAAACCCAAGATACACAAAACAGATTCCCGTAGGAAGTGGTGGCATGGCACTGGGTAATGTGTGAGAGAGAGGGGGGCGTGGGTGGAAAGAATCATTCTATGTATGGGGCTTTTCTCTACTAGATTATAACAGTTCATCTTGCAAGGATGAGGGACCTGAAAATATCTAGTCAGTTTCCATTAATAGCTGACACTTAGTTGAGCTTGGAAAAGTTACTTTTTTGGACCACAACTCTCCAAACAAGCACAACTAGGATGGTATTTGGGGAATTTTAGTCCCCAAAAGTCTTTTTTCTAAGATCTGCTTAAAGCTGGAAGTGCATTTATATCATCTCTACACCAAAAAATGAGACATACAATGGAAATACAGTCACCCCTCCATTTTTGCAGGGGATCCATTCCAGACCCCCCATGCACAAAACTGGAAACTCACATATATTTAAGTCACATTGGCTTGAATGGCTGTGTGCTCCTGCGCATGGCCCTGCGTGCATGCCATGGCCGCACATGTCATTTTAGTCAATGGGCCTCGCCGCTCTGTGGGTAATCGAGACCGCGGACTTCAAGTCCACGAAAACGGAGGAGAGACTGTACTGCCAGAGTGACAGAGGGATTTCAGGCAAAGTCCAAAAAGGTAATTATTCCACATTTTGGTTTCTTGGCCAGCAATAACCAGACAGTACTGCAGAATGCTCCAGTTTTTGAAGTTGGAAGGGGGAAGGGTGAGGTTATATATATATGTGTGTGTATATATATATTGCTTAACTAGCCAGATTTAAGAATTGCCTCTGCCTCAAAGATTGCAAGATGAAGTTCATCACCAACTCTCTCTTTCTACATACAGGAAAAATGTTGGCTGCTTTTCCCTGCTCTCTGCTCTCCAATGGTTCACTAGCTTTAACCAGTTTCCAGTAAGCCCATTCATACTACAGAATTATAGAGCTATTATTTCACTGTAATTGCCATGGTTTCGTCCTATGGAATCCTAGTATTGGCAGTTTAGAGAGGCATATTTAGAATTCTCAGCTAGTGATAGCTCTAATGCTTCACCAAACTACAATTATTATCTCCTAAAATCAATTTTATGAATTAAATAAAAGTATTTTCAAAATGAAAATCAAATTAACCAAATAAGGCAAAAGTGATTAATTTAGATATTTCAGTTTATGGGGTTAAATTACTCTTTTCCAAGAACCAATAGGTATAGACTTAGTTTGTAATTTCATAACTATCACAAGAGAGAATGATTCCTACCTAGTGCACTTTCCATTCCTATATACTTTTGAATTAATTTGACAGATATCATCATACAGAAGCCAAATAGAAAAAAATAGCACTTTAAAAAGAATGTTCATGAATGTTGACATTTGTATGAAAACCAATGAACAGGCTGAAATCTGTCTCATTACAATATCACCCAGCAAATTAAATCAAATAGAAATTATAACAACAAAGAAATCTAACAAGATAAGATTATCCAGAAGGAGGCACCTTCTAACCCCACCAAGTCAGTAGAAACTTTTTAATTATGATTTTAACTTATAATTATGACTTTTAAGAGGAACTGATTTATTTACCAGCTGTATATGAGGAAATATATGCCTATAACTGAAAACATTTATGACTCAAAGTGACACAAACTGTCACTTATCTGTGTTCCATTTGTCTCTCCAGGGGAAAAGCTCAAAGTGGAGGGGAAATCATCTTATAAAGCCAAATAAAATAGTACAAAATGAAACATCAGAGGGCAAGCATATTGGGGGAAATAATGATAAAAATAGTGCAACAAACATATAAATAAATGGTCAGATCAATATATAAATACTAAGTCAACTGCTAAATACAGAATTCATAAATATGCCAAACAAACAAGGGGAATAATAAAATGTTGCC